>JACCIC010000242.1:120000-627500 GCA_018907035.1 Sycobia sp. Sy_11
TCGAAGATAGAGAAGACTTCTCGAATCCAAGCCGATCACTAACGCCACAATGCACATTTTTCATCAGATTTCTGAAGAATCGATGCCGTGCAAAGCAGATAGTGGAAAGAGTTACTATTGATTTGTACTATAATAAATCGAAAAAATACATAAATTGTGTTTAACTATGTAAACTGTAAGTCCATGTGGGATCCAAAATACCTCTCAACTTTACAACCAACATTTTGAAGAACAGCATTAAGTAGCTATGTTTAGGATAATTTCATTTTTCTTACAAGAACTGGCTTATACTATTGATAAAAAGTTTTCTAATTCTATCGACTTAACGTTGACGAAAAATTATCAATAATTTTTTAAACCTATTGGTAATAAAAGACATTATTTAATATTAACTAATTAAACAACTATCCACTGGACATTATCGGAATAATTTTAATTTAAATATTAATTTCCAACTCCTTCTCCGACGAGTTGTTTGCGAAATGACCGGAAAAGCAACATAATCATAATATTTTATTCAGAAAAATAATTAAAAAACCTTCGTAAATATCGTTTTATACAAATCGTTCTATGCCAGAATTTCAGAGATCCTTCATTCGTATATGTTTACAAATGTCTGACATAAATTGAGACAAGCTCAGTCAATATTATCTCGGAAAGTATTTAAGAAAGAAAATAAATAAATAAAAAATCCAACTCTTGACATCCCGCTATACCGATTATATAAGAACCGCTTTATATATATTAATAATCTAAAATCGGGAAAAACAGTTTACGTACAACTTACCATATATACTATAGTTTTGCCAATGCAGGCGTAAAATATATAAGTATGCTCATTGTATAAGTGGATTACATATATGCCGAACCACAAGGCTTGCTGTTCCGGGAGTTCTCTCTGCACTCACTGACGCAATAAGTGCAACGATCTCTCTTACGTCCGCGCAAAAAGGACACGCATATTTACATATATCTTGTGTACCTACGTACGTGTACGATTCAGCTCTTGCAACGAGGCATGAATGAAACCTGGAAAAATGGACAGGCGGTCGGCGAGCGCATATAAATATACCGCGAGGCGTCTTGCGGATAACGCGCATGTAACGTATGGCCGATTTATTTTACGCGCCGCGCCGCGCAAAAGAGCCGCAACGAGAAGGTGAATCGAGCCTTATGCCGCGGTCGTCGCGGCGAGAACATCGAGGAGAGCCGCCACGAGGGAATTATCGCGAAATGTAAACGAGAGAGAGAGAGAGAGAGAGAGAGAGAGAGAGAGAGAGAGAGAGAGAGAGAGAGAATATCTCGATGTATATATGCGCACACCTGGATTGTGCACATTTATGGGGGTGGGAGGGGGGTAAGGGGCATCGTTGGACGCTGTGGATATCGTCGTCATCGACTTTTTGCCTTTGCTGGTTATTATAAGTGAGGAAGGGAATTTTCAATTATACAATGAGCGTTGCTGATTAATGTGCAAATCGCAAGCATACGAAATTTACGGCTTCGGCGTAAGTGATTCTTGATGTTTCTTTTTCTTGAAGATTCATTTCATATATCTGTACTTGGTAAACGTCCTTATTTCTATCTTTGATTTTAATTTTATTGCTTATTAATCAGTTGATCAATATGAACAATTAGCAAGGATCTTTATGCAAATCTTTATGTAACTGAACTAATTTATTGGCAATCTATTAGAAAGCGAATTATTTAAGATTGCTTAATACGTGCTAAATATAAACAAAGGAAAATAATTATGAAATTTCAGAAATGAGTTTCAGTAATGAATATAAATGTCGTAATAATGCTTATTTTTAAAATATTTAATGGATGCCAGAAATTCTATTGTAAATCTCATTCATCATAATTCTACTATAAGTCATGGTTTGTAAATTGCAAATTAAACGTTAAAACATTATTATATATATACATATATATATATATATATATATATATATATATATATATATATATATCGGGGAGACTTTTCAGAACAGAAAGTTTCAATGTTTCGCTTCACGATTGCAGTTCACGGATTTCAGTTTGAATAAGAAGAGAGGTAAATAAAATTATATATACTTTCACGAACAGAGGCAAGAATCAGTATATGGAAGAAGCGTAAAAGAGAATGGATATAAAGAGAGAGGGATTGGAAGAATGAGCCGGTCGTGGGCAGCACACGTGATCAAAAAGCAGACTCGTAAGGACACTGCCATTTGAATAAGCTAAAGGCCGATCCAGTGGACAATGAAAGCCCCCCCCCCCGCGCCCTCTTCTTTCTCTCTCTGTCTCTCTCTCTATCTCTCTCACTCACTCACTCTTTTTATATATTGTACGCGCGTGTGCATGAGTCCAAAACCCACGCCAGAATGCCCACGACACTCGGTCGCACTCGATTAACAACCAAGTCGTTCACAATTCTCGTAATATTTCTCTTCAAGCTAGTCTCTTCCGAACTATCCAACCCACCCTCCCTCGTTCTCTACATTTTTTCTATCTCCAGATCTCCCATCTTCACCTATCTCTGTTCGCCATTTGCTCTCTTTTTTCCTTTATACCATGCCGAGATAATCTTTCTGTTTCGCTCGTTTTATGTTTATTAATATACATCTTTTCATGATTGCGAGGGGCATTTGCACATTTGGAAAACTGCTTCCACTTCTGCTGCACACCACATACGAATGTGTTTTTCCGTATCTCGAAGTGGGTGTCGTGATTTTTATGGCTAGATTTATAGATATTTATATATCTTTCATAGAAATTCGATGTGAGCATATTTATCTAATTCTCTTTTGAAATATTCTTTTCAAATTGAGTAAAAGAATATCCATTTATTTAAAGTTCATGTTCGCTTATTATTTGTGTCACAGATAAAAATATTTCATTTAATGACTGAGTGAAAATATACTTGTAAGTGACGAAATCTAACTAATAGTATCTACGAAAATTAAATTAATCATTTAGTAAAAATAATAAAAAGATAAAATTTATAAAATTGATACCAATAGATACTGGAAAAGATGTCTACGATATTAACGTTACAGTAAAAAATCTTAAAAGATTTTGTAAATTCTTCCTTAAATTTGTTGACTAGAAAGTAAGATGTGTAAATTTACATGCTAGCTTACCTGAAAATAAATAACTGTGGATCATTTCTTTACGATGATATTTGAAAAATGCAAGGCATCACTCAGCGGGCGATGGACAACTAATTGATAGTATGGAAATTATTGATATACAGTCAAACTACTTTTTAATTCACTTACTGTTTTAGAGTGAATTTTACATCTTCATATATGAAATGTTCAAAAATTACTTACAAACAAGTGTATATTCACATTTGTTAATAAGATAAATTAAGATAATATGTATAATAAATAAGACTTTCACTTATTTGATATGAGAGAGAAAAGGGAAAAAATGACTGCTCATCTTTTAACTCTGTGGAAGAAATACGTAGGAGATTCGTGTCCACTCAAAATGGACTCGATGCATATGACACAATGTACTAACTGTTTTCTATTTCCCATATATATATATATATATATATATATATATATATATATATATATATATATATATATCATTATTTTCTCAATTCCTTCCCAATATTTACTTCTGTAATATATAGCTTCCAACCAAATTTTTGATCGTTTGTGTCCTTTTCGCCAAGTAGTCGAAGACTTTACTATAAGTATACTTATATATGGTGTATATCTAGATAGGTGCAGGTGCAAACCAAGAGGCAGAGAACGAGATAGAAATGGAGGGAGCGGAGTGGAAGAGATATATATATATAGAGAGGGAGAGAGTGAGCGAGAGAGAGAACGAGAGGGGGATCTTTTTTCTGGCATTAAACGAACAGCTGGTCCCTTGCTTGGCCTGCAAGGTATACTGCAAGTTAAGCTCGCCTCTCTCCTGCCTATTTGAGAGTCTCTCTCTTACTCTTTCTGTACGTCCATTCATAAATTTCACCCTGCGGAGCAAAGAACGGATAGGGGAGAAGAGAAGAAGATGACCCGCTGCACGGCGAATTATTAAAATTGCAAACTAGCCACAGTAAAGGGCAAAGGAAAGAAAGAGAAATTGTGAGGAGTGGTACAGGGAGAAGGGACAGAGAAGAGAGAGAGAGAGAGATGTAGAGGAAGAGAAAGGGGGTTATTCCTTATTTCCATTTTTATCCTTCCACTTTCAGAGACAGGCTTTTTTCATCCTTTTCCGAGGTACCTTGCCACCAGATCGATTTCATCCATTCTCTCTCTCTCTCTTTCGCCCCTAACTGAAATTCTGTTTTAACAAGAAGCTGCCTGCACTATAAATCAGGGAAGGAAGAGGAGATTGCCCCTCCATTTTTACCTTATAAGAGAATGCATGAACGTTGCATTCTTCATGCAGATGTAGTTCACTGTCAATTTTAAAATTCACAAATGATAAATTTTATTTCTGACAAACCGTTATCTGAATTTCGACTCCTGTTTTGCTAAAACTTCTTTTTTTATTGGTAATTCAATGGCTCGGCGCTCAGTTGGATATTAAAAAATTCATGACGAATAATATCGCAATTTAATGGAATGAATTGGATTAATAGTATATGTATCTGGTTTAGAGCCACGACCCGTGGCTCTAAAAGACTTAATCAGAAGAATTATTATACATTACAATAAATTATATATTGAGTTCTTGACGTGATAAGCCCAAAGTTATCTTTCATGCAATTGAGGGGTACGAAAACATGCACAAAATAAAGCAATCGTTTTTTATTCGAGAAATTTTAAATGCTGGAGATACATTATTTGAATTTTATATTTCTTCGATGCGTTTTCAAAATAATCGATTATCAGATGTTCATCGAAGTGAAAACACACAACTATAACGTGCACTCGAACTGAAATAATCCGAAGTCCGAGCAAGTGAAAAGAAAAAATGAATTTGCTCCCAACTGGAGGGAGACGTTGAGATAGATCGTGATCTGCTTTATTTGCAATTCGATCCTCGAAACAGTAAAAAACAAATTGATTATTGATTATATTGATTATATTGACCCATTTCCTCAATTTTTAGGATTACATCGCGAGGTCGCAGCGTTTCCTACCGAAATACTCGAAACTACGTCGTGAAGTTTTTGAATGTAAATTTGTTTTTTCTTTTGCACGTTTTCCTCTTTCTTTGTTAAATAAAACTTGTGAAAGGCCTTGTGGAGGAGATCAGCGGCGCCGACCACGAAGGAAGAAGAATAAAGAGGATATAGCGACGTGGCGTGGGTCGAGAGAGCGGGCTTAATTTATTTCTTCCTAAACACCCGCGACTACGCGCGGCTGTGTAGGACGAAACACTGAACGTCCGCGGTTCGTGTCTGGCCATAAACGCCAGGGACATGTAGGCAGTGAGAGAGAGAGAGAGAGAGAGAGAGAGAGAGAGAGAGAGAGAGAGAGAGAGAGAATTCTGGAAAATGAAGAATACCACCACCAATATCCTCGTCGGCTTACAGTCGGCACACGTCCGTGACGCAGGGAAAGCCGCGACTCTTACGTGAAAATGGTTGAGTACACAGCATATGAGCTTGTGCACCTTTCACGACTGAACAAGGGGCTTACCGTCTCCCGTAAATTCAATATTGCAAAAGGCTGATCGAATCAAGGGAGATTTTTTAAATTACGAGCCGTCTCGAGTTATATATATATATATATATATATATATATATATATATATATATATATAAGTTAAATACCTTTGGAAATGCAACAGTAAGTATAGTCTATATACCAAACTTATTTAATTTTGAAACGACGCCAATTAAAAAGGTGGTTGGCGATTCATTTATTAAATAATCTGGAAAATTCGCAAAGGAAAACTTTTTCGGATGCGACATAAATTGCCGTCCAATATTATATGGCTTATGCGTTGATTTTCGAAAACTCGCGTGCAATATATCACTAATTAAGCTATCTTACCGAGGCAAATAATTAAATTCCATATATTCGTATTGAAATATCCTATTACACGAAGGATTTGAGTACATAATGTATTTTTCCATATTTTCTTTTGTATTAAAATGAAATAATAATCATAAATATACTTTCGTGTGGATAAAATAAAATTATACTCGATCCCAGCTAGGTAGAACTTCGACATTTCGAATGCTCTAGCAGCCAAGTCCTGACCAATTTTCACGAACAATAAATGCTTCAGTGTGAATGGTCAAACCCAATATATACTCTGTAGTTGAACAAAACTCAAAATGCAAAATATTTGAGCAGTTGGACGTCGAGCTAATTACTTGAAAATAGAAAGATATCAGGGATTCACTTTCAACGAATCTTAAACAAAAAGCAATTAAAATTTGGAATACCCATTTTATTGGTTGAAAGCTGATGAAAAAAAAATTGCCGAGTCAATCCGTTATCAAAGACCATTAATATGCCCAATAGCTAGTCTTCTTTAAAGGATGTTCAAATTTAATAAGTGTTATAGAATATATATATATATATATATATATATATATATATATATAAATTATTATTATAATAAACCAAACGTAACGGCAGATTCTCGATTTAAAAAAAATGTCCTCGGCTTCTGTACCAGCGGAAGGGAAGGTATCGCGAGCACCGATTTATTATTAGCGATTGGACCTCGGGTCATCCGAAGTCAAACGACACGATGTACCGAGGACAAGTGAATTTATATTCCGGCGTATGTCGCCGTACGCCCGTTCCCGCGAGGTGTATGGGGAATTATTACGCAATCAAGTCGTCTTATTTATGATCCACATACGGAGAATTTCGGATTACGAACTATATAATTCAACGAAAGAGATTTGTTAATAAATTTGATAACTTGTGTTATTACGTGAAGCGATAGCTTCTAGAATAGTCAGTCAGTTAGAATAGCCGTCAGTTAGTTTGTTACCAAAAATATGGAGGACAAAACAGAGACGGTTCGATCAACTGTATGAAAATATTGACAGAGTACAGTTTTTATGCTTGTGGAGTAGCGTACGTTATGTATTTTACGTAGAAAAAAAATCGTTGGTAAAGGAGACAGCGTAAGGTTCTACTTGGATATATGTATATAATTCTAGACTTATCTATATATCTATACCTATATATACCTAATATCTATATTATATATCTTATCTTGCCGGACGTTACGTACGTCACAAATTCCAAAAAACTACTGCATAGATTTTACAAGTTTACAATGAAATAACCACGAAATATGGTTTTTCATAGTGTGGAGTAAAAGTTATCCACTTAAGTTTATGTTGAAATGTCGAAAATTGACGAAAGCCGCGTTGATTTCCTATGTTTTTCAAAAGAAAAAAAAGAAGAAATGTTCTACAATAAACCGAGCGAAACGGCGAAGATATTTCGATCAATGGAATCGTGTATAAATAAAGCACCGATAACGTACGAAATATAACAGAACAAACTTTGTCATAACAAATAAGAAATGAACAGAGCGTAAAATAGAAATATTTTCCAAATTTTGTCTCGATGCATTTTTCCGTAGTATATTTGAGGAGTTTCCTTTCTCGGTTCTGATAACAATGCTATTAAGACATATCCTACATTATTTTTTATCTGTTCTTTTGAGGATGAGGTATTTTTTTCCGAAGAAAATAAAAACGCCTAACAATGTTGGTATAAGCTAACCGTAAAAAAAATTTTCCAATATGGAAATGTTTGATATGCTGATAGTTCATTTATAGCAAATCTTAAGATTGATGCCTGATAGCACAACGACTCCATATTATTATAGTCGCTAGGGTATATAAAAAAAAATATGAAAGAGAGGAGGGTGGTCGGAGGAGGGGAAGAGGGGACGTGCGAAAAAATGGCAGCTGCGCAAACGTGAGCATAAAATACCGCCCCTAAAAAGTGAAGACGCGCTGAAAGAACAAGAAGTAAGGGGCGATACGACGTGGAGCGCTGGGAGGGGGCGAAGTGAAGAGGAAGAATATATATATATATATATATATATATATATATGATTCGCCATCATACTTTTCATTTATATATATATATATATATATATATATATATATATATATATATATACATATATAACTGAGCTATACGAAGTCAAAAGAAGTTCCGGTGCGGATTTATCCTCAGGGAGGAGGGGGATTTATCGCGCGGACGCGTCACGTTTTATACGGCATCCAAGGGGGAACGCATATATATATATATATATATATATATATATATATATATATATATATATATATAAACCGTCAATGTGGTTCATTCAGCAGAGCGAGAACGAGAGAGAGAGAGAGAGAGAGAGAGAGAGAGAGGGAGCGAGAGCGTCTCCTACAAACTATATACAGTCGGTTGAGAAAATCCGTCTCGTCGAATCAGGAATCGAGTCTCGCTTGTCGTTCGACGTAAGTGACTGGAGTTTTTCTTTACCATCCCGTTCCACTGGATGGAACAGTACAGTTCATTTATGCGGCCAACTATATATATATATATATATATATATATATATATATATATATATATATATATATATATATAATCAGAATTTCAGAGGACCATACTAATGATTTCACTACGATTTCAAATGATCTCAAACAATTCTAGCTGATATCAAATATTATTTTATGATATGCTCATTTTTTTCTCAAAATGATTGTTGTAAGATTTCAATGGATTAAATGTTAATTAATAAGAGATTTCATAATGATGAATGAGAAATGATTTTAAGATTCAATAATTCCCCAACTAGTATTTGAATTACATGTCGAACCATTAGATGAAAATTTTCGATTGACAATTAGTAATAATTTTAGTAAAATTAAGAAATAGATACAATCTAGGATTAAATCTGTAATCTGTTTTGAACCTAAATTTTAATTTAAAAAATTAAATGTATATATGTGTATATATATATATATATATATATATATATATATATATATATATATATACACATCATGAAATATGTTATTCTATACTTATTTTCTAATAAATAAGAAAATCAAATAAGATATAGATACATATATAAAAATATTTTTCTAATATAAAAGAATATGTCTTCGTGCAATAAGTAAAGTAATTAATTAGCTTTCTAATTCATTACCGTTGATGATAATCAATATCTAAAATTTGGCACAAAAAATTTCATACTTTCAAGTGTTATATAGTTAATCTATACAAGGATTCAATCAGTTTTCTTACATCATTTCAATTCGCATAAATTTTTATGTTATAGAATTCGCATGAGAATTTTTTCGGCGCGAAGATTCGCGCGAATTTCCTTGATTGAGGAACTTCGGTTCGTTTGGGGGACGGGGGAGACTGCCGATCAGCGTTGACGTCGAGACGATTCGTTAGAAATCCGATGCAGTAGACCGCAGGTCCTACGAAACTCAATTCCGAGTCCTGGAGGCAAATAGCCCCAAATGGCCGTACCTCGTTATATACTAGAAGGCCAGGCAGCGAGTTCCGCTGGGAGTTTCGCCGAGCTGACGGGAGCGGGACGCAGAAATGATTTTACGCACATCCTAAGCTCAGAACGTGCGCTTTGGAGAATTACAATGTTGCCGAGGTTGGCAAATTATACTGGCATATTACAGCACGCCCGCGGACGACCAGCAAGGGCTTCGCCTGCTTGAACTCGGTTAATCATTCTCGTCCCTAATCGAACGCAATTTACTCTCAGATTGTCTCAGATATGTATAATGTTTTTACATTACGCGATTGTTTTATTTACTTGAGGGATAAATAGATCGTGCGATTGATAAATCTAACGAGTGCACGGGGGACGGGGGGGCTATCTATCAAGTGCTAATACATTTTATTTTACTCATTTTTTGTTCTCACTTCTTCTACCGCTCTGTATGTTTGTTAGATCTGCGAGAATTCATAAATTGTTATTTTATCCGTTTGTTTTTTGAAAGTTTGTTGCCTCATTAAATAATTTCGTTTCGATATCGTCTTATTTAACTAATTGACGATATCTTTGATTATTCTATAGAACGAAAAAGAAAAACAAAAAATTGCAACACATCGTTGCTCTTACTACCGCTTTCGTTTTATAAATTACATAATTCGATTTTGTTCCGTTTATCGTTTCAAAATTGCTTTTGCCTTCACTTATATATATATGCCGATCACTCTGCCCATCTCCCTCCTGCTCTATCTCAAGTAATTGCGCACCGAGTAAAAAAGAGCAACGACCAAGGTACCAGGGGTATCGAGAGAGACAATGAAGGACGGGAGGATTGGTCGTGCGTATATAGCGCCACGTCGGCGGCGAAACGCATTACGAGGACGAGGGCGTAAATAGCGAACACTTGTCCACGAGCAACGGCGACATACCTCCGCCGGCCAACTCTCGTCGATTGAAAATACACGGAGATGTCTCTTATCCCCCCCCCTCTCTCTCCAATTCCTCTCTCTTCGTACTAGTAACGCATAATCGCGCTGACACACACACACACACACACACACACACACGCGCGCGCGCGCATATATATAGATGCAATGAAAAAGTTAACGCGAGCCACAGCTGACGACGATACGTAGAGGATACGTGGCTGTGTGGCGCAGCGCATCCCGAGACGCCGACATCGTAACAATCGCGAACAAAATGATTATGGCCCGGTCCTGCGCGCTCTATGGCCCTATTAATTAATAACCGCCGTATATCTGCGAAGCGACGCGTCCGGCTTTATAGCCGCCCGAAGCAAGGGAATCGCCGCGCGTCCTCGCCGAGTAATGATAAGGTCTCGCAAGCGCGTCCCAACGCGCCAGCGTTGGAATCTTAAGCGTTGCCAATTTTGCGCGATACGGCATTTAGTGCGCGTGTTACGGACTCACTGGCCTTATAATGTTGCTTGTAATAATTGGAATTTCAGAAGGTTTCACGTGAAATTAAGAATATTATCGAGCTCTTAATCCAGAGTCGTATTTGATGACGGTAATATTTTTTTTGTAATGCGCGTTATTATAAATATGATTTAGTTTTAAGCTTTCATAGTAATATGCCACAGAGTAATATAATTTTGCCACAGAAATTCCATTCAGTTTTTTATTTTTCAAGTCATTGAATTTTCTAATTATCTGCACTTAATATAAAATTATACTTAATTAGAAACACGCTCTAGAAAAAATGGTGGAAATAGTAATTATTTCTCATTAATTACACATATTAGAGTCACATCAAATCAATGTATCTCTATTATAATGCTATTTTATTAAATGTCTATATTCAAAGAAAAATTATATATTCGAAGCAACAAAATCTGACACTTAACAAGGTGATTTGATCTAGCGAAATGGATTTTACTGTACATTATATCGTGCCTATACTTTAATAATAATACGTTCCAATTCCAAACATAAATTAACGATCCATTCCAATTTATTCCAAAAATATTTATAGAACCATCGCTTTGTGATTAGCCTTTATATATAGTAAAAAAAAGAAATTAGACTACTATGGATTACTCTAGATATAACCGAAAAGAAATTTTATACTATTTAAGATTATATTAAAAAAAAAAATTTTAAAACATTATCAAGTGCACAATATTATACTCGTTATGAAAAAAAAAATATTTGTTAATTAAATTTTTTGTATGCATCCAGGCTATAATCGAGAAGTGAGCTGCTTAATGTTAAAGACGACAAGACAACGATTTTAAATTATACTCTTTAATTTTGCTTCAGGTTTGGTTATTGCGCTTTTCGCCCTATATATATATATATATATATATATATATATATATATATATATATATATATATATATAAAATATGCACAAAAATTGAAACATTGTAAACCTTTAAAAAATATAGATTTATAGAATATAAAATATAGAACCTTTACAAAAATATAAATTTCTTCGTGAACGTTCACGATGTGAAAAATAGTCGCATCTCGGTCAATTTCTAACAACAATCGCGCAACTCGCAGAACTATTACATCTCGGATTTTCTTCACGCGTTCTGTAGTATTAGAGACGAATCGCATGTGAGATTAATTGTTGCGGAAGCCCATCATTGAAATATAAGAGATGCATACATTGGGGGGAAAGAAAAGTATAAAGAACCAGCTAGGGAAAAAAAGCCCGACAAACATATAGTGGTCGTGGAGGATGCGCCCGCGCGCGCGTGCTTGCGCGTGTATGTGTGCGAGAGAGATAGCGAAAAATACACAAAAGAATAGATGTCCCCCACCCCTTCGCTATTCCTCTCTAATTCGACGAGGGCGCCTCTAAGTTTAGTTTTTCGTTTATCCGCTTTTATGAATGGACCTATGTTTAGTAAATGGCGCGAATGAGCGCGAGAGAGAGAGATGAAGTATATACTACTCGGATGAACGGATCGAATGACAGAGAAAGACAGAGAGGGAGGAAAGCAGGAGAGAGACAGAGAGAGAGAGAGAGAGAGAGAGAGAGCGAGAGAGAAAGTCAAACGAAGTTAGGGTGAGAAAAGGATGGAGGCGGTTTTGGCATAGCTGCGAGGCAGACGGCGCGCAAGAGACGGGAACCGGAAGTCTATTTTCGTAGCCATCACCGATTTAGAATTCTTTGTATAGTTCACACATACGGCTCGGCGCGCGCGCGCGGTCTACGGCGTCGCGGCGAGGGGAAGCCGCGGGCGGCGCGAGGCCGAAAGAACGCGCCGCGGGGATAAATAGAGAAGGGAAACGAAAAGGGGAACGTGTCTCTCCGCGCTCTCCCTCCTCCGTAGACCATCATTCCTACAATTCGCTTCCCTGAATAAAAGTTCCATGTTGATCTGTTCGGTGGTAATTGTTTTCTTTTTTTTTTGTTGCTTTTTTTTGCATCTATACGTGTGATTGGAAATTTGAATTTTTGAAAAGGGGAAGGACGAATAGTGAAAAATGCAGGATTAAAAGAAAATAGAACTTTTGAAGAAAGTACACTGAATAATCGAATGGTCGTTTTTAGCCTGGATTTTCAATGAATTGCCTCATGGATGTATCTATCATTCGATTCGTGTGAAAACTGATGTCTCTTCGAATTCACCGTTATTAATAGGTCAAACCTGACTAGACAAGCCAGGGAAGCTGATCCATAGGGTTATTTTGAAATTACTAAAAAGATCTGTATCGAGTTTTGTATATTGAGTTGATAAAAAGATGTGTATCGGATTAATTTACAAAATAATATCACGACGGAAGTTAAACTCATCATTGTTACTAGCGCCAGAAATATGCCAGCGATTTTCAGTAATTGAAGCTCTTTAACGTGTACGTGCAAAATATATACTACGCACTGCAAAGTTTACCTAAAATCTGCCAACGTTCACATCCAAGATGATGCTTTTTATTTTCCTCTTCCTTCTAGCGCGACAGAAAAATTTTTCCAGAATACAAATACTTACGGTAACATCGTGTGCGCGCGCACGCGTGTTATTTTCAATTGCCGAAAATTCGGTGCACAGTTACGCGGAGTGACCGAAAGTTGTAGCAGAAATCATCGAGCAATTTCCAACGGTGCGATATACTCGATATATATATATATATATATATATATATATATATATATATATTACTGTAATGACCTCGTCTCGACGAGTTAGCTCGAGATTTCATGCATAGTAGGATGTCAGGGGGAGGGGGGAAATTCAAACCAACCCCGCTGGTTGCGTCGGTAATTATATAGATCCGACAAAACATCTTCCCTTTTCTCCCCTCATCGCCGCCTCAAACTGTTCAAACATAATTCACGCTGTTAGGTGAAAAACGACTAGGAAAGCACAAAAATAATTAAATATATATATATATATATATATATATATATATATATATATACACGCACACGCACACACATATAGGCGGTCATCTCTCGCAGGAAGCTGCGACAGGATGTGGTCTGCATCAGGGCCCGGTGCTTGGGTAAGCCACCCCTTGGCTTCCTTCCTGTCGTTTATCATGAGAGCAAACCGGTGAGATCCACCCTTCCCCCTTCTCACCATCTCTCCATCTCTCTCTCTCTCTCTCTCTCTCTCTTCTCTCCGTATTTTTTGCGTCGCCCTTGATGCTTATTTATCATCCGTAGCTCGATGTATGCATTGTCTCATCCTTTCTCGATTATTACATACGTATAAGTACGCGCGCGCGCGTTTGTTTAGAATAAAAGATAAAAGAGAAGCTCGCTCCATTTGGCGAACTTTACCGGGTCGCTTTACTTTTCCTCCCGAGGTTTTTTCATTATCAAGATTCAAAATCCATCCAATTGTCATCGTCAACCAGCTCGAGCGAACGTACTTTCATAATTGTTTAATATGTACTACATTGAAGCAATAAGCTATATATGCGTTAAATTCTAGCATATTATCCTAAATTTTACAGATTATATAATATAGACAGGAATTTCACTGCTTTCTAGCCTACTTTTGCTTAGTATTAAGTAATGTCAAAGCTCATTTGCTTAGTCTAAAAAAAAATTTTTTTTTAATTACTAAAAAGTCAGCTTTGTCATCAAAGGATCGAACGTTATGTTATACCAGAATAGCCGCAAAAGAACGTTATTATTCCGCTATTTGTTCACTTCCAATCAGAGCTACATTTATGCGAACAGTATAATATTCATTCTTTCCTAGCAGAGGTCCGATTTTCGCTTATCTAAATTTGGAGAGTAAAAAAGAAATTACAAAATAATATGAAAATAATAACTTTTAAAAGAATGAACTGAGTATATCACTAACATTGAATTATTGTAGTTATATTATTTCATATTTTCAATCAATTTTTACAGTATAATACATATATTATCAACACTATCATTCTCTCTCTTTCTCTCTCTCTCTTTCTCTGTGTGTGCATGTGTGAGTGTGAGTATATGATCAACTAAATAAATTTAACTACAGTTTCATTTCATGATTCTAATACATTTTTAAATTATATTAATCCCAATATATTCTTGACCACAATTAGCGAAATATTTATTGTTATCTATTATTAATTATTCTTTTTTATTATCTAAATTCTTTTTATTATCTAAATTAATTATTCTATATATATATATATATATATATATATATATATATATATATAGACAAACACACACACACACACACACACACACACACACACACACACACACACACACACACACACACACACACACACACACACACACACACACACACATCCTGCTGTTTCTATGTATATTCAATTCATCTTCTTTGAAAGAGCCGGAAAAAATCGAGGAAAGGAAGGAACCGGAGAAGGTGAAGACGGCTACCGGAAGGTCGTGGGCGGGTGGGGAGGGGTGTGGCGGCGCCGGCAAGAAGAAAAGAGCCACAAAAAAGAAGGAAACAAATAAAACAAACGAAGGAAATCTGTATTACATGCAAGGCATGCCCGGCTCCTAGAATAACGAGAAACAGCTTCCGTAATCTCGTATAGTTTGGGCATTGCCCAGCGGGCGGCGACATCTGCATCGAACTGCGTGCCCGCGCGCGCGGAACGTTATATGCGCTATATGACTATAGCCTATATATATATATATATATATATATATATATATATATATATATATACAGGGAAGATATAAATACTTGTACGCGTGCTGCACAATGCTTCCGTTTTCTCGAGGTAACACTACTGCATCAATTGCGACAGCGTGTGTGCCTCTCTCTCTTCTCTCTCTCTCTCTCTCTCTCTCTCTCTCTGTATGTGTGCCTGTGCGCGTGTTAAAACAAAATATACCATGTATAGAAGAAGCCGCACCCCGCAGTGCACATAATACACCCCGAGGTTGCTACTGGCTTTCTAAATCGTTGCATATAAATTCTCTCGTGTCACCTATACAATGCTGCAGTGGCGGTATATATAATTCTATATAGGGATTTCAAGCCTACACACACACACACACACACACACACACACGCGCGCGCGCACACGCACACACGTGAAATAGATCAACACACGCAACGCAAGGGATATTTTCTTCTGTATAGGTATATGATCTAATACTTCTCTCGCCTACTCTCTTTTGCTATCGGACCCAAAAGGTTTTTCTCCGAACTTCCGGATTCGTGAATAATGGTTCTCAGCCAACCCCGTCTGATCCTGTCTCCCTCCCTTCCTCTGGCGCCGGAAGAACTCGCACGTTTCTCGAATGAGATTTTGATCCATAAAATATAATAGCATATGCGAACGGGATTTGAACGTTTGTTTGCTCGTTAAACATAAAGACGGGCGCGTGTCTAATTTTTATTCGAGATGCTGCTGCACGCGCGCTCGTTTGTATAGGATTTTGTTGGTATACGTCTCTCGCCCTTTTCTCATTTCATATTATATATATATATATATATATATATATATATATATATATATATAAGTTTAAAAATAACCAATGGATATAACTATTGTTCCTTGTTTATAAAAAGGGCTGCTAATTATTTTTGATTAAATAAAAAAAATGAATTTTCTAGAGGAAACCATTTGATTATTGAAAATTAATTAGACTTGTTAAATTTAACTAAATATATTAAGTTGATAAAAAGTTTTAATACTATAAATTGTCAATATAACCATATATTAGTTTATAGAAAATCCTACAAATCTAAATGAATACTTTTACTGACCTTTTTAATAACAATAATCATTTAAATTAATTTGACAAAACTAATGTGTGTGTGTGTGTGTGTGTGTGTGTGTGTGTGTGTGTGTGTGTGTGTGTGTGTGTGTGTGTGTGTGTGTGTGTGTGTGTGTGTGATTATAATCAAGCCTTCTTAGAGAAATAAAATCCCAAGGGATGTAAGATAAAGCTATGTGCGGAGCCGTACGTATACAGAGGGCACATTTGCCAGGGAGCGCAACATCCGCCGGAAGCTGAGTTGGTCTCTCTATCTCACTCTTATACACATTTTATAATTCCGAGGCATATCCGAGCTGAACTGGCCGTAACATTTTAGAAAATCAATTATGACGACAAAAAGTATTGGTAATATGCCTAAAACTTTTGATCGATTAAGTGGAAAACGATATCCTAGATACAATGAAATATTTCTAGTTACTTCAAAAATAAGAATTCATACGAATTGAACTGTCTTAAGTTCGTAAATAATTTTATTATAATAAAATTATTATGCTGTTTTGCGAAATCTAGTTTCTTATATGATATTGCGAAAGATTCGATCGCATAATTAGCGATATAACCCTGCTCATGGATCATTACTTATGAATAAGTATTGTACTAATGATCGACAACGATTCTCTTCACAGCTCTCTGCACTTTGGACAGAACTGTAAAAGTGAATATTTACATCTGCAAGTTTTGCAAACTACAGTTTTAACATATCAGCTTCTTTTTTTTTAAACCGTTGTGAAAATTTTATCAATATACATACTGTCCGAGTGTCCTGTCCAAAAATGAGATTTTTACAGAAACTTTTGAACATTTTAGCGATAATAGTTTAACTTACTCCATTATTTATACAGAGTCGATGTTTGAAGATAAAGTTTACGGGCGAGATACGTAATATAACGTAGCCAAGAAAACATATATAGACTTATTATGTCGTAGAAATTTCGATCTTAGATAAAGATATCTATATTTATAATCCATTGCTGGTATGTGCCAAGGTCATCGCGCGCCTCCCATTATTTCTTTAGATTACGATTAAGGTCTTCGCCCGTCTTCTCGAACGCGATGCCTCTCGATCGAGAGCCGACTTAGCGTCTCGTACGCTCATTGACCCGACTAACACATTACGTGTACAAATAATTTGCAACTTCCCAAAGTGCATACGAACTTTGTATTCGAATTGTCCTGCTCATTTCGCTATACTAAAAGCAATTCTATTTGGGGACACCCCATAGAATTAGAATGTGCCTGAGCAATACCTCGAATTCAAATTTTTGAATGTCGGGAAGGAAATTCTTGTGCCCGGAGCAAAAAAAAAAAGAACGCAACAGGAATCGGGACCGATGTAAGAAAGAAAAGGTCTAAATGCGTTTTAGGCAACGTACGTGCCTTACGAGCTCTGCAAACATTTTCCAAACGACTTCTCCTCGACTGACCCGGATTATACCCGTATAATACGTTCAGATGTCATAATGGCAAAAATCTACGTATAAATATATATATATATATATATATATATATATATATATATATATATCATATATATATCATGCCAAATTTTTTTCTCTTCCTTTAAATTTAAGCGCACGTTAATCCGTGATGTTTGCTCTATAGAGGCAAACACGGGAGAAAGAAAGCGGCGCGCGTGCAGAAGCGGCCTCCCCCCGGTGCATAAGTTTATAAGCGGGGCCGGAAGTGACGCGCACGCGCGCGCCAGCTACAAATTCGCGCGGTGCTTGCGAGGTCACGTATATTATATATATATATATATATATATATATATATATATATATATATATATAGCCGTAGGCGCGCATGGGGCTCTCTCGTCGCCGATGCACACACAGGCACGCTCGTCGCGCCGTGCCAGCCGCGTCTTCTTTCCCTCCCTTCATTTAATAGTCTTTTATACCCTCGTTTGTAATATGTATGCGCGTGTACGTGCGCGTGTGCGTGTCACTGAGATCTCATTCTCTCTTTTTGCATTCTACATAATATACTTATGTGGATTCGTTTCTTCGCGGATTTACATATTGTTATGTTAAAGTTGTAAATTGTATCTTTGTATGACTATGCGTTCGTCGATAATTTAAAAAACATGCAAGATGAATTATGTAACTTAATATTAATTAAGTTATTAAAATTATGCGAAATGAATAATTACACATGAATTTCAAATTCTAAACTCTGGAATATTCGGTCTTCATTGACAACTCTAATAGTTCTACAGGAAATATTGTATCCTTTCGTTATTTGGTGCAATTACAATTTTCTGCTGAGTAAATTTTATTTTTGAAAATCATCGTATGGTAGAAGTGGTTTAAACAATTTCAACTTTTTTCGATTATACATTCGTTTTTTGGGCGTGTAATTGTCCACCCTGACAAACCGAGGATTTAGAAAACTCCTTCACCTTCATATGGAAAAATATCTCCTCGACCGTTGCCCATTATGCTTGACCCGTAGCGATATCAGCCTTCGCCCCACGCTTTTTTTCATTCCATTCTTTTTAAGGTATTGACATGAGGTTTAAGAGTTGACTTCTAATATAGGTAGATACGTACTCACACGCACGCACGCATGCACGCACACACACTTACGCGCACTGGTGCGAGGATATCTTACCATGTGATGTCGTACAAACAAAGCTCAAAAAGAGAACACGATAGGTTATTCGCGATGAAAACTGATATCCTGTCCCATTATGGCTTCTGGGAAAAAGAATTAAGTGTGCAATAAGATTATATTGGACTTTTATCATTATAGATACTATTATGGCAATAATAAAGTGGATTTAGATTCATCATAAAGGATCATCAAATTAAAAAATTTTAAAAACTTTTTTAAAAAATCAAGCTTATTATATATATATACTTTTGTAATGTTGAATTAACATCCGTTTAGCGGACTTTATTGTTTTTGCAAAGAAAAAGTTACTCTAAGGAGAGGTAGTGACATTTAGGTACCGAACTTATTCCAAACTGCCTTCCCAATCTAAAGAAATAGTAATTATCTATATATTATATCTATATACTATAATTATAATAGTCAGAAAATCTTTTTTTTATTTGAATGAAATTATTTCAGCACTGGATTCGTTGAAACAATAGCAATTAAAGAAGAAAAAAAAGTTCTAATGAATCTATAACCGCAAATGTACACTTTTCTTGTTAGCCTTAAAATGTTAGACAATCATTTGCTCACGCGAGTAAATTTTAGGAAACTTTAATTGACAATAGGTTAAAAATTACATAAGTTTATTCGAACCTTTTTGCTTAAAATATTATTTGGTCCGTCTATTAATCTGGCCTCAACAGGAGGAATTCTCATGAAATTAAAAATTTCCTCTGATCAGGATTTATAATTAATACAGGATGACAAAATTACTATATCTTATGAATACGATACTATAACTTATTAATACTATATCTTATTAATAACATTACTATATCTTGAGGATCGGCGAACGTGAGGTCGTAAAATTTTGCAGGGCTTATTTTAAAACTAATCGGTGTTACCTCCCTCAGTCTGGATCATGGTCGTACATACGGTCTGGAAATTTTCATAGGTAAGGTAGATGGCGCCTATTAGCAAAGACTAAATGTTTCTAATACTAGTTACCTAAGTCATAGCGCATTCGACCCATATAACATAAAACCATCCTAACTAACTCGACCTAACTTCTATATTACCATCAATGGCATTCAAATTGCGCCACCATTTAATATAAAAATCTTATGTAGAAACGTATAAAGGATAAGTATATACAGCACCAAATGTGTGCAGTGGTTAATTTTACAAATGCAACTTGCTTCATTAAAAGGCATCAGCTTTCCTATAGGAGTTTTCTTACCTGTGGAACAACCATGGTTTGGAACCAATATGGCATCCAAATATCACGGGTTTTTCTTGTTAAAAAAAACTGGTATTTTACTAATTTTGACATGTCCAGTCTTGAAATTTTTATGCGCTGAAATTTCTTAAGGTAAGACTTTTGATAGATGCTGTACTTTAATCATGGGGTATTGTTGGATTTTGTTTTTAACTTAGTAAACTGTTAATACGCTAGAACAAAATAGTTAATAGCTGAAATATATATATATATATATATATATATATATATATATATATATATATGCACGAATTCAGAAATATTTTGTCTGTAAGCTATGGTAATTAGTTAATTCTGATTGAAGATTTTCTTGCTTAATCAATTCAATCAATGACACTTTGCTCCTATTTCCTTTTGGATTTTACTCCCTCTCCACCTCGCTATGTCTCTCTCTCTCTCTCTCTCTATCTCTCTCTTCCTTTTGCCCTCTTTTCCTTGCCAACTATCTTTGTCACTCACTCTTTTGCTCTTGCAATTCTCTACATGAATGGGATTTCAAGAGTTCCGGTCTCATTAAGTAAAGTTGTTGGCCGAACCTCAGTCGAGTCAATGGGTTCAAGTGAGTTATTCTCGGATCGCGATAACAAGAGGCTCAGGCGGAAGGGATATGGTGAGAGGAAGAGAGAAAGAGCACAGCTGCCGGACAGACAATGACCAGCGAGTGCACGACGTTCTCGATAACGAATATCGATTTCCTCTTCTCCTTCTACGATCCCCCTTCTGTCTTTTCCTCACTTACCGGTCTGTAGCATTATTACTTCTGTACAGCAAATAATATTTTTTCAAATTTCGTCTCAATAATTTCATTAAATTTTTACAAGTGTATAAGAAAAATAATTTTAACATAGCAGAATATTTAGAAAATAGTAAAAGCTTTCCATTTGTTTCAGCAGAGATTACAGATATTTCACTTTAATTTTTTATTAAATAATTACTAAATAAAGACATGAAATTTACGAAATTTTAGTTAATAATTCAATCATCAATTAGAACAATGCAAAAATTCTTATTTATGATCCATTTAACGCAATTTCTGATTGACGAGCAAGAATATGTGTGTGTGTTTGTGTGTGTGTGTCAGAGGAAGAGAGAGAGAGAGAGAGAGAGAGAGAGAGAGAGAGAGAGAGAGAGAGAGAGAGGAAGAAGTGAGATTAATTGCAATTACGTAACAGTCTTACTATTTTTAGACATTCCTACCATTTGTTGGATAGAACGTTTTGTTTGTTTAATTTTTTTTTCATTCGGAGATTTCCAATTTCGTAATGCGAATTTCCACTTTTAGTTGAAAAAGATTCAGATTAATAGCATGAGTAAAATATGATGTAATACTTTTTTTTAAAATTGCTCTCTTTACATTTAAGAATAAAGATCATTGAAAGAGATCTAAGCATATAAGCTCTATATTTTAGCTATATATTTAATTAATAATTAATTAATTCTGTTCAATTAATTTTTAATAAATTCTTATCTACTTATAATTATTATATGCATCTAATAACAATAATCGAAAGAACAATTTATCTGAGTCTAATAAGTGTTACTATATACATATGTATATGGTCGTCTAGTATAGAACGCATCTCTACAGGTCAGGTAATTTGAGATGTAAATAAATTGCTCGTCTAGGTGTCAAAGTGAGCAACGTAAATGAAAAAGAAGCATACGCAACTAACTAAAACCTGCTATAAGAGCTGTACTATAATCTCTCTCAATCTCAATTATCTGAACGAATTTGCAATACAATTTCGCTCTCTTACTCTCTTTCTCTTTCCCTTCTCTATCTCTCTCTTATACTCGCTTCTCTTTCGCCTACACATACCTATAACCACCCACAATTATTTTTCACAAATGTTCTCTCCTCCTCCCTCCCTCCCTCCCTCTCTCGACTTGTACGCCCGCGCGTTGACTTTATATGCATTTAAATTCAAACGCGCGCGCACCGCGGTTCGCCGTCGGGGCGTTTACGCGCGAGCATTTAAAATGCTAATGGGGAAATTCCTATGATAATTAATGTAAGGAGCGAACGATCCGCATGCATCCACCTCCCCGCCGCCGCACCTTTGCATTTTCCTCTATTGAATAGGAAGAGATCGCGGTGTCTGCGATGACGATGACGGCCGTTGCGGCAGCGCACGATGGTGCCGGCAAAAGTGGGAAATAAGTGAAAAATAATCCCGAATTGGTTCTGATTTTGGAGAAAAAAAATGCATTTTTCTTTGGGCTAAATGTGATTATTGCTCTGACACTAAAATCCAATACGTTTCTACGTCATGTGCAGGGAGTATCATTAGCAGTTAGTGTATGTGGCCAGATAACGACGTAAATAAATCTCGGGTCTCGTAGGGTGATACCAATGGAAGCTTTGGTCCAACGGATATGATGGTGCATTCTGGATTTTCCGATATTAGGAGATAAAAATTTGGCGCTTTCTTCCTAATTAAACGCAAACCCGCTACTGTCGTACATCGACCACTAATAGTCAATTGGATGGAACATACTACTTTAATGGGTAAAGGATTGGCTTTATCGTCAGGCAAAGGCAAAGAAGTACTATAGATAAACCCCTTCCCCTGCCTACACAATCCAACGCTGGTGATACTTGCGTTATAATTCGAGGGCTTAGGACAGAATATGAAACTCGATACAACTATAGGGAAATATTATATCGCGCGTTCGCAACAACCTTTTGCTCACTGAACGATTTCTCTGTACACAACGGTGATTATAGTAAGTGGAGGTACAAATCAGATGAATATCGTCAATAAGTTATGAATGAGCATGGTAGAGGAGGAAACAGAAGAACGGGAGGGTAGGGGGCTAAATGCTGTGAGAGAGAGAGAGAGAGAGAGAGAGAGAGAGAGAGAGAGAGAGAGAGAGAGGAGAGCGAATAAAACTGAAAAGGAGTAAGCTACGAATATGAATCAACGCAAGAAGGAAAATCCTAAGATTTACCGTGAAATTAGAAAAGCAGTTGTAAAGCTAAAACTGCTGGAGAGTTGTAATCTCATTTAAAAACACCCGGTTGCGCTAGGAAATTCACCGAAAGAATGTAGTAAGATGTAAAGACACTCATTGTGCCATAAACACTAAGAGAAATACTGTAAAGTGACATATATTTTGCAGAATGGCAAAAGAACTTGACATGCTCGTCATAACTATGACTACCGTACTTCGATCTCTCAAATATTCGGGTTAGGTTAGATACAGAATAGATCAGACGCTCCCGATGGATGACGAAGATAATTTCACACTGCGCACGAAGACTTCCAATTTTATCACTCTCAATTTGATCGAAGAAATAGAGAGAAGCTATCGCTAGCGACTTCGATCTCTCAAGTTTTCGGGTTAATTTAGACGCAGAATAGATCAGACGCTCCTGATGGATGACGAATATAATTTCACACTGCGCTTGAAGACTTCCAGTCTTATCACTCTCAATTTGATCTAAGATATAGAGAGAGGCTGTCGCTAGAGAGCGATACTTATTGATGTGGGGATTCGGACACAGTGGAGCACGTCTGGAAGGTCTGTCTCAAGTATCCGAATATCAAGATCAGACTGCAGAGAATCAAAACGTCCTCTCTTGAGCGTAATGAATTATCTGGTATTCGATACGTTCGTAAGGAAAGTGCTCTTCACAAATGAACCCTTCGAACTTACAGAAAGACTGCTTGAAGCAAAATTATGTGTCATAAAGAAATCGGATGACAGGTATGGAAGAATTGACAAAAATTATATTCATTTACATAGAAATATAAATTTCTACTGTGAACTTTTATTTATTTTGGCAAGATATTATACTTTATTGATTGATTATTATATTTGTCTCTAAAACCAGTCATTTAAACTGGTTATAAGAATGGATTACATGCAGTAATTTCAATTAGTGCAAGAATAAACGGTTCGAAACTCACTATAACGGTCTAACAAAAGTCGCAATGATTTACTGATTTGAAATAATGAAAAATGTTTGCAATCTAACCAGCCGGTACAGCGAAAACTATCTTCGGCTGGTTATTGTATATGTAATCAAAATATGCTAAGCAACTCTTCTTCATGGCGATTGCTATAAATTTAAAAGTAATGTATCGCTTTTCTAAACAAATAAAGACCGACCATCCGATTTTCATGCTCTTATTGGCAGGAGTTTTGATTTTTCCGATGATGCTGATTTACCGTGATTTACTCAGTAAGAGCGTTGTAAAGTTACATTATATTAAATAGATAATATTTCGCAGCATGCTTTAAATTAACCCTTAAACACGTTGTACTAACTAAAAAAGATTAAAAACATAATAACAACGGTATATGTATGTGTATATATATATATATACATATATAAGGAATATTACAATAATTATAATTTTTATAATGAAAAATGTGATTCTTTAAAAAGTGAAGCAAATCATGATTATTCTCCACTCAATTGCTTTTCGGCTAACTACGGCTACTCGCAACCGCGATTTTATGAAGAACAGTTCATATCCATCATTCTGAACTTTGAAAAATGCACACGGACTTGGAAAAAGTATGTGTTGAACTGCAAATACGTTCCAATCTTGATAATCGGACATCAAACGTTCAAGAATGCCCTCGTAAAACAGTTTAGAAATATAAAATGAACAATATATTAGTCGCATCTCTGTCAAAATTTAGGCGCGTGCCAGTCTGTACATATTTCCGTAAAGTATAGAAAATTCAATTTAATTTTTAATTTTTTGTTTTTTGAAACAACAACTGTTTATGGTCCCTCGAGCTCATAGAGCGCAAAGAGCGGGGGCAGGATAAAAATAGAAGAACGCCTACGGTGCAAAATCGTCGCATGTATATAGGCGCGCACAGGAAGATGGAGAAACCCGGTCCGGTCCACCTACGGAACGACAGAGAGAGATAGAGAGAGAGAGAGAGAGAGAGAGAGAGACCTGCGTATAGAGAAACCGAGATCGGCCAATCCAACTTGTCGCCTCATTCATATGCACTCTCTCTTTCTCTCTCTCTCTCTCTCTCTCTCTCTCTCTCTCTCTCCTTCTTCTTTGAGGTAACGCTAGATAGAGAGCGAGCGAGAGAAAGAGAGAGAGAAGAGAGAGAGAGAGAGAGAGAGAGAGAGATGAGAGATCTCGCCCTCGGAACAGCGAACAGGTTCACCTACACGTCCCGCCGAATGTGTTGTCGACTGGCCGCGAGGTTTAAAGACAGCATCGACCTCGGCATCGATGCCTTTTCACTGTGGCTGATGTTTTTCCATAACGCACGCATACAGTCTTTTATCAATTCGTTTCATTTCGAAGTCAAATGGTCTGTTTCTCCGAAAAAGCCTTACGCTTAATTTTTATAATAAAACACGAATAATTATCCAATTATTTGTAAAAGAATTTCTGCTGTGCTTCAAATACGTGAAATTGATGTTAACGAAAATGAAAAACTTTTAAGCGAATTTTACCGATCAATAATTAAGTTAATTAATTTATGTTATTTGAATTGTCTTATATATCATTTTATCTTACTATCGTATACATATGAAAATTTCTCTATTATACATAACACGATTTTTGACATGAGCAAATGAAAAATCCTAATAAAATATCATTGAACGTCAGGTATTGATTACTATAGCAGTTGGTAATAATTGTACTCACCTCTTTACTGGGCACGCAGATCGGTGTTCCTTCCTTCACAATTCCAGCTTCGACCATTACACCCATGACGATGGGATCTCTCGATTTGAAAACAAACTAAAATCAGAAAATTGCAATCGTTTATCATCTGGTAGGTGTTCCTGTTTTGGACGATTCAAATTATAGTTCGTGAATTAATGCGCTTGTAAATTCAATGGAACATTATTTCGCGCGCGCGCGCGTGCGTGCGTAGTTGGAATATTAGTGGGAAGTTTCTTAACCCACATATATTTATTATACATGTCAATTTTCGTATAAGAACCAGCAAAGCACGAAATCGCTTTGAATTATTGAGTTTCTCCGTGATCGCGTGTCCGTATATTAATAAGGTTGCACATTATAATTATATAGATATATCAAGTTTAACTATATAAGCGTCCACGCCTGTGTTATGTTGGAAAATTTGCGTATAGTACATATATATATATATATATATATATATATATATATATATATATATATATATGTATCTATATATATGAAGATATATCCACACAACAACCAGTTCTGCTGCGCGGAAGAAAATGAAACGACTTGGTGCGCTTTTAAAAAGGAGATGTCGAAGTCGCTTTCTATATATATATATATATATATATATATATGTATGTATGTATGTATGCGTGTATGTATGTATTTATGTCTGTATGTATGCATTGAGTCAAAATCGCTACATCTTAACATAACACTGTAAAAAATCATTAATTTTTTTAAATTGACGATAACATACGGTCCCTACACACGAATAAGTGTGTGGCAGTTTTGTATAAAATATATATTTTTTTTTTTTTGAACAACGTATAAATATGTTCTCTATAAAGACATTACTTCAATGCTATATACGTTATTACATCTTCGCCTACGCAATTTTAAATGGCCAATATATGGTTCAAACTGAATTTATATCTATGTTTTCGTATCGTGTTACGTTTGTGCACGATACGTAGATTTCTATATACTGCGCTCCAGGAGTCAAAATATGGGCTCTGCATTTGCATCCAATTGCCGGAATGCCTCATGTCCGGAATTTATTGATTTATTTCAATATATTTAAGTCAATCATTTTTGGTTTGTTCAATATGTATAGCAGCCTGGTGTATGTGCAACAATTTTAAACGAGTCAACATTTCTTGAGCCATTGGCAACTTCAGTAAAATATGCGCTATCGGCTGCTGCGAACTGGACAAGAAAATCTGACCGACGTAAGTATACGACAAGTAGGCAAAAGTATTGCTTAGATTAGTAATATTTCGGAATTCGTTTGAAATTTGTTTTAAAATAAGCAAATATTACGGAAATAGATAAAAATAAAGCATAAAGTGTATCGTAATAAGAGTTAAAAGTGCAAAAGCTGCATTATGGACTTTTCTCCGGATCATCGAAAAGGTATTGATTGCTAAGGGAGGCTGTCGTAAGGAGCTTCACTTTTCGTAAAACTATCAATACTGATAGAAGTTTCCAAATAGTCTCGATAACTTTTCAGATAAGTATATTTATTGCTTTCTAAAGATATACATTAGTATTTCATATTTCAAGTACGAACTCCAATTCTTTTGTCACTATTTTTCGACACTTGGTCGAATTCGACTCGGACGTTCGTCAGTGTTCAATTAATAGTTAATAAACACGAAAAAGTTTATACACAGCTTGAGGTAATCGTTCGAAAATCGAGATTCTAAGCCTTGGGCAATGTTGTCCGAAATTCTGGAATGCATTGTCGACCTCCTGTAATTCGTTTCAGGGTCAATGGTTACATCATTTTCTCGATGAGCCCGTTTTGACCCATTTCACGCAATTTTATTTCGATAAGCAGCTCTTTTGGTCATTTCTCATATATTTCGCGCAGTTTTGGAACTATTCATTCCTTTCCTCTTTGCTTCAGTTTTAATCGATCTTCTCCCTCAATGTCTTTAAATTAACTTTAACTTTTTACAGCAGTTGGATTAAGGCTTAAGGGTTCGTGAACAGTTAAAATAACTGTATTATTACCTGAAAAATTATAGCTACGAGCCGCAGACTACAATAAATGCGTAAGCATTAGCCGAAGCATCTCTATAATATGTTTATTATATTTTGAATTGCGCATGTTAAAATATTGCCATTCTACGACAGTAATCGCCGCAATTGCAATATATACGGCGTATCGTGAAGTTCGAATCATCGATGTTTCGATCAAGGATCGACGACATTGCCGTGAAAATTTCGCCTTATCCAGACGGCGGATTCCTCGCGACATAATCATTTTACGCGAGAACGCGCTCGTTATCGTGTGCCGCGACTCGCATTTCGCACGGCGCGCGGACTTCATTCGTCTGAAAAGTCGATAAGTTTCCGAGCCACGGTTGACGCAGGATATTATAAAGCAACCTCGTCATTGATCGTTACGCTCAAATTTTATCGATACATATCGAGGAACACGAGTATCGATTTGAGCAACTCTTCCCCCACTCCATCCTCCCGATGCACCCGTTTTCTTGACCGGCCAGAAATGGGAGGGACGACCATGAAGGCGTTCGAAAAATCTTTCGGATGAAATGAGGCAGCGAGGCAATTTTCGCCGGCCGAACGTGGGGACCTGCAACGGGTGGACGTGTATATAATTTCGATTTGGCATATGTGTGTGTTTGTGTGCGCGCGCGCGCGTGTGTGTGTGTATCGTATAACCGCGCACAGTTGACGCAAAGAAAATAAAGAATCAAAAAAGTAAAATGCATGAATACATCGACTTTTCGCATGTATATATGTGTATACACGTTTTCGGAGGTCCAGGTGCCATAATTCAAATTTGGCGAACGAATATATATACATACATAGTGATCAGATAGAGGTAACAAAATCGATGTAAATTGAGCGCGTTGGAGCCAGAGAAAGAGGACGTTATATATAGAGGCGCACGCGCGCGCGCGGAGAAAGGGCTCCTCGGGCGATCGACGAAATCTATCGTTTCCGGTGTGCAAGAGCTGCCCCCTCCCTTCCTCCTGCCGGTCCCCCTTGTCATCCTCACTCTATCTTTACCCTCGATAGACTACCTCGTTCCCTCGCATTTTTTCCTGCTCTTCTTATTGCCAATCAGCTACTTTTTTTCGCGACTCCGCATACCCGGGGGCTCCCTCCCTCTCTCACTCTCTCTCTCTCTCTCTCTCTCTCTCTTCCTCCCTCTCTTTATCAGCTATCTCTCCCTCTCTCATTCTCGACGACTTCCTGGCAGCCGGCACAGACTCTCCTTCTATCTTGGTTCCCTTCGCATCCTTTCCTTACTTCTCGCGAGCCCGTTTCGCCCCCTCCCCCACCCCGCCGACCAACCACCTCTCTACCCTTCCTATCCCCACCGCGTCTCCTGGTCTTTCTCTGCTTCTGTTTCTGCTCGCCGAGTGCGCATCCGGCAATAAATGCTCTTGTATATATTAGCTTGTATATACGTTGCGCAGTTCGTAAATGCTCTACTAGCGAGTTTTAAAGCGTTTTCTTATCTTTTTTTATTTCGTATTTTTTTTTTTTTTTGGTACGTCGACACCCCGGCATTCATCGTCGTCTCTATATCGTTTGTATTTTTTATTTTTCCATTTTATCATGGCCACATTATGTGGAAGCACATAAAGGACGAGATATATTACCTATAAGTTCAAATTCAAGCATTTCATAATGAGAGGCAGTAGAACGGTTCGGCGACGAGTTAAATATGTAGAAGAATGTTACCGATCAAATTCAACGAATCTATACAAATTTCCAATATATAGAAGAACAGTCTCGTATGTACCAAGAGCGTGCTTTTCTATATATTACGAATACATACATACATACATATATACATACATATATACATACATATACATACATACATGCATACATACATACATTTATATACATATATATGTAGGTAGGTAGATTTTGCCGTTACATTATGTGGGAGCGTGCGCGCCACCATTCCCGTGGCGGGTGTTATAAATCTTCCTCGCACCTACACGCACAACGCGGCGAGAGCGCAGGAGGGAAATAATGCGTGCGCATATCTCTTTTTCTCGCGGGGGCGCGCAAGCGAGCAGGCCTACAGTGGCCAGGCGCATATATATATATATATATATATATATATATATATATATATATATATATACATATGCACATGCGAGAAAGAAAGTGGGTGGTGAGTGAGCGAGCAAGCGAGCGAGAGCGTAAATGGAGGTGAAATCCGCTGCGAGGACGCATGCACAGCACGTCGTTGCCGCCTGTTTATTTTTATATTACACACACACACGCGCGCGCGCGCAAACACACACACACACTATATACATATAAGCCAATCAATAAAGCATTTTTTGTAACGACAAAAATACCACTTGGACGAAACCTGTTCTATCATATACGTATAAATGAAAACGTTTGATCAATTTTCTGACTCGCGATCATAGGAAGTAATAAATTTGTTTTTATTAAAAAATTTTTATTAATAAATAGAACCAAAGTCTGTGCTCTATTTCAATTCATTGCTTCTTGAGCGTAAATTAATAAAACATGCTTAATTATGTTAAATTAATTATAATAAAACATTAAATATAAAATATATAATACAGGACAAATATTTTGTGAGGCAAAAATATATTTTTTCATACATTAAATTTTTCTCCATGCTGTAAGTAGTATAAAAAAGTTTTTAATTACATTCTACATTCTTACATTCCATTTTTTTTTCAACGAAAATTCAATTATTATGTAGATTTGAATTTTGAGATTGAAAGCAAGGGGATACTTTATTTCAATTCAGGATCGCAAAATTTCGAAAATTGTTCCAGATAATGGAGCTCATTTTATTACGTTAATAATTTTGATCTTGGAAGGTTCAATTTACAAGATTATTTGTTGGTCATAGATTTTTTTAACAGGAATCCCTAGATTTGACTTCAACTATAAACTGAAAAGAAACTATTATGCGTAAAACGGTAGAAGTAAGTAGTAACGAACTTACACTGAAGTTATATGATTTAGTATGTGCACCGATCGACGACGGGCAGAAATAAAGATTTCGATGGACTGGTTCACTATCAATACTCACGCGGGTTACTTCAATTGACAATTTCTAAAAGAATATGTACGTACTTCCGAGGAGCATTGTATCGTTTTTTTGTTGCCAGTTTCTTGGTTTGAAAAATCTTTGATTGCGTATACAATTATTTCGATATTGTTTAAAAATTATTTTTATGTACCGCTTTCCTCGCATCACTGATTGGAGAGGGAAGTAAGGTGCCGTACCAGATAAAAAAAAATAATAATAAATAAAGAAATAAATAAAAAAAGTCAGTTTTGCAAAATCCATTATTATTCATACTGGTGCGCATATATTGCTCGAAGCATTTATTCTGTTTCCCTTACTCGTGAAATTCTTCGCAGAATATAAACCGAGATCTAAGCATTAAAGTTCAAAAGACACATTCGATTATAAGAATGATTTTGTACAGATTCAAATGAATCTTTTCATAGTTGCAAGGATCGTGTATTGAGCGACGGAATGGGCACAGATATAGATACGAATATGATATCAAGTATATTGGCGTAAAAAATAATACACGCAGACTTATTATACATTGTATGTACGTACTTGCGGCAAGACTTTGAGCTTGCAGGGGAAGACGGCTATGTGTTTGTGCTCCTCGCGCTTTCGCTGTCGCAGCTGTTCCTTGTACTCGGTGAACCTGTCGAACAAGTGATAGATGATGTTCGCCTGGAAGATCTTGACGCCGAGCGAGTCGGCGAGCTCCTGGGCGTCCCGTTCGATCTTCACGTCGAAAGCCAGGATTGTCGCGTACCTGACGAATTTGAAGAAAAAAATAAATAAAAATACACAAATAAATAAACAAATAAACAACAAAATTAATACATATTTTTATCGGTCTCACGTTCTTCATACTATAATATATTATACTAAAATAATGACAGTTAATTTAATTTAATAAAAATTTATTTAAAAAAAACTTAAATTCCAAACAGTCGACTTAAGTACAATTTTTAATTTTTAATAAACAATAAAAATTAATAGTATTCAAGGAATTTGTGAAATTATAGCGACTTTATATTATAAATTATAAATTATATATATATATATATATATATATATATATATATATATATATATACACACTAAAATAATATACTAAAATATAAGATTAAATAAAAATAATTTTTCCGATAGATTTATTTCTCTTAATTTTATTTTTTATATTTTGGTGCATTCTTTATGATTGTTCGCCATTTTATTATCTTAAACTAAATTAAAACTTGAAATTTTATCTCCTTCAGGTTTAGGAATGTAATGAATTCTATGATGCATATGTTTTACTCTTAATTCTATTATGTAATATATATTATGCTTTATTTTTATGTATGTCCGTAACATTTACTTTTGTTACAACAAATTTCTAACGAACTCCGAAATACAAGATCCAAGGATCGATATTTATTTTAAAAGACTAAATTACGTATATCAATGTTACATTTTTTTTTTTACAATAGAAACAATAATTGACAGAATCTATTATCAATCCTATTAGCGTTGAGGATTACGTAGATACATAACAAAATTGTTACAGAATCTTGAAGTATGCGCACACAGACTTTAATGTATTTTTACACGCTGAATCCAATCTTGGGGCCAGATTTGCATCACCAGCCCTTCTACCCTTTTGTTTGTTAAATTCCGGAAAAAGCACCCATTAATCGGAAAATCTGGAACATATTCCTTTTGACCCGTTCAATTCTTAAACGGTGACTCCATAAAAGAACCATATTTATCTTTGTAACGCAAAAACTCATTAACCAACCGTTCAAACTCTTAATGCCTAAACCCTAAGCTCTTAAATCTTGCATCGTCAATCATTGCTTTTCTTGTTGCTTACAGCAGATTATTTTATCTTGAAACCATCGGTATAACGGATTTCAGAATGTTTTTCTATCGTTTCCAATAGTTTTTTTTTTTTTTTGTCTTTAACACCTAGCAGCAGTCGTCGGTCATATTCATACTCCCAAAAGCCTTGACATCTCTCCGTTTCTTTTTAGGTCTTGTTCCAATAGGACCGACCAAACTTTTCAGGGCAGTGCTGCAATCGAGAGCGCAACTTTAAACGCAGACGTTCGTTGCTAAGCGTAAGCGTTTGCAGTTGAAATTTCCGCATTTTCACTATTTATGCCTGGTTTTACGCTTTAAAAAAAAAGTCAAAATGATGGGACAAATGTGGCTACGGATTCAAATTCAGCGTGTCAAAATATATATAGAGATGTGTATGTTAAAATTTTGTAATAGTTCCTTTTGTGAATCTGTGCGACTTATCTTAAGACAATGTCATGTCAATTATCTTCAAGGAACACAAAAAAAAACTATAAAAAAAAGAAAACAAAAGAAAACGAAAGAAGACAAAAAATTGAAGAAAGGAAGAAAACATAAATCGCTCTTTCTTACATCTCTGTTCACACGCGAAGTACTTCCTTACGCCAGTTTATGGACTAGAAAGAGTGGGAAAGGAAGTCTATATCTATCTTTTTCATTCATAACGTTATACGGGCATTCATGCTCTGAAGCGTCGAGAAAGAATGAAAGGTAAATGCAAGGAGAGACAGAGAGAGAGAGAGAGAGAAGGAGGAAACGAGAGAGAGAGAGAGAAAGAGAGAGCTACGGCCCTCTTCCTTGTTATTGTCATCCATGGCGGAAAAGAAGTTGTAAGATACAGTTCCGGTGAGTGACTTCGTCGAGAAAAATAGGCGCAATGATCTGCCCAGCCGTCCCCTTTCAGCTCTTCCTCTTGCCTCTTTTCGAACGATCCCGCGAGACAAAGCTGACTGGTAGCGCAACTTCTATCGCTGTCTCTGTCTCTCTGTCCCTCTGCCCGTCTCTATCGTTGTCTCTGCCTCCCTCTTTCTTACTTTCCCCGCTTTTAATCCCTTTTTTTATCATTCATTGAATTTCCCCCCCCCTTCTCGTTCCTGACAGCGCCACCAGGGTCTAAATGTATAAATGAATGGAGGGAGAAGGAGGGTCGAGGGGGGAGACCGCGCGCATGGATGCGCCGATCCGTGAAGCAATATCCTGTCGGGCGGCGCGGCTCGGCGAATCTAGCCATCGTCATTCAACCCCAAAAATCTTATACCAAGACGTGTATCTAATCCTGACCGGTTCCGGAGAGAGGGAGAGAGAGAGAGAGATGAGTTTCGAGAGTGCTTCAGGAATAGGTAGAGTAGTTATATTAGCCCAATCAGCAGAGAAAAAAGGCTTAGAGTTGAATAAAAATTCTGATCTTTTTCCGAGAGTAAATTCATGGAAGAGTGCATGTCATAGAAATGAAAATCTGTAGAAGTAGGTAACTCGAGTGATATAAATAGCGTATTGAGGTTGCAACAATGGTTTTCTTTTTTTAATGCTTCGCTATTTTCAAGCCGAAAACTGAGGACCCAATGTATTTCAAAGAAAATGTTCCGAAGAAGATAATGGAAATATCTATCGATTTAACAACTGTATAATATATACGTTTAAATTGTAAACACGATCGTTCAAATTATATTCGCATTTTGTTCTTCATATAATTATTATTCAAATTTATCCTTCACATTGCATATTGATGGAATCTACGGTTTACAAAAAATTTGCAAATATTATAAAAACACACGAATAAATTAAAAGATTTTAATTAACGTTTAAATATCTTCTTATATATATGCAAAATGAAAATGTGCCATTTAAATGTGTTATTTATTAGAATAAATTTAATATTGAAAACATTGAATTGATATACGTTCTTTTAGAAATTATTTTTTAAAAATGCCAATTTAGAATATGGTGTAAAAATATTTTTCTAAAAACAGGCATGCACGATGATAACGAGATAAATAAATTTATACGATACTTACTGACTATCGTGCTCTAACATTATGGATGCCTTCATTACGTCCTTCTTTACAACTGGACCAATACGTATGCCCGCATACTGAAACGTAAAAAATACAAAGAATTTTACAACAAATTCACTGATAAACGTTATCATACATCGTTAAATTGAATGCTATTGTTTCATTAATAAGAGTTCGTTCAAGTTTGCAGTATTTCTGTAACACACGCGCACACACACTTGCTATCGATATAATTAAGGTCTAGGTTATATATATATATATATATATATATATATATATATATATATTAAATAAATATACTTTTCAAATTATAGAAAATGCGTTAACATTTTAGTACAATTTACAAGAACCGAGTCTGTGCCTTGTTAATATTAACAATATAATTATCTATACATATCTAAATATACGTTGCATAATTTTCATTAATTAAGATGACGATGTCGATGATGATGATGATAATGATGATAAGGATAATGATGCAGCTAATAGTTTTTAAATATTGGGGTTAAGTAAGTAAGTTAGAGCGTATTTAATTATTGAGTATTTAGATTCTGTTCAGCAGGGTCTTTCCATTACTGCAGCAGTCGAAATTTATGAAAAAATTGATTTTAAACATATATTATTGGTTAATCTTGAAAATGACAGAAAAAACGTAGTGGAACTTTTTTTAAATCAATTGCGAAACGTTTGTCAATATTAAAGATCAAAATGTGATTTTGAATGCCGAGGTGGCGTAATCTGGAATTACGGCCGAAAGAAAGTGTAACAATAAAGAGGTTGAAAAAAGATACTTTAATCGCTCATAATATAAAAAAAGAAAGTCGAAATGGACTTCTGATATTGTGTTCTCTATCGATAATTTATTAATACTTTTGTGGTAATATTATCTGGTGTCAAGCTTGCGATGACTTTATGCACACTTACTAGGATTGTTCTACTTATCATAAGAGAATGATTATAATAATAGAATTTAAAATATGATATAAGCCATTGAATTAAACTTATTACTTATAGATTACCTTTAATGCCAATTCGACTTTATATTTCACCTGCGTAGGCATGATCTCATGTAAATTTCAAAGTTTCTGTCTTATTAATCTAAATCGAGAATGAGAATCTCGTTCGAAAAATTTAAGGATCATACGATTCTACGACGATCGGATGGTTCAGAAATAAGGTTATTTTTCAAACTCAAATCTTTAAATTTTAAAAAATTACTTGTTTTATGCCTTTCGTTGGAGACACTTTTTCAATAACAAAATGCTTGAAAAAAGTGTTGAGCGCATGAATACGGATATTGTGTAAAAGAGATGTCAATAACCCCCCTCTCTCTCTCTGTCCCCCCCTCTCTCTTTATATATATCTCAAAACATTTTCTCGAGTATATTGGTAATTCTATGTGTCCACGTATTATACGTATATAGAACTTTTTTGCGCGAACGCATGCAGCGCTTGCGCTACCTCTTCCTCCTTTGTTCGCGAAAAGGCTGAAACACGCACTTCCGCGCCATCCGCGCCTCTCCACCGTTCTCACCTTCTCCTTCTCCACCCATCCCCCGCTATATAGCGGCGACGGCGCCGATTATGCCGCGCAACCGCCGTCGCCCCGCCGCAAGAAGCGCTTCGAAGCGCGGCAACGTTACTTTTCCGAAACGTCGTTCTCTATTACTCCACATCAAAAGAATTGCGAGCGACGCAACACGGACCCTGGGTACCGGTCTGTGTGTGTGTGTGTGTGCGCGCGCGCGCGCACGCGCGTGTGCCTGCGATGGCGACATCCGGGACGACGCGCCCCAAAAGCGCCGCGCGATTTATTCCTGGAGTAGCGGGGGCGCGGGAGGGCATCTGCTTTTCGTACGCCCCCCGCCCTCGAGCACCAAACTCGCAAAGTCCACGTGTCACGAATCTCTGTTCCGAAATCGCGTGCATATTATACACAGACACACACGCGCGCGCGCAAACAGTTTGAGTTTAAGAAACTAAAAAACTCTGAGGGAGCTTTTCACTATATATATATATGAGATCCATGCGGGTAAATGTTTAAAAAACTTTCATATATATATATATATATATATATATATATATATATATATATATATATATATTCAAAAGGGAAAATGACTGCTATAGAAAGATTCGATATAGCGAAGGCCACTGAATACTACCCAGGAGGTCGATCTTGAAGAAGAATCAGAAAAAATAATGAAACTCATCGTGTTTGAAAAGTTTTTTTTTCTATAAATGCAATTTGAAGATAGCTTAAAAAAACATCACAGAAAAAATCAAAATCCCAGAAAATTTTTCGTCTGCTCATGAACGCAAAATGCTAGATTTTTACTCAATAACACTATTTAAACGAGATTATATAAGTTTATCAAAGATTCCAAATGTAAATACAGCAGCCCTAGAATATAGACTGTATGTTTTAGTCGCTGTTATAGAAGTGTGCGGTTATATCTATATATATACATATACCTATACACCATAAATACATTACGACTGTGGAAACTGAAAAAATTTTATTGTCTATCAAGTTTACACTATTATCAATGACTTGAAAACTGACTATAAAATATTTTTCAATGATATAATAAATGTTTTAAACGGGTTCTCTTCTATTTACATAAAGTGTTCTTCCATCATTCCAATACTTTATTGAATTTTAAGAACAATCAAACTGTTTCGATGAAACTTCCGTTGATCCAAAACTTCTGGCCAAATAATGCCGTTTTCCATTATTTGCACGTTCAGCTAAATATGACTGAAATTTTTTTTACAATACTTTCAAAACGATGCGTTGTCACAGCGTGTATGGCTTTTACGATTTTCTATACGCGATTTAGAGCGTCTCGACGCCACGCGTCAGCCATGTCCACAAATCGCTTGTAAAGTTTTGGCTAATATATCGCGCGCAATAAAAGGGACGAGCCGTTCTATTTTAAGAAATTTGAAGTCTTATCGGTTTAGATTCTGTCTGGACGACGTGCTCATTTTGATATGAGAATTCCAAGGTCGCGTACGACTTGCTGTACGTTGCAATCTTTATGGAATCAGCTTCGACTTTTCAAGATGAAATTTTAAGATATTCTTTGGAACTACATGTGTGTGTATGTGTGTGAACACGCGCGCGCGCGTGTTCATAGATGGACTGATAATATTGAATTTTGGATGCCTGATTTGGATTTGACGCGCGAAAATAATTCGGGAATATTATATAGTTCGTCTGTGATGGACAAACATTTAGCCAATTTATGTGCATACCTATATTATCGGTTATATTGATTAATTTTTCATTATTTCATTCCTATCGAAGTTCACGACTATGAAAATCTATTATTTATATATGTACTGTGAATATCCCTTATATTATCCTGTATCATTTAGGATCATGAGTCCTTGGTTAGTAAATATTGAATTTGAATCTCTCTCTTTCTCTCTGCATTATTATTATTCATCTTTGCCTATCATTTCCTATATTATAAATTCTTTCAATAATATATATATATATATATATATATATATATATATATATATATATAGATATTTTATTGGTACCGATTTTTCTTTGCTCATTTTGCACAGGGCCTAACGAATGCACATCGGATATGTGACGTATATACATCACTTCGCCGCCAAGATAAGCAGCGCGGATAAGATCCGGTGGGCTGCGTGGTGTTCCGTTTTCTGCAAAAAGCATATATATATATATATATATATATATATATATATATATATATAAACTACAGAATTTTTCCAACGCAATCTTGAATCTATGACAATTGCAAGATATAATTTTGTCATAGATGTTTGTTGCAACATTGAACATATTTGTTAAACTAATAATTAATTGATTATTTTATTAATTAATTAATGAATTTATTATTAATTAAACACTTTAAAATATGGTGATCGTATATGAGCATGCGGTACGTAAGAATATTATTAAAAAGTACCTAGAAAATATACATTTTTTGCATTCGTATTTTGCCCTTATCAATTTGACTACTTGAACGAAAAAATTATTGTCAAATTTATAGGCATCCTGTGAATAATGTATCGTAGAGTCACAAATTTATAATAAAAATCTATTAAAATAACTCTCTGTTGCCATTAGCTTTTCGTCAAATACAAGAAGTCGATCGAGTTACATCGTTAATTTATTGGTAAGTTTTTCGAGTTGAATGCATTTAGAGGCAAATGATGCGAATTCGTGCCTTACAACTGCAAATTTTAATGCAATTTTGATATATATATATATATATATATATATATATATATATATATGCCATCGAGGACGAACGAACTTATACCAAATGACTATTGTATATCAATTTTGTATTAAGCGATCAATATCTCTCTAATAACTGGCATCTTTTCGATAACGTATTCGACCATGTTATATCATGACTCACAAGCATAGGAATAATGAAAAATTATTAATTTAATGCTCGTTCTTCATCCTGAAAGAGCGTCCCCGAGCGGCCAAGTGCGATCGTATTTGTATTAAATTGTAATTATTGCCGATTAAAAAGATCTTATGCACAATTTCATGGAAAAAAAGCAATACATATATGTGTGTCACCACAAAGTGTACCATTTCTCATATATATATATATATATATATATATATATATATATATATATATATGTATGTATATATGCATATATATACATCTCAATCAGCGTCTCTTTTGCAGGACACCAGGCAAACAATTCGAAATTTTATACGTGTCGCATAAGTGCCCCGAGCACAGTATAATTATCGCGGTAAAACATCGGGCGATTTCCCGACTGGCTGCGTCGGTACATAAATATTTTCCGCGAAATACCATGCAACCAAGTATACCTCAGCGTAGCCAAGGTCTCGGGTAATGGATATAAAGTCCCCGTTTATCTTATACGCGCGCACTTATCGTTAAGGAGGGTCGGCGCAACGGTACACAATGAATGAGATTGCGCAATTGTTGCGCTTGTAAAGTAAAGACAACGAGTGAGGGAGAGGGGGGAAGGAGGGATAGATGTGTAGAATTACTCGAGAAAAAGGTATTGGACATTAGGTGAGTAACAGATATTTGTGTCTCTCTCCTACGTACACTCTATTGCTCTCCCTGTTTCTTTTATTTTTTTAAGCATCGCGCTAAAATCGACCCACAAAAGTCGCAAAATTAAGAAAAACGAGACACAGTTGTCGGCTTTATAGTATTACTTATCAATGTATATTCTTATAAATTTTTTAGACTATACTTATAAAATTTTAATGGTATAACGATTTTGTAGATAAAAAATGGTACATTGTGAAACTAGGGAGACAAATAGGCCTTTTTCAACGAGGGTATGTCAATTCATCCGAGTCTGAAACAGCCTGTGCTCTCGCGTGGTACGTACTATTTTTTCATGCAAAGGGAGCTTCCTTATTGAATATATGAAGAGGTGTATAAAAAAAAAAACAGCAAAATTTGACATCTGCGTACCGTAAATAAATCTAAATCCTTTTTATGCAAAGTATCTGGAAAAACATGTATTTGAATTTGGACGGTGCTCGCTCCAACACACACACACGCGCGCGCATTAAAATGAAAAATTATACTTATGTCGACTGTTCTGAACTAAATCAATAAATATTGTTTTCGGTTTTACAGTCTTTATAATATAATAGAGTAACTAAAATAATGACAGTCAGACTATCCACTGTCCTTGTTTATGGTCACCATTGAAGAATTTGAAATAGAACTTATTACTACAAAAAATTATATTAAAAGTAATAATAAAATAAAATAAAAATAATAAAAACATTATTCTATGTTAGTAAAGGACAATCTGACTGCTCGCACCACCTTAAATTTAAGTTCTCCTTTCGTGTCCGATGCTTCGAACTGCTACGATTCATCCTCAGGAACTAAACTATACTGAAACTAAACTAAACTAAACTAAACTATACTAACTATACTAAACGAACAGTCTGACTATTATTATTTTAGTTAATATATTATATTATAAAGACTATATATATATATCATCCCATATAAAAATCAAATCCGTTGGACTTGATAGAAATATTATATCAGCTTTTCTCTGTAGTCTATTGTAAGCTGATTAATTCTTGACATTAAATGATAATGAATTTCTACACAATTTCTTAGATGAATAATATTTCAACTTAGTAATGAAGATAGTCATTGCACTGACAGTAAATGCTAAATATGATTTTACGAAACTTCATTATGATAATAATTTTTATGTTAATAATTTTTTTTATTATCAATTACTTTTTTCACTAATTATATTTAAGGAGACAGATTAGACGCTGGGTAGTGGCTTGCACGGGGCCGAGTCCCCATCTGTATTAAACAAGAATGAAAATAAATTTAAAATTATCAATTTATTAACAATATATTACTAAAATAAAACTAAAAAATATTTTCAATAAATTTTTAAAAACGAAAAAAATATACCTCGAAAATTTTAAAACTTAAAAAACTGTAATTAATTTTTATATAATACACGAAAGAGAAGATAACCGCTATTGAATATCATATAAATGCCAGATGTTCCACAGGCCTCGTTATCGTATAAATTCGGCATTGAGTACAGAGAGGAAAATTTGGTCTGGTCTTTCCTATTTTATACCCTTGGGAAAAAATTAAGGTTGTACCTGTTAAAAAAAAAGCTCATTTTCTTGCCATCGTTTCGTTTTGTTCCCTAGAGAGGAAAAGTGGCGTTTTATTTGTACCGCCCAACAGGCAGAGAAAATATCGTTTTGCTCCCTGAGCGCAGGAAATTTATTTACCTGTAACCAGATATCACATTCCCGATTCCTTGATTCGTAAGCTGGCGTCCTCGATTATGCTACTCCTCTTCGTAGGCTGCGACTTTTGTATAACATGAATTTTACTACTCGGCATGGTACAAAATTTCCTGATATATATATATACAAATATCATGATAAATTCAAAAAGGTGCTGAATAATCATTTTTCTACTTGGTCCTTAAATTTTAAAGCAAATACACACAGAGTTATCTAAAACTTTTTTTTTAATTGTCAGTGAAAAATTCCCCGTTTGGGACTGTTCTGACCTCTATCAATCTATACACGACTCGCTTTAGATTTTATTATTTTATTAATTTAGCGAGTTAGAATATATATTGGTACACATACATACACCACACACATTATTTTGCATGTGAAAAAACGTGAAAAAGAACTACTTCGAAACGATGAATGATTATGACCGAATGACGAATCTAAGAAACTAATGATTTCATCCTTGAGGGCAGTAGTCAATCGCGTAATTCGCCATCCAGTCACTGCTGAGCTACTATTATCATTCTTTTTTCTTTTTTCTTTTTTTATGTATTCATTCAATTTTTAACGCGAGCTCTAACTGGAAGACAGACATAAAACGCGACGATTCGAAGTACTCAAATTGCAAAAAAAGCATGCATAGAAGAGAAACAGAAAAAAAGCACGATGAGGCGATTGCGATTTTGTTCCGTTTCATTTACTACCTGTCGCCGTTTCCACGCTTCCATGTAATGCCATGATGCGCACGAATGAGTTTGACACGCGCTGGAGTGTCAAGATCTTTTTGCGCCACCGCACTTTTTCTAATTTTCCTTCGCTTTCTCCCGATTGGAAAAATGACATGCGAAATTACCAAATGATCGTGCAAATGATTACACGTAAAAATCGCAGACAAATATAGATTTTGAAGCGAATCGAAATTGGCATTTCATTGCATGTGGGAGATGACCACAATATCGATATCGGAAATTGATAATAATTAGTTCGTACTTATTTGCTATATAACTATATAACTACTCGATGATCCTGTACTTGATTTAAATATCAGTTCATATATGAGGATGTCAATGAATACTTAAATATCCGATAAATAGTTGGGTTGACTATTGTAAGTTTTGGTTTAAATTAATCTATTTATCTATAAACAATAATTGTAACATAAATTTTATGGTATTATGATAGGTAATTTTATGGTATTTGTATGTCGCAGAATTCCAATCGAAACCGATGGATACAGATGAGCAAAAAATTGACGATGCTGTTTTTGTTACACTGCGACCGAAGAAAATTCAATTGGAACACGCAGACAAAAAATATTTCGGAGAAGTAATTAATAATTAAGTGGAGACATCGATAAAATATTCATAAAAATTCTTATACATGTTAAAATTACATTACTTTCATTTAGAACACAACTAATGCATTCATCAATAGCGCACTAAAATTCGAGCTTATCCTTGATCTAGCAGATTCATTGGAATCGTGCGGTAAGTATATTGCAATTTTTGACGTACTTCCTACTCCAGCTTCATGTGAATTTGTGCGCGGGTAATATCTACTTATACCAAAAACGGTAAATTTCATATATATGTATTTCAATTTTTTAAATTTGTAATTTCAACTCCGAATACCTCGTTAAGGTAATGACTGGAGTAAAATCTGACCCTCCTCCTCGCAACGACGATGTTTCATAGCACAACAATTCACACACTTCAGTGATGAAAACGCTTGTTTAGCGAGTTTACTGTCGCGATATAAACAATTGTAATTCATACGACAGTTGTAAAAATACTGAAAATTAGGACTGCGAGTTATAATATCAACAATATATTTCAGATAACAATGTCTTATGCTTGTGTAATTCTTCATCAATAGCTCTTACTGTTTTGCAACGAAAATATAGATTAATTCGCTTTTTTTATATATGGTTATATATATATATATATATATATATATATATATATATATATATATAAAGCTAAAGAATAGGAATGTAATAAAAATGTAAAAGCCATATTTAAGAATTGCATACAAGTAAAATATATATGATATCCATAAATATATCGGAAATTGGTTTTGGCACTGTTTGCGTACGCCTGAAAACTAAGTGAATTCGAAAAATAATTATGGCACCTGGTTTAAGATAAAGGATAGGACTAATACATTATAAAAGCTTTATTTTCATTTTACTTCTTTAATACTTGTTCTTGTTACCCATAACTGTGGGTAAAGAGACCAAGATTGTCTAATGTAGAAATATGAAGGAAAGTTCAAATATATATATATATATATATATATATATATATATATATATATATACTTATTGTAATTTGACTAATGGTGTTACATCCTGATAGATTTAAAAAATTCAAAATGAATAAAAAATTGTTATTGTAAATGGCAAGTTAATAATAAAACAGTCGACTTGTCCAGACGGTCAGCTCAGAGTAGAAACACAACAAATTTCTTATTTGCACTAAATTCCAATGGATTATTAATTATTGTTAGTGAATAAATTTTCAAATTAACGACATTAAAAGCACTATATTTTATTTGAGTTTTAATTGAATTTCACACTTCATTATCAGGCATTCTTCAAACGAGATATATTCGAAGAGTATATGTGTTTTACAAAAGAAGCGATAAATCTAGTACTAAAAGAAGCTGTACTATTTTCAGCCTATGCACGATTGAAGAGATAAATGATCCGGCCGTGAAGTTTTTTCGAGATGGCTGATGGGCAAAAAAAAAGAAAGCAAACGGAAATTAGTCTCGTATCTCGACAAAACTTCACAGTTGGTATCATTAGTCTTTTTAATTATACTAAATGATAGTTTTATCATTGACTTCCTCTTTGTCTTTTGTGTACAATATTCGGTGTAATAAACCATTCCAGTGTAAAAATAGCACAGTAATAATTTAAGGACAATAAAGTTGCTACTTCTTATAGAACGAACACTGCCTTTTTTTTACTTAGTTCATTATTTTATAATTGTTAATACAACGGAACACGACAGATTTATTACCGGAATCCTTAAAATAATATGTATTTCAGATTGCTTTAATCAGTGGACAACAGGCTGTCGAAAAAAATCTGGTAAACGTTTTTTTTTGTCAATGTCTCCGACCAAAGAAAGGGCGAGAAATTGAAATTCTCCCGTGTCCTCGTAAGCCGCGTTATTGTCTCGGACGTATCGCAATTCGTTACAGTCACTTTCGCGCAGTGTAACGAGAGAAACGGCCGATGCTCATTTAACTGTCATCAGCGCCCCCCAACCAGCGCGTCCGGTACTATCAACGCGTGGCTGTCGCGCGACGCAGCATTTTGTTAACTATGAGCGCAAAAATGTAAATATATATATATATATGTATATATATATATATATATATATATATATATATATATACACCGATTGTAATTATTACGCGACCGTTGTTGCGTGGGGCGCACACGACATATACTGTAAAACGAAGAAGAAGAAGAAAAAAACGAGTACCGAGAATTGTTCGTTTAACAAAAATTAAAAAAAAAAAAAAAGAAAAAAATCCACTGACAACGGTTCGAGTAATTTTTTTGTTCGCTTTTATAGCCGTTACAACCTTCGATGACATCTGTGTCAAATTATGTCGCAATCCGGCGATTAGCATTTGTCTGCCGTCCATTTACGAGTACGTCAGTCAACCTTTTTTTCTTCCCCCGCTCGTCTTGTATGTTGCTATATGAATTATAATTTTGCTCGGCAAATACTTATGGCTTGGATTTTTCTTGTTGTTGTTGTTGTTGTTGTTGTTGTTGTTGTAAACGAGACTTTGCCTCAGAATACATCTCGGACAGCCTTTAGATTCTGCACATTGTCGGAACTTCTAAACCTATTCTAAATATTCATGCATTAATATTGTATTTACATGCTCATTATGCTAATAAGCATCGGGGTTATCTATAATACAACGCAAAATCTTGACCAAAGTTTAACTTCATTCATTGCTCGAAGAGCGATATAATATGATTCCAATATGGTTCCTTAAAATTTTTTTTCCATGCACTTTTCTTTTGTAGAATCATTTATCTGTGGCTGCAAAACGGACTATCATTTCGTCGAACCTCTTTTTCCGAATCATTCTTTTGCGGAACGAAAGTGGGGAAGGACGGGAACGGGGGAGACAGGCCTAGAAAGCACCATGGATAAGGAAAAAAAAATTAAAAGCCGAATTTTTCCTGTAATGTTCGCTATTGATGACTTTGTCCTTTACAAGATTCGACGTAACGTAAATTATTTCATTTTCAAATGTTCAGTACTTTGTGATTACAGTGCACTATAACCTAGATTATTAGATTAGAATTACATGTTCTGCGACTAAAAATTAAGTCTATATGTGATTAAAAAAGATTAATAAATAATTACTAGGACTTATGAAATTTTGAGTTACATAGTATCCTATATAATTAGACAAATAAATGTAAATATTAAAGGACGAACGAGTAGCAGAAAATATTGCCGTATTATATGCGCTATAAAATTTTTTCACATAAATAGCAGCAAGTGCAATAGCTCATAATGAATAAGTTTTTTTTCAGTCCCCGCCTAGCTAAATAATCAACGATGCTGGGTAACTCAATGTTTTTCGCATACGTTCATAAAAAGGTCGTAAGACACGAATATTACTCGACATCAGCTCGATCTGAACTTTTGGCCGATTTGAATCTACCAGCTGTAATTTAGCACCGATATTTGAAAGCATAAATAGAGTGATGTTAAATAGCAAAAAAAAAACCAAGAATAAAAGAATGATCGAAATATAGATAACCTATATACGATAATCTGTTACAAAGTGGTTTTTAATATACAATTAGAATTTCCAATCCGTTAAAAACGTAGCTCATACGAATATGCGTATTGGTAAATTCATTCGAATGGAACAAGTATACCTGTAAACTTCGTAACTTTAATTCACCCTCCCAATTCCAGCATAGTCTTAATAAAAAGAAACAGAAGTTGCTTAATAGTATTATTGTTATTATTATTATTATTATTATCATTATTATTATTACAATTATTATACCGCTGTCTTAAACCGGAAGCTCAGCATCGCTGGAAGACGAAGCGAGCGCAATAATTAATGTTGATTCGCGTGCGCGCGCGCGCGCGTCTCCCCAGCGGTCGCCGCCGCAAGCGGCGGCTGCGCGCTGCGCCCAGACTTCACGTCGGTCGCGCGCGGGCGGATATAACAAAGCGGATCCCTCTCTCCGCGAGCGAGCGGGGGCGCAAGATGAAGCGCAGACGCGAAGCTCTTCGGAGAAAGAGAGCTCCCAACTCTCCCATTTCTCTTTCTCTCTCTTTCTTTATCTCTCTCTCTCTCTCTCTCTCTCTCTCGCTCTCTATTCCGCGACCGCGAGGGTTGACGCAAAACGAAAATCTAGAATTAAAGCGAAGAGAAACGTGAAATGAAGTAGGACGAAAATAGCCAGTGAGGCATGGCGGTGCGCGCGTGCTTCGTCCCACCTCCCTCCTATTCTCTCCCGCGTAGTGGGCATGTATATTATATATATATATATATATATATATATATATATATATATATATTTACACATATATACCCAGCAAATGCCGCACCGCCCCGCGGAGAGAGCGCGGCGAGAACTTCTATATATATATATATATAATTAACATGCGTGTATTATGTATATATGTGCGTGTATATGTAATTACATATATATATATATATATATATATATATATATATATATATATATATATATGCTGCAAGGTTATACAGACAAAACGTGGGCGTGATCCATCAGTGTCCCTCTGCTACATATACATAATATAAGGAAGGACGCGCAGCGAGAGCAATCTTCTCATATCGTCTCTTCAACGAGCTGAACACATACACACACTCCTCCTCCTCCTCCTCCGCTGGCCCTTAAACTTCATTTTCACGGATTGGATACGGTCGTGGAAATCATTCGTACGGGCGGAACGTTCTATTATATATTCCTCTCGGATGATAAAATTAAGATGGTCGGCGACTTCGATAATTAAATTGCCCAGTGCTGCTCGGCGTACTCGGGACTCTTGGCAAAAGGCTCTATTATTGTATATATGGTAAAACGGAAGAGCTTATTAAAATTTTGAATTGGGACGTTCTCACGCACGGGGATCGCTCGATTTAATTGCTTTTCGCCCATCTCATTCTCTGACGCGCTTCGCTCGGTCATTTTTTTTATTTTTTTATTTTTTTATTTTAAGAAATCCATTACTAATACAGCAAAGAGACAGCGTTTGTCGGCATCGTTCTAAAAATCACGAAAGCTATAACTCAAGGTGCGTAAAGAAATTTTTGCAATATATTATAAATGAGCAATATGGGAGTTTCTGCAAGAATAATGTTGTTTTTTTAGGTACATAGCAAAGACCTCTTGTGTCAAATACACTCTAGTTTTTTTTTTATATATATGACGATGACAATAAATTATCGCTTAACTGTTCGTTAGATGATTAGTGTAATCGTTCTACGCTAGGTGGCAAAGAAGCACGCGCGCCGTTGTTACAGTCGCGAGTTTTTAAAGTTGAGACCTCAAATATTTCTGCATCAGCGTTAATGTTAGTCGCGCAGCGAATTGTTCGATTTCAGATGCACAGCAACAGTTTTTAGATTTTTTTCTTGCCGCAGATCGAGTCTGTGGATGAATAATAGCATTTTTTTCCCTATCAATATCATCGAATTTAATTTTCAAACGTTAGCGGCTAAAAAGCCTACATGAAGATTCTTGACAATTAATTAAGTCCATCATGAAAATCGTAAAATAAGTGTCGTTCTGATTTTACAATTCTGAAAAAAAGGCTATAATAATGAGAACGAGTTTAGATTGAACTGTAAACGTAGTTGCAATTAATTATTTGTTATTAAAAGCATAAAATAAAAATACCACAAAAGTATTTGTATACCATAAGCAGAAATGTATCAGTTTTCTGCTTTGGTACTAAAACTAATGTTTGTGCGAAGTGGTTTTACGGTTACTTTTAATAATTAATCAATGCATTGATTAGTCTGGTCTGAGTATTTAAATGCTTAATATATAAAACAAATTTAAAATAATACTTTCCGTAATTTCTCGTCTTTTTTCTAATAAGATGATTTTGTATATATACTAGATTTAACAAGAATGTTTTAAGAATTATAATAAGAAGAAACTGTTTACTATAAATTAAACCTAATATTATTTAAGACGGGCACTGATAAGGCTGCTTTTACTACTTTATTATTGTAACGAATAAAAAAAAAAAAAAAAAAAACGAAAGAAGTCTGTATACGGACAAGTAGAAACACTTCTGCACGGTCAGACGCCTTATATACGCACGTATGTAATACACTCACTAACTATATACATCAAAATCTAGGTCAAAAATAAGAAAAAAAATCCCAAAATATATCTTAAAACTCCCCAAATAACTCCCGAAGATCCTGGCACTTATCTTTTTCGAACATTCCGGTGCAAAGTGCTCGAGACCGTCTATATATGGCATTTAAAGGAAAAATTAGAATTATTTCGGAGTTAAAAGGTTTACTAGGCTAATAAAACAAAAAAATAGATAGGTGTATAAGAGTATACAGATTGATCGAGATATTAATACATCTATCGAGTGTAAAGGGTCACTACTGAATGAAAAAAAAAAATGGCCGACAAGAATATACAAACAATACAGTGTTCAAATACCGAGAACTTTCTTTTCTTTTAAATATTGTATTATATTTTATAATTCCATAATTTATTTAAAAAAAGAATAAATTTGACGTAATTATTTTCTTTGTTTTAATTAAACATATAATGTACTAAAATCAGATATGTTGAATAAGAATATAAGTATCATATCAACCATAAATCACTGCTTTCTTATCACATTTAATTTTTATGATTTTTGTTCATTCTCTATTACTGTTCGTTATTTCAATTAGACAAATCATTAAATGAATTGAATCTTGAAATTTTAGAAGCTTCTGCTTTGGGGACACAATGAGAACTTAATTCAAAGTATAAAGTATTTATATATTTATTCAATTTGCAGTTCATCACAATAATCTCCTTGAATAATACCTCTGTCATGATGTGAAGAAAAATCCATGATGCATCTTTTGCACTCTTAAATCTACTATAGCATTTTTCCTGATTTATACTCTTGCCAATTTATTATATATTCGTCTTGGTCATATTTGTTAGTTTTGATCGCTGCCAATAGTAGCGCATATTATATTTAATTTGCCGAATAGTTGTTAAATACTTCACAATTCCAAGTTTTGAATCCATTTCGAGCCTACTTGAGAGAAAGAGAGAGAGAGAGAGGGAATGATTGGTTTCATCGTGCATGAGTACGTGTATTTATTTACATCGCCTGATATTTACTAAAAAAAATTTATTCTATATTGTTTTTTTGATTGACAGACTATTTTGCATTTGTTCTTGCGCTACTTATAAGTTTCCTATGATGGAGTTTTTATGACTGAATTACATTGATTAATTCTTAGTATTATTTCGACTGTTTAATTGACAATATATCACTACGACACATTGACGTTAATTAACATTAAGAGTGAACGTGTAGCAACTACTTGTGGCAGGCATTGCATCCTTTATGTTTATGATTTTCAATTTGCTCTTTACATGTGATTTTGTAAATTTTATCACATGACAAAATTTACAATTCATTACGGATATACAAATAAACAATCCATCAATCACTCTATCTCCTTCCGTCCATTTTTCAATGGAACCCGTCTCCCCCCCCGCGCAATAATTGGCATCACTAATAACGGCGTGATTTCGTCTGTCGCAATGTTTGCCGAGCGCGCCTGGTTCCCCCGCGTCTTGGCGCGGACGAAAAAAAAAAAAAGAAAAAACAAAACAATGCGCGCTACATTCAGTACCGCATTTTCTTGGCCGCGAGAGTATTTCCGGCTTCCGGCGTGGGCTCGTGCGCACGCGGCCTCTCTTGCGCCAACCGCACCGCGCCCCCGTCCGCGAATCGATGAATGAGCGGCGCCGCCGGCGCGCGCGCGTGCCCGTGTATGTGTTCGGAGGTAGACGGACGCGCGGGCGAGCGTCACGCGAACTTTCCAACTCGCGCCGCACACAGCGCTCGATTTTCCGGGCTGAACCCCTACCCTTCGACGCCCCCCCCTCCCCCGCGCCGCACCGTAGCCCAACCTCCCACGCGAGTGCATAGCACAGCCCGCGCAGGCCGCTCTTGCCAACAATGCGAGCGCGGCAAAATGGGTCGTAACATTTTCATTCAGGAAAATCTTATAACCGCGCTCGCGCCATGAATGAACGCTGGGCGCTCGGCGCGCCACGACGAGACGCGGACGTTGGTGAGATGGTGGTGAGAAGGAGAGGGGAAAGAAAAATCTTACGTGCATCCTATCTATGTACACGGAGCGGAGTTTCTATATATATATATATATATATATATATATATATATATATATATATATATATATATCAGAAATAGCGGATGACTATATAGGCATAAATCACAACTGTGTCCAATTTTGACTTGGATGATTTTAGTTTCAACTGATATATGGAAAATTGCTACTTGGACAGCAGAACGTATTTTTCTTTAGCTATTTCGAATAGTAATATACGAGCATAGACAACGATTACCAAGTCATAAAATATAAATTGTTTCAATTAAATAACCTAGCTCTTAATAAATGTCACAAATATCTGCTCATCTTTGTAGCCTCTCTCTTTTTTTTTTTTAAATAACAGAATTTAACAAAATACTTTGAACCGGGCATTTAAAAAGTACTATTACAGACGTTATGCGATTCAAAGACGTTATATTATTTTTTAAATGTAGGCCATTTTGATTTAATTAATTCAATTTAATTAATGAATTAATTTTTTTCTGACGATCCTTTTTCTCATCATGAAAACTGTAACAATAAAGCTTTTATAGTAGTTTGTCCTGTTTTGCTCATCGTATGAACATCAACTTTTTGGACTTTGCATCGTCTTTTCACTTTTATAAGAATAGAACAACAATTATTATTGCAGGTATTCACGACAGAAACCTTCAGATAGGGCACATTTATATATATATATATATACACATATACAGGAAATTTGTTATTTACACAAGTTCAATTGGATACGATATAAAAAAAGGAAACAAATGTAGAACGGCAGCAACAGACGGGAGACGTCTTGAAGGGAAAGGAAGGAGCGGTTAGATTATTGTAAGGGTACGGGGTAATTTCACAAAACAACATAATCGTTTAGGAAGGACTTCCGGCGACTACGTCGATATTCCGTCAATTATCCGAGTTGCGCCTGCCCCTTTTCTCTCTCTCTCTCTCTCTCTCTCTCTTTCACATCTCGCGCAGAGCGGTAAACATCAATTGAAAATGTTTATCCAATCTCAGAGAGCCGTAATAAGTAATAGTTTTCTAATACCGTAGAGACGGAGCCATACAGTCAAAATTTGTCAATCGGGTTATCGTTGGAGGGGGTGGCTATTCTTGGAACGAGCATATGTAGGATTAAATATATACATGTATCGGCGTGCGTGGGAGAGTGTGCACATATATATCTCGGGTAAGCCAAGAAGTAATCAGTAAGGTTTAGGGAGAACTGCAGTTCTACTATTTTCAATGTAAGTAGTATTATGAATAAAAAGTGCATGTCGAAAGCAAAGAAAAACGTACAGATTCTAGATGCAGTTTTTTCAAGGTTTTTCCCTCGACTAGTCTAATCTCTCTTATGTAAGTATAGCGATGCATTTATAACAAGACATATAAGTTATTCACTTAAATTTAAAGCTACTACTATGAGAGAGCGGGGGTGGGAGGAAGAGAGAGAGAGAGAGAGAGAGAGAGAGAGAGAGAGATTTTAAGTCGTTTTTACGGCTAAACGTTACTCGTATATCCGGATGTGACGACAATGGGGAACGTTTGCAAATTGAAGCTGTACAACAGAGCTAGCAAAATTCTTCACAAATTGGAAGGAAACAGGAACTGGACTACGAATTTTTTAAAGTGGCAACACTCATTGCGTTTCCCGTGAGAAGGAAATGCCTGTTTACGCTGAGGATCTCGTCCCTTTTTCTTTCTTCGTCCTCTTTCATCGTTCCCTCCGCCTCCATCTCTATCGTCTACTTCTGAATTCCCGCGTACGATTAACACTGCTGCTTTATCCATTTAAAAGGGTCCTTTGTGACTCGCCCTCCGCTCCATTCATAAAAGCATACGTAGTTTGCCCCTTTGTTCGTGCAGGGCTCGTTCCGTTAGGAATTTGTCACGAAATTAACAGCATTAAAATAATTACAGATACAGTTTAATACAGTGTCTAAAAATCTCGAGGCAATAACCGGAGCTGGGTGTCGTTCCGTCGAAAGTTGTGAGAATTTTTTTCGAATTTTTAAATTATCAGTATTTGCGAACGAGTTCCCAAACGAACGAGAAACTTTAAATAGTTCCTGTTGTTTCAATCTACAATTTCAATAAAAATCTGAACTTGAATCGCAGACAAATGTCTCTACTTTAAAATTCCAATTCTTTAACTAAAAAACATAAATTATAAACCAATTTTATTAAAAAAAATGTAAAGCCACCAAAAGTGATTGTTTTCCATTATCCATGAAAGTTATATTGTCACATCTTGCATGTGTATTTTAAATAAATTAAATAATAAAATTCGATAAATAATTAATAACTAGGTCGTACGTTTTATACCGTTCCTCTTTTCATATAGTTTAATACTACACTAATATTGTTTAGAATTATATGCATACGAACTATAGAAATTCCATAATGATATTAAAGGTAAAACTGTAATATTCAAAATACTGAATTGAATTTGATTGAATAAATAATATTGGAAATAGAAATAAGTTCAAAGCTAACTCATAGAGATTAGGGCCAGTCGGGCAAGGAATGATTCATCCGGTCTGATTAGCAAGCCCTTTTATCTACTTAGGACAATGGAAAAGCGTGTATCTTGTTAATTCATTCGAAAAATAAAAACAAAATTCATTTTTATTATATATTTTTTATGCAATTAGTAAAAATAAATTTCGAGTTATAGAATATAATTTTATTGCAAAAATATAAAATCAAATTAGAGATTTAGAAGTTATAGATACTACGATAGTTCTTTCGTCATCTATATATAATTTTTATACATGTAAGAATCAAATTCAAAATATAAATATCAGTTGTATATATTTTAAGAAGATTATACAAGAACATTTTCCAAAACATATTAAGTATATGCTAAAAGCACATCATCAAATTATTTTATGATTGAAAGAATGTAAGCATGTCTGTCAAATATTTCTAATTATAGAATTACAGTATTTTTATGCTTTGAAATTAAATATTAAAGTTATGTGAAATAAATAATTTTTTTAACAAAAAGAATTAATGATCAATTTGAAAGTTTTACATTACTATTTTTATTTGCAAATAATGTATACGATAGTAAGCAATATGTATACAATATTAAATACTCTTAAGGATGCAAAATTTATTATGAAAATTATTTATTAATTCTATATGTGATATATACCAGGTATATCTGTTCACAGCAAGCGATTATTCGTGAAAATAAAACATTGATTTCAATGGAAAAGTGAAAAAGATTTTATTCAGAGTATTAACTCTTGATTTCTCCACATTCGGATCCTCATAATTTGTGAATAGCACGCTAATAGAGTTGCTTGTCTTGAAACAAGCCAATAGACAACCCAATTTTCGACTTTCTCGTAGGAACAGAATTGCTGCTCAGTCAATGCGTCTCGATGAAAACAAATGGTAGCTGAAATGAGCCAAGTCTGGTAAATATGGCGAGTGTTGTAGCAGCTCTCAGCCGAGTGCTTTGATTGTATCCTGAACCGGTTTAGCTTTATGTGCAGGTGCATTGTCATGGTGCAAAATTACCTTGCCGTGTCTTCTGGTCCATTCTGGTCGTTTTTCGATCAATGCACGATTTAAATTCATCATTTGTTGTCGGTGGCAATCGGTATTATCTGTTTCACCGGGTTTTAACAACTCGTAATACAACACGCTAGTCTGGTTCCAAAAAACACACAACATTCTCTTCTTACCAAATCTATCTGGTTTTGGAGTCGATGTTAATTAACTTTCTTTTCTGTCTGCGAAGCAAAATTTCACAATTTGTTTCAGTTTTCCATCTGCCTTTCATTCAATTTTTGGTAGAATCCATTTTTCACAGTTTTCGATCTTTCCCGTAGCTTTTAAAAGATCAGAAATTGTTTGTTGTGAAACATTTTACATTTCTGCCATTTGCTTTCGACTAAAAGTGTCATTTTCGTCCGATACGCTTCGTAATTCGACGTCTTTAAACTTTTTTGGCGGTCTTGCACGTTCTTCATTGCTCACATAAAATTTATTATTCCGAAACCGTTGAAACCATCTTTTGCATGTGGCTTCTGATATAGTATGATCATTATATTCCTCGACAGGCATTCGATGCGAGTCGACTGCAGCACTTTTCTTCAAATGAAAACAAAGAATTAATGCTTTCCGCAAATCCTCACTTTCTCGTATAAAATTCTATATTTTTAATACAATAATTTGAGTTTAATAAGTTTTTTATTCTATAACTTGATGTATACTAAATATGCTTGACAATTGTCAGAGCAACCATACAAAAAAAAAATTAAGGCTCTTTTACAAAAATTGTTTGCTATCGAGACCTTTGTATTTTGATGCTCACTTCATACCGGTATACCTGGTATATAGGGATGACTGTTCTATTGGGCCGACGCGCAGTGTTCCGCCTTCTATTTGAAGAAAAAAAGAATCAATGCGATTTTGCGAATTGAGCCTTCTGCCCCATCCAGGGACACCCACGGTCGCCGCGACCCATTGTAATCTCCCGTTGCAGGTACCTCCGCCGCCGCATGACGTTTAAGGAAATGTCGAGAGATACCCATCCGGGGGAAGCGTGACGGCGGCGGTCGCCGTTTTCAAGCGGATCCAGCCGCCCTGTGTGTGAGTGTGTGTGTGTGTGCGCGCGCGCATATGCCGACAGCGCGGTGGGTCGCGCCAGCGTTCATCGGCGGATACGTACAAGGACGCACGCGACCCTTTAACGCTTCGCCGCAGCGAGTGCGTACTGTGGCCGCATACCGATGTAATTTTACAAGCGAGCATTGGCCAGGAGAAGTGGGAGGAGAGGAGGTGCTTTACATCTTCTCCTACAGGATTATTCGCAATTGTTTATAATTTTCACGGATTTCTCGATTAAACATTAGTTTCCATTTATAAAAATTTTTGTTTTAAAACACTGATAATAACATTATTGAAACCTTTTTGTGTTACAATACAGCTTTTACACTTTAGACATGATAGCATTACTTAATAGATTTTTTATCCTGAAATCTATTTTACATGAGTGGTAGACGCGCGATGGAGACGTGTGTAGCCTAGCGAATGAAAAAAAAATCGAAACACTTAACTGGGAAAAAGGCAAATTTTTACAATTTTTGTTCTACATATAAAAATTTTTCCACAGACTTCAACGAATACATATATATATACATATAAAAAAAAGAAAATGAAATAAAGTAATCGTACAATTTTTGAAAATTTTCTGTAGACTTTTCGTAAATGCAGGTTCATTTTAAATGAAGCGTAAAATTAAAGAAAGAATATCATTATTAAGGGAATGAAAAACTTGCGGCGGGAATTGAGTGGCAGCAGCCATAGAGCAGGAGCAATATTAGATATATATATATACACGTATATATAGGTTGGATAAAAGAAGGACAGAGAAGTGCGGAGGACCGGAGGGGAGAACGGGAGAAACGGGAGAACGGATAAATCGGAGACTCGCAAGACCGACCTCGCGCGCGCGGAACTCCCTCAACTGGATAATCACGCCCGGGGTAATTTAGCAATGAATGAAAAAGTGCGTAATTCGTGAGTTTGATAATGAAGCCTTTCCCGTCAAAACCGTCCGTGATCGTCCGTCCGGCCTGCGTGGCGCGGCCTCCTCTCTTCCCACGCGCGCGCGCGCGCGCGCTCGACCGTCTCCGCTCGTCTGCCTCCGAGGCCCCCTCCCTCCTCCCCACCTTCCCGCCCTCCTTTTGCCGCGTCTCGACGCGCACTTTCGAAATTTCCGCGCGCCGAGGATTACGCACGTCGCGCGTTTCCCAAAGATCCGCCGAGCTCTATATATAGCCATACGTCGGGTGAGAAAAACCAGGTGGCCCGTGCGTGGGAGAGCGCCGCGCGCGCACTCGCGATTTTAGTCCCCCGCGCGCGGCATTATCCCCGTGGAAGTTGCGCTACAAGTATTTTCGAAGGCGCGTAGTTCTTCCGTTTCCGTTTCCTCGATCGGATTTCTTCTGTTTCCGGCGCATTTATATTTTGTTTTTTTTTTTTTATTAGTTTCTTTTTTTACAAGTTTCTTTTTTATTGTGTTTTTCATGTTCTTTTTTATTTTTAATATTATGTCCAAGGCTTTTAAATAAACTTTTTCAAGAAACTTAAGCGTAATTTTAGGATTGGAGTTTTCGAGAGTTGTTCGAACATAAAGAAGTTAGTTCAGTACTTATGATTTCGATGCATAATTTAAACAATGCATTACGATCAACCTACAAAAATCATTGTAATTAAACTTTGCAACGAAAACGTGGATGGGGTTATTATAATGGTATAGTTTTCTCACGAAAGAGTTTGCGCGTTATTGCGTAAGAGTAGAAGCTTGCAGTGGCGGCAGCGAGTCTTTTTGACACTCTGCATAAAAAAACTAGTCAGTCCGACAGGGTCGATCTTTTCATTGACCCGTGAATATACCTCGGTTAGCTTCAATTTTCATATTTAATTTATTACTATCGAAAATACGTATTAACGTACTTTATACAGGATTTTTTGTGTCCTTGATTCGGCTTCCTTCATATCGCGCAAGCCCATACATTATTTATTTCTATGGCTCCTGAATTATTTTTTATTTCATTTTTCTGTATATTATACCCCGTCCTCGACGACTTGGAGAGGATCCTCCCAATGGAGGAATTCTTCGTGTTTAAGCGTTCTTCGTCTAGTAAGTTCTCGAATCATTCAACAATCTAAGATCTTTAACAATGTTTTTCTTTTTTTATATTTTTCAAAAAACGGACGTATTCCTTACTTTTATAAGGTGAGAGAAGGGAGATTGCTTGCAGGAACTGAATCGGAATTATGCAATATTGCTCCAACCGATTTCATAACGAAAACAATTAATATCCACAGTTCCATGGATAAACGAGGATGCCTTAATCCCAAAAATTATTGACTGTCCTGAGTAAAAAAAAAGAAAAACAAAAATCTTGCAAAAGCTCGGCCCCACATTTCCATCAAATAAATCGGCAAGAACGATTTATAAAAAAAAAAGCTGTTTATTCGCCCTATCTCCGGCTGGGGACAAATTTTTCCTCCCGCCAAATCTCCCGTGTATAGCGAAAAAATTGGACGACAGGAGCGGCGGCTGCGAGCCGAAAACGCAACAGACGCGTTATAGACAGCCCCGTCTCGCGCTCAGCGAATATAATGGCCTGCCTATATATAGTCCCGGCTAGAAAGCTATATATATATATATATATATATATATATATATATATATACATATATAACAGTCCCGCACCCCCCAAGGAAGTCGACATTTCGAGATGACGAGATATTCCAGCCTCGCCGCGGATATCTACCTGTATATGCGTACCGAGCGACTGCGGCCTCGCGAAAATTCAGCCGGGGGCGCGCATCCGCCGCCGCGAGTGAACACTTCGAAAGTGCCATGCCGCCCGCGGGCGTTTTTTTTTTTTTATGCGCGCGGCGTCGTACGGGCCTCTCGTGGATGATATTAATTGCGTTCGTCGCGCGCTCCCGCCAGCCCGCTCCGCGCACGAGCAATGCGCGGGGCGTGTGTTTGCACGGCGACGGATCGGCGGTAAAATGGGCGAAGAAAGTCTTGCGGTGCGCGGATTATTGTCTTTTGCGCCAGCTGTCCCGGTGCTCATCTCGGCCAAGGGGGTCAAACGCTACATACGGATTAGGGGTTCGGGGATCCGCGGGGATGGAGACGACGGGCGGAGATCGCTCGGTGCGATCTGATGAATAATAACGGGAGGGCTTGGGCGACCGTGGCAAAGACCGTAGTACTTGTTGCTAAATGCCGATATTGTTGGCTCCCGTCGCGATTTCTGAAGCATCAAGAGCGTCTAGGTGTGTTGCCGTATGCGTTAGTCACGCAGTCAGGAGGGCATTCGTAAGGTATTCTTCAAAAAGGACCAACTAATCTTCGTCCCGTGCGATGGAAAGGCCCATCTCTCGTCTTCTCAATTTCGATGCCACTGGGTCGCCAGTCAAATTAATGTTTCCTCATTAGCCAATGAACATTGGCAAGTAATGCAATGAAACTATTTCTCAACTATCTGGTATGCATATACAATCTTTATATTAGACTTCGCCTGCTTATTACCGATCCGCTAGTGTGAACAATGATATTTGGGACACTCGGTATAGAGACGTGAGCTAATCTAACGTACATAAATATATTTGTGTTCAAAAATGAAAAAAAAAACAATCAAACGATTGGCGCAACAAAAATCACTGTTTTTTTAATCAGATAATGGCGTCAGAAATATAATAATCAATTCTTGTATCGAAAGTCGAAGTACATATGAACATAACGAACGCGTTTAAAATATTATGTATCACTTGTGAAATGTTAAAATCACATTTTTTATAATATGTACATGAAGATTTGTTCAAAATACAGTTAAATAATTAAACATAAGAGACTGTTCAACTGATGTATGAAACTGAGTTTTTAATTTTATCGAAACTAGACATTCATTGTCAATATTCTGATTAATTAAATATAGAATAATTTATTGTTCTCAATTCAACTCGTCCTTGTTTTCAATTTTAAACACATTCTTCATTCGAAATTAGGCCGTCGAAAAAATTACTTGACTTTTATTATAAGTTCATGATTTTTAACTGATGTTCGGTATTTATTTCTATGGAATGCATATAAATATGCTTTATTACTTAAACATGGTAAACAAAGCAAAAGTTGTCACATACAAAAAGTGTTACAATTAAGTTTAATTAAAAACAAGGGATATTTTGTATCTATATGCATATCCTTATATTTTTTCCAGCACGTAGCTTTTTATCGGATATTATACTGATAATTTAGTATTTTTGTACGGAAGCAATCGGAGAGTAAGTCATTCCACAGAGTGGATAGTTCTAAGAGTACGCGTTCTTAAAGTCTGTTCTTGGCGAACATTTGATTAAACTGTTTAATACTTTTCTTAGGATTATTGATTTATCTTTAGAACTCAAAAAAGACAAAAGGCAGGTGAGGCACCTATATGCGTGCTTCACACTTTAATTCACAAGCTTTGTCGGATTAACTATCGGGAGTTCTGAATAAAAGTAGTTTACCGATAACTTAGTAAGTATTGAATAACTAATAAGCAGGGACGTGACCCGCTCCCCCGGCTGGTTTCAGATAATTCAACCGGAATAGCTATTGATAAAGCAGTCCGACGACGCCGAGTATGGACAAAACAGACACTGACGAACTGCTATTGACAAAATCTCTGATAACTATACTGTTACTTTTCAATGTTAGTATAAAGACTTTTAATGCTAATTATGTCGTTATTCTTAATCGACTAAATGAGTTGTTTCGTTTTCTGAAATTCCGTTTCCAAGATTAATTCAGTTACATTTGAATAATAGGCAATCATTTGTAATCAGCTCTCGAAAAGAGGAATTCACTAATAGCTCGTGACAAATCTTCCGATGCTTGGTGATTTGGTCCTTGGACCTCTTCTTTTCTGTTTTCATATTAATGGCGTACAATCTCATTTGACAGTGAGTGTGTGAAACATGTGTTTAGTTTATATATATATATATATATATATATATATATATATATATATATATATATATATGTTACAGTTTATGTTTACGAGAGAACAAGAGAGAGAGAGAGAGAGAGAGAGAGAGAGAGTGAGTGAGAAAGGAAGCGCTGTGTATTTTTTTGCAAAAACGCATTATCTAGCGACAGTCGTGACTTGCGCAGTTCGTAACATACGTTTGTTTTTAGGCACAAAGGAATAATCTTTAATTTGGAAAGATACATGAATAAAATCAACACTAAAGCCCTTTTCCATATTTAATTTGGAGAAATATACTCGTATTTTATTTGCTCAGATGCTACAAACAGTCTCGGCATTGTATTGCACGCAACAAGTAAAAATGGACGAGGATCAAGCCACGAATGCATCGGCATCATGAAAAATTAGAGTTTCTGCATCTTCGACATCTTGTTTCATAATAAAGCAATTCGAGAAATGAAAGGTACGAGCGCCAAGAGAGGAGTTAAAGACACCGAAATCGTGATTACGGTTAGTATAGGTGTTAATGGCGCAGGATTTCCAGGCCTCGATCGCTGAACGCAATCTGGATTAAAACTAAGCACGCCATACCGTGGAATTTTCTGATTCTGAATATTCTTCTTCTTGGTTTTTTAACAGACAATGTTGGTTTCTCGTTTGTAAAAGATCATTATGTTACAAAATTTCGAACCTTACGCATTTTATAAATAATTCTTAGTGAAAAAAATTATAACAACCGTGCAATTTTGGTTTTTCTAAGCTTTTCAATGAATTTCGAATTTGTGATGGAATGCTAATCTCTTTTATGTGAAGCTTCGTTCGAATAAAAATATTCTACAAAAATTAAAGAAGATAGAAACTGGTTAATTGTTATTTGCTTTGTTTTTTGTTATTTGAATGTCAATTTGGTTAAATTACTACATATTATTTGATTATTTAAATTTTTTACAACTTTAAAAGTTTTGCTTGAAAATTAATATTTCTACAGTCCAATTTCGTTTACTTTTTTACGACAAATTAATTTTTACTTTTTTATTGACATTTTAACCCTTCAACGAAAAATGTTCTTTATAGAAAAATGCTTATATACGATGAAAAAAAAATTACGAGGTAAAAATAATTAACAAAGTTTCCATATACTCGGTACCTATTTAGCTCCGCTGATTAAATAAACATGAGTAGATATAAATTATTTATATTAACGTAATGCATAAGATATTATTGATAAATCGAATAAATATCGGAGGTTAAAAATTCTTTCAATGAATTAAAAAAAAAAGAAGAGAAGATTGCATATTAAACGCGCTATTTATAAATCGCCCACGTCTCGACTATATACCGTTAACAGATCCACTTCTATAACGGAGCCTGATCCAGAGCCGGATATATTATATACATATAGAGACGTAAGGGCTTATGTATAGTTATAGTCCAGGGATTCCCCCACGCGTCCTCAATAAATGTTAATGATCTCTTTAATTACTTTTTTAAAATTTTGAATATTATTTAGAGCTCATTAAATATATACAATTTATCATAAAAAAACAAACCACTACACACACACACACACCACACACACACATAATGTATAGCTTGCGCCCCATTAAATTTTCAGTCCACCCAGATAGTTCTGTTCGAATTCGTATGGTTACCTCTAGTTGTTTATTATTTCTTGGTAATATCATTAGACACAGTCAAATGAAAATTTAAGCGTCTTCGATTTATACGTATGGTTTAAGGCTATTCAAATTTCTTTTACAAAACGTGAGATTAAATTAAATCAAACAAAAGATTTTATGTTAATAAAAATCTACTTATTAATATATTTTTCATTCGATTCGATAACAGTGAGCATCGACTTTACACACGCAGAATCTCCGTACGTACATTTTATTATAGTCAACGTGACCCCCCCCTGCAACACATAAAAATCCGGCCCTGAAAACGAGCACGCACGGCAGTCATCCGTTTGTCGTTCTTTTTTATTACTTACATTTTCCTCGCAGACTGTATAAATATATAGACAATAAAGCGATGATGATCCTATATAATATAACGCGAGACAGAGTGTATATATATATATATATATATATATATATATATATATATCCGAGTGCCTGACCTTAATTAGCGCAATTAAATTCGACAATTCTGGCCTTTACGCCGGGGTATACGCGGAGGTTACGACCGCGCGGAGCACGCAGGAATGGGTGGAGGGGGGGGGGAGAACAATTCCCGGAATTAAAGGCGCGGGCGGGCACGTGTAGACGAGCCAATATTCCATTCATCGAACGCTTGCCGCGCGAACCGTGCGCGCGCATATATATATATATATATATATATATATATATATATATATACACATATATACACACGCATTAAATCACACCTACGCTGCGCATGGCCTTCTTTTACACACACACACACACACACACACACACACACACACACACACAACAGCTGACCGTCAGCAGACACGCGACTTGAGCCATCATTCCGTGAATGAAATTTAATTCCTGGCTGCGTATATTGGATGCGCGATGGAAGCACACTTAGCTAATGAACGTATTAGTGTAAAATTCAGCACGTTTCATTCGTCTGCTTTGTTTTGCTTTTTTATTTTTATTTTTTATTATTATTTTTATTTCTTTATACTTTTTACTTATTTTTCAAGTTTAGAAAAAGAAAGGATGGAACAAGCGCAAACTTTCGCAAGGATGCGCAATATTTTTTGCATTCTATAGAAATCGTCTGCGTGACTATTTTTTTTTTGTGTTACGCGAACGCTTTGAAAGTTGGCAAAAAACTAAAATTTTACCGCGTACGAGCGCAGAACTTGAAAATTTTGAAAGCATCGAAAAAATTAAAAAAACAAAATTCCAAATGTTTAATTATTATATGGTTATTATTTCATTTACTTACGTAGTGAAGTAACCAAGATTTAGTGTATAGCATTATTTACTCACCTGAAACAAAAACAAAGAAAGTTAAAGAACGATTTTTGACTATTTTACATTCTGATTTTTAAGCTAGTTCGATGTACATGATTTGATATAATAATTGTTCCATCACATATCTTAAAAGTTAGTTTAATCTCGTTCAAACTGTTGCTCATTAACGAAAATGTATAAAAAAAACAGGGAAATTGTATAAAGAAATTGTATAAAAAAAACAGGGATTGCAGACAACCACAAAAAAAAATAAAAAATTAAGTTTATCAACTAAAACAAAGTGTATAGAGAATGCAGCCAGCTAGTCGAATTAACGACAATGTCATAAACAGTAGAATTCTATAAATTTTTACGTACTTCATTATAAATAATTCTACTGTCACTTTCATTGCGCTTTTATCGTGCGAAATGCGAATGATTACAATTATCAAGAATATATCTGAAAATAAATTCTTTTATTATTCATTTCCAGTGTCAAAAATATATTCAATATTACGACCGTTGAGTCTTGAAAACTCGTATTAAAAACAATTTTTTTTATAATCTTGTCATTGTCTTAAGTTTCGTAAATTAATATGTATATAATACGGGCTATGTTTGCAATTCTGACACTTAGCGCAATAAAATCTTAAAAGTGTTTATTTATAATTGCAGATTTAAAGTAAACGCGACAGAGTTGATGAATTGTGAACGTAAAATTTACGGTTCTATAAATAAATATAGTTTCTGTTGTAATTACAACAGGTCGCAGTAGAGATTTTCTAATTTAATTTTATTCATAGGAATTCTATTTCATTAATTCATAATTGAGCGAATAAAAACTTGTAAAAAGTAGTATTGGTGCTTTTGTGTATAATGTCTCTCTTTCAATATATTATAGCGTATTGGACAAAATCATAAATTTTTCCTCTAGAAATTCTACACGTAGAAATGGTACATAGTTTTTTTTTATTAGACGAATATGCAGTTAATTTCAATACTGTTGTAACGGACTGACAGATATATATATATATATATATATATATATATATATATATATATATATGTAGATAGATAGATATGTCTGTACACATAACTAGATATTTATAATATAAAATAGTTTTTTTTTCAATAATCTAAAGGAATGATAATAATATTTAACCATCTATAAATCAATCGGAATGGTCGGAAAAAACGTTTTATATATTTCTAGTTACTGCCTAATATAACTTACTTTGTGTCTAGGTTTTTTCATAACAAAATACATTGTCGATGGTTTAAAAATGTTTAGCATTTCTACCTGGAATACATCTATAAAAATTGACAGTTCATTACGACAGTCTCCCTTTGCAAAATCTTTTCGACGATGTGAAAAAAAAATCCACGATACATCATTTGTACTCTTAACTCTTCTAATATTTTCATGCTTTATTTTTATTTATTTCGGTAATTTTTTCTTTTCATTTTTAACAAATATATAAGGAACTTCGAAATTTTACTAATGTAAGAAATACTTTCACTTGTGGATTTTCTATGCTCATATCGGCCTTATTTGTTAGTTCTGATCGTAGCCGATAAGAGGGCAATTATATTTAAGTTTCTCAAAGAGATATAAAATCGCTCGAGTATCGTCGGCACTGCCATCCGTCAATATCAAATTTATAGGCATGTACAGAAAACAATTATATCATATCAATAGCTTATTTTACGAATAACCATTTTCCCTGTCAAGGCAAATTTTTTGTTTCCTGTACATAAAAAAGTCAAAATTTCATATCGGGGCACACAGTTTTACAACGGAGATATTCAATTAAAATTTTTCCTAAGAATGATAATCAGTAACATCAGTAACATCAGTATTAAGCGAAAAACAAAACATTCGTTCTATATAACGATGTCCTATAATATTTTTAAACAATAAAAAAAGACTAGCTCGGTTCTCCTGAATATATGCTTCGAACCTTCGTATGAATAACGCGCGAATATATATATATATATATATATATATATATATATATTATATATATATATATATATTGAAGAAATACGCGACGATGATATTCCTTTCGCTCGTGACAGTGATGCGTGGGAATGGGAATTAAAACCAGTATGGTCGAGGAATTCGAAAGATTGGCAGTTTTGTATAAAGTAGAAGGAGAACGCGTTATTGTGATAAATACTCTGTGCCGGAAGAAACTCGTCACGTTTTAGCTGATAGTGCAAGGGGGGAGGAGGCGACGACGTCTTTGCGTCCCCTCCCCGCCCCGCCCCAGTCACCCACGCCACCAATCAACTTAAATACATTAAATAGAAATTCAAGATTAAATTTTTCACGCTCTGCGCAAAAAGCTTAATTATTTTCTCGAAACACACACGCGCGCCCGCGCGTGCGCACACAGACAAAAGTTATCATTGGTCGCTTATTAAATTTGTATTAAACCGGACTGCACGTCGTATCGTTTTCCTGGAGAATTCCACATCAAAGATACGATTTCAAATCAATGCAGTTTGAAAAAGATATAATAATAATAATAATAATAATAATAATAATAATAATAATTATAATAATATGCGTACATATTTAGTTTTAAGGCGTCAGCCACATATTATTTAAATATCAATTGGCATCAATTGAATAAATATAATTTTCTGGACGTAGTAAGTTGTTCTATATCGGTAGTTGAATCTAAACTTTATATAATTTAAATTATTATATTATCGGCGAACGTATAATATATATATATATATATAAATAGATAGATAGATAGATATATAGATAGATAGATAGATAATTAAACATTATTCGAAAATATTTGCCATCAATTACATTTTACATATTATTATTGATCGTTATTTCTAGCTCGAATTTTCTTAATATTCCGTTTCTATTAAATTTAAAAGAGGCATGGACATATTTTGCGCAATAAGCGGCATTTCCTAACGCATTCGCTCAAGAATGTTGTGGGAGTTATCAACTGAAATATTCATAGAAAAGATTGTCGTAACATCAATCTTGCATGTATTACAATTTTATGTTAATGTTGTTGAGATAATTTATGTATAAATATTCAATACAACTCGTAAAATTTTTTTATTGATCTATAGAAAAATTTTGTACTAAGAAGTTCGCACTTGGTAATTGTATTTAATACGCTTTTACAGTTATTAATTTAATTGATTTACGTGTATGTATATACATACATACATACATACATACAAAAACAGAAGATTCACACGATAACATAAATCATATATCAGCTTCATAAATTCTGACTAAATCAGAAAATTTTAATTGTATTTTTTGTTATTACTACTGATGTCTTTAATAAATGCATCGGTCAGTATTTGTTTGTAAAACTATAAATTATTTCACTTATTAGAATAGCAGCTACCGTGATGTGCTAAAACTCTTTTAATTTAAATTATCTATGTATTTCTATTACATGATCCACGAGTGGTATCGATATTCGTAAGTTAAGTTAGATCGAAAGAATTTTAGAAGCCATTGATACAAAAATTTATTTATAATCTTTAAACTACTTTTGTAGTGGCTTATACGAAGTCTAGTTCCAGTTTGAGGGAAGGTTTCGTCATTATCGCAGAAATATATCTTTAAATAAGTTAGAAAAAAAAAAGAAACAAAAAAAAAATCATTAACGAAAGACGTGTGTCGTACGGAACGCACGGTGGAAGTTAATAATTTTTAGGCAAAACGGAGGATCTGAGACTCTTCTGAGAGTAGAGAATTGATATGGAGCTCCTTAATTTTCTTTTAGTTTTAATTTTTTCATCACTTTTCCATTGAGTTACAGAGGTGGTGAAAATGGACGAAATCTGTATTTTTATTAGTTGGTGCGTACTTTTAATTCGTTAAAGCTCCTTCCCCCGCCATCCCCCTAGAAGCATGTTTCATTATAGAAATCGATAAACCTCTTTATGTACCGTTTCGTCAGATGTTCAGACATAGATCCTGCTGTATAACTGCGCACGTTATGAACCATCTGAATCATAATTTTATTGAAAGGGAATTCTCGATCGTGACGCCCGCTACGAGAACATTTATATGGAGATAACATTTTATACTTATATAAAACTACCTCGCCGCATTAATGGATGAAAATAACAATTTTTAAAATGAAAAAAGGGCAAAGAAGATAAGTGCAAAAAATGCATTATGAGACCTGGCCCAATAAGAATGCCATATATTTTCATTTCTTTGTTGAATCATTTCCTGTCAATTCAATAGATAAATATATTATATCACTATAATAGCTATTATGTTATCACGTATTTTCGAAGACTAATTTCTCCGATGTATTTTTTCCAAATTATTGTCGCAGAAAATTTAAGGAAAGATATTAAAATATACAGGCCAACAACATTGAGCTGTGCCTATTGTAATATAATATACAAGGCAGGCGGCGGTTGCGAACGAGAGAAACTTCTCTGCAGATTAAATAACATTTGCGAAAATCCACTTCCAACGTTAAAGCAAGGATTATACTATGACGTAGAACGTTGACCGGGTGAGAATCCTATTTCTTCCTTGATTAAATTTCGTTTACACACACACACACACACACACACACATAAATATATATATATATACACACACATAATATATATATATATATATATATATATATATATATATATATACACACACATATATGTGACGCTCTTCCTGCTTCTCAGCTCCATGAGAAGCATCCGCGATTCCGCATTTTATATGGCATTGTTGTATTCTTTTCAAATTCTTGCTCTACACACACACACACACACACACAAAATAGCTTTCTCATTATTCAACTCTTTAGTATTTTACGTTTTATATAACTAAATAGTAATTAAAGTCAGATAATCAATTCAGCGATTTCTTTTATGTGTTAGATGATACTTACATGGCATAATTATATTATTTGAAACTATAATTGAATATTTGTCATTCTCGAGAACGATTTAAAAGTTTGACGTATACTTTTCTGGGCCTCATATAGTTCATTCTGAGAATATCTTCGTATTTCTCGATTTAGTTCATTTTTAATTGAAACTCCACGCAGGCAGATTTTTTTTTTGAAATGTGGCTAATAACAATTATAGCCAATCAGTCTATTGTATGCTCTTCACGTGGAGAATCTAAATCGAAGGATGGATCAAGAATGACGAAAGGCAAGTATTATAAGAAACCCAATCCGTAAATGAACAGCATACAAAAGAAATATACGATAAAATTTGGTCATTTATTCGATTATATTCAATATGCTTGGTTTCCAATAATGTGGAAAATTCATTAAATCCCCCCCTCCCAAATCCTGCAAGCGAAGAGATCGATTCACACACCGCAATTGAAACTTCATCCTCGCGCTGGACAAAAAGTAAGTGGAAAGAAATCAGGGTTCGACGGGGCGGAAGTAGAAAAAAAAAAAAAAAAAAACAAAAAAAAAGCATCGAGAGCAGTCGAGCGTTGCTACGGGGCAGGTGGACTGCCTACACTGGAAGCTGAGGAGTTAAAAGCCGGATGAAGAATCGTTGCCGCGCCCTCGCCCTCGATGAATCAGTCAAGATCGGGACTTTACCAACAGCCAAGCTCAAAATCCCCTTTATATATATATATATATATATATATATATATATATATATATATATATATTCTCGTTCAAATTGCAATTCCTTCCACGACTTGTCCCCGCAATTCTACTGTCTATCACGAGAGTCACAGCACAGTACAGCATCCTTCATCTTATCCTTTTACTTTGAGTTCATTCTCACGCGCACACGTTTAATTTTGCAATGTATAGTACAGTAAAATACTGTTAGTTTAAAATCTGTGTAGCGTTTTAGCGGTATATATATATATATATATATATATATATATATATATATATATATATATTTATATATCAATTTCACAACTCACAGTCGCTATTTTCATTAGTTCCACCAGTGTCGAGTAAATTAAGATTATTTATCGCGACAGGAAGTAGCTTGATAAACCGTTGGATAAACTTCCGAAGAACACCCACGTCCGATTTGTATGAAAATTGTTATATTCCCGTTTTTTGAAGTACAATTAAAAGCTTTAATTTTAAAAGACACGATTCTCAATTTTCTTTATCGTTTTAGTGTAAAATTAAATTTTAGTTTGTTACCATTTTATTTCTGAAAGCATGTTTTCGTTTCGATTCAAGTTGAAATATGTAAACGACTACCTTTCGGAGCTCTGTGAATAAATATTATTGTGACATTATTACTTTTGGCATCCACGCCAGCTAAATTAAATAATAGATGATTTAACTCCCTCCCTCCCTTCCTCCCCCCTCTCGCTCTATTTCGGTACTTCCGTTCACTCTACAAATTTCAATATCCGCGCAATTATTATTCATTTCATCCGGAAGATTATACTCAATCTAATATCCTTTCCGGAACTCGTTACTAATCTATTCGACTTGAGCTTAATGCTACTGGTTATTGCCATTGTACAATTATTAATACAATATTGGATCTGCCAGATATTTTATTACATCGAGTAGAACCGTCGAGCTATTGATCAAGCACGTATCCAAAAAAAAAAAAAATTCTTCCCCAAGAATCCATTAAAAGCAGAGAAACATAATAAGAATACCCAGCCTCGAAAGACTTTGCGCTCGAACATATAAATAGAAAAAAATCTTATATAGAGCCCTTGGATACTTGAAAGCTCGCGAAGGGAGTCCAATGGAAGGGTTAATCGCACTATCGGTGACGATTTCAAGTCGCTTAACCGAGCCTGGGTCAACCGATTCCTCGCTACCAAGCTCTCGTAGAAATGTACATTTATTATATCTACATACTGTATATGCACAGACAGATACAGCCGTTGAGGAATGAAAGGCTTTCCCAAAAAGCCTGTTTCTATATAAAAGTACAATCTTACATTCGAATCTTTCATAAAATAAAGCCATTCGGCTGACTTTATCGCCTTCAACTTCCGCTCGCCGGTAATATTCGTCGGCTATAATATGCTGATCTATAGTAATAACGTGAATAGAAGGCTAAAAGCATTCGATAACAAGTTTTACAAATAACCGGCAATAAATTGTTTCAACGTGTTCTGTGCCATTGTAACCGAATAAATTATTATTTCTTTATTCTTTATACATTTTCAATTTCGAGTTTATGTTTAAACACTTTCTGTGTATAATATATATATATATAAAATTCTAATAAGCTGTTTATATTATTCTAATAATATGTTTATACACTTTCTATACAAATTTCTATATAAAAAGAATTTAAAAACTATAGTATCCATCTCCATAAGGAAATTCCGCTATGATTATTTCATTTCCGTGAAGAAAATGTCATATAAATATGATCGAGAAATATTATGATAAATGATTCATAATTTCATTTCTGATCTATATCGCAGCTAGTGAGAAATTATTTTATTTTAAATAATTATGTTAGAACTACAATTATTGATAATGTCATAAATGTAGTTGTTAATTAAATAAACAACTTTCTATCCAATAAGGAATCGGCATTTTTTGTATTATCCAAGAATATTTTTCAAATTTAAAATAATATTACCAAATTAAATTACAGTACACTATTAGAAAATTTATTTTAAATTTATTAGTAAGAATAATTTATTATTATTAATTATTTCATTAGTAAATTAATGTACTAATAATCAGTAATATTCTTCAATTTATCAATGTATAGGATTTCAATAAGATCTTCTCTCTGATCGAACTCCGATTGGACATCTTTAGGTGCTACTTCCTGTTTGGAATATGGATTATTTTCAATTATGGACCTCGGATTTTGCACGATGTTCGTGTCAGATTCTCATTTGATGTACGTGTACGAAATTGATATTGGTTCTAATTCGAATCGCTTGAATTTTTATCTCGATATGAAGCGTGTTATTAAAAATTTAAGTATACAAGTCGATGTTCAATAAGTATTTTTTAACTCTGAAAATTGTTCAATAATTAGGATTGATAAAAAAATTTAATTCAAGCCGTTAAATAAATGGAATGCTTAATCAAACGGTAGCAATTGTCATTTACATAAAGTCACACTAAGCATAAAAAAAGAAGCATTGTTTATAAAATCAAAAGCTTCCTTTCTTTCTCAAAAGAATTCAAAGTTAAACCGAATTGTACTAATATCTCCGTAACGTAAAAAGCATCATCGATACATGAGGAAAAGTTCACTCCCAGCTATTTTCTCTCGCAATTCTTGCGATAATGAATTAATATACATTTTTAACGACTACTAATTGGGAGTTTCTAAACTCTGCCTCAACAATTTATACGTTTCTTTATAATATATCATTGCTTCCGAAGCAGTACGAGTATATACAAAAAGTGTGCTGCTAGATTTCTTGCTATACAAATCGCTCGAAATTAATCACTGTTTCCCTCGATGTCATCGGGTGGTATTAGGAAGCTTAATTAAAAAAAAACACACAACAAAAAACCAAACAAAAAAAGGGAAAAAAAACAACAAAAGAATTAGAGAAAATGGAACGATACTGCTCGCACCGTATACAGATTTTCGTTAAAAACCCGTCGAAGAACCGCTGCGGAGGGGGGGGGGAGAAAAAACATCAAGCCTCTCAAATTATCTATCTACCTATATATATATATATATATATATATATATATATATATATATATATATATATATATATACACATAGGTAATCTAGTCGTCGATTCCACCCAAAACCATCGGCGGGCTCGCTATATATATATATATATATATATATATATTACATATAGGCGGCGACGACCTATTATACTAGATTATTATATACCTCGGATATCTCGGTAGCCGCCGCAGCGCGTTCGCGCCGCGCCGGGGGGATCAAACATCGGTATCGCGCCGCCGCGCCGTCCGCCCGCGCGCTGCTCTTTTTATCGCCGGGCCCCACTTCCGCTCCTCGCCAACATCCGTTCGGTATCTTCTCGCCTCTCCCCTCCCCCCTGCCCCTATACTCCGAACGCGGCGCAGCGAGCAGCAAAAAAAAAGGAAGAAAAAAGATGAAGGAGGATGGAACCCCGCGTGGTGCAAGCGTATATAGCCCGTGCGCGTAGATACGCTTTTATCGAGGGAGAGAGGGAGAGAAGAGAGAGAGAAGAGAGAGAGAGAGAGAGAGAGAGAGAGAGAGAGTTCTCTTCTTGCGAGCAGATCCTCGCAACAAGAGAAGTAGGGAGGGATATATATATATATATATATATATATATATATATATATATATATATATAGAGAGAGAGAGAGAGAGAGAGAGAGAGAGAGAGAGAGAGAGAGAGAGAGAGGACGGGGGCTCTGAGAGCTTCCATATATATTATACCTGCTCCGCATAAGGGACCTGGGGCGATCTAAGATCACCATCGCCAGACCATTTATATCTGTCTATATTATGTGCCAGGAGATCCGACGCCCTTCCCTTATCTTATCTTGGCTTTCGAACTCTTTTCCGTGTTGAGGCGAGGTTTTGAGGCCTCCAAAAGATTTTTTCTTTAATTATAGTCTGAAAATCGTATAAATTCATTAAGGAATACATTTATTATTGTTGTTGTTGTTGTTGTTGTTGTTGTTGTTGTTGTTGTTCTTCTTCTTCTTATTATTATTAGTATTATTATTATTATTATTATTATTATTATTGTTACTCATTTTTAATTATTACTATTGCTCTCGTTGTGCAATATACGTGAACAATATTCTAAGCCTCGTGTGTGTTGGTGTGTGTATTGTGTAATGTACATTCGAGAACGCGATGTATTTTACTTTATTGCGAGTTCCGTTAAAGTATCAGAGCAAACCCAGAAGCCTGCTCTTATTAAATAATGGGTAAAGACACAAACATATAATGAGCGCCGGAAACAGGTTTAACTTCTGCAACTTAATTTATCAAAATACTCTTATATTTCGTTCTTGCAGTAATAAAATGGGATGTATGTTTTTAATATTTTATCACCTTAATATGTTCATGATAATAACCCGCTTGATTTATAAATATTTTTTATTCTTCCGCCAGTATATAATCTGAATTTTTTAATTAATAAGTCGTTTCTTTTATTCAGATAATTAATAGACTTTATTATATATTAGTATAAACGAATAAATCATAACTAAACTTTTATGTTCCATAGGACTTTTATGTACAATTATTATCAATATTATAATCCAAGGTCACTTTAATTACAACTGTAATCTATGAACTGCACTCTCCCTCAACTGTTCCTTTTACGTTACGTAAATTCATAACTAAAATGAGATTCTCGAGATTTTTCTGAAATTTCGAGAATCAATGAATTTCGGTCTCTTTCAATTGTGGTAAAAATTTCAGCATAGATATACAGTCAAAATTGGGAGAGAAAAAGTCGAAAAATTTGAATTTTTTTAGATCCCAATTCCCATATCAAGCGCCCCTGAATTGCATATCAATTGTTATTTTAAAAAACTTATTTTTTCATAAAAAAAAATTAGATAAAAGATACATGATTTCATTATCAAAATAATGCATAATAAATATTATATCATTTTTGTGATCACAGCGATCGAGATTCGTTTTCGAGCAAAAGTTAGTTGAAAGTATAATCCGACTACTGCAAGGGGCATACTGGAAAGTGACACGAATGGGGATTTTAGATTATCTACACAGTTAAAAATAACTGACTGAAATTTCATGAAAATGCACCGAAGCTTTTCTCATTATTATAAATTGGATAATTTATAATAAAATTTCAATGTAGACTTAAAAAAAAACATGCAATTAAAATCTGTTGATATATGACAATGTTCACTGAAATCTAATATAAAAATGCACTGAAGCTTCTATCATTTATTATTTGTTGTCGTCTTTTCTTGGCTTCATAATTTTTAATTAATTTCTACTAAATCTCTAAACGACATCAAATATAGTTTTTATACGTTCGCGTGCAATTTTATATTTATAGGAAGTCTTAATCGGGCTTATATATACTATGCAAGGCAATTTTTTTTTTGTTACTTGCGGCAGTGGCCAGTCACCGGATATGTAGTGTGTGTACGCTGCAAATTTCTTAAAATAAAATCATCCTTTTTATACAGGTTTTGATACAAAATTTGTCTTCAAATGCACATGAATTTTAAAAAAATGAATATAAATATAATTATTATATTTATTTTATAAATAAAACAAAATCGGATTTATGAACTATCAATAATGGGAATAAGTATAAAATAACAAGGAATAGTAAATCATACTTTACACGGATCAAAAACTTTATTAAATCTTACTTTATAATAGTTTAATAAAATTTATATAAACGTTATTATGAAAGTTTCAGTACGTGATCAAATTTTTCTTTGCGCATGCATAATCGTACTGCTTCTTATAGATGGGATAGGATAGGGCGTGCTTACACTTTGAATTGATCACAGCTGCGACTGGTGAACGTCCTCTTAATGCCAATGAGAGGAAAAGCACAGCGATTACACCATACGGATTACCCGAGACTCTGGTTTCATCCGCATATATATATATATATATATATATATATATATATATATATACACGCACATGTATCTATATAGAGAATACGTCTTCCTTCTGTGTTCGCGACTGGACAAATAGGCCTCCTTTCTCAGTCTCAGTAAGTAATCCCAAGTAACTCGAACCGAAGACCCCGATTGACCACTTAAAACGAGTACAGGTATTGTTTATACGTACATATGGGTCGGGTATCGATGTTGGTGCAATCCAGCAGGTGATGTAGAAATTCGCAGAGCACGTATACGGCTATTTTCCTGTATCGGAAATACGTGGAAAGTCGAATTTTCAGCCTACAGGGGCTGCGAAGGGTATAAAAAAAATGCAATTTTTATAGCTGTGGTAAAATCGGACATGGCTGCGGCTCGTGGGTATGGATCGCCAGTGTGAAGACACCGTAAAAAGTTTTTCAACTTGGCTAAAAATGTTAAGAGGCAAAAATAACAATAATTCATGTCTGTGCATCATTCAATAATAATGCACACACGCGAGAAAGAATCGTGGATGCTTTAGATGTCAATTATTTATAAAATTAAATTTGTAAAGAAAAACGTATTGCTGTACAAACAACAAAAATTTAGTATTGATTATTATGTACATTTAATTCACCACACACACACACACACACACACACACACACACACACACAAGAACATTCTTGGAGATCGAATATCGCATCATTTTTCAAATACGTGCCAGTATATATTGACTTCAGCAACTAATAAATTAAAATTTTTTTTTTGTTCTAAAGATGATCAGCCAGTCACTAAGACTATCCATATATTTTTGAAAAGAACAATCAATCATTATCTATAGTTCGGCGATTAAAGCCATTATTGTTTTTTTTTTCTAATTCGGCACTGCACCCCCCCCCCCCCACCGCCAACTCTCAGCCTCGCCCTTCGCGCCATATGCCATCTGCGCGGAATATAAATTTCTCATAAAGCCGTTAATGGGCCGAGAATAAATTTAATCAGGACGGCAGATAATATATGCGTCGGGGCGTCAAGAAGAAAAATTTACGAGGCTCCTGGTGCGAGAGTCCAAGTTTCGACTCTAATACGATTATATATATATATATATACTTCGAGCTGTAAAACCTTCGTCAACTTAACAAGTCACTTTCTGTCAAGTTTGAAAACGATGCTGACTCCTCCGCTTTCCTATACTATATATATATATATATATATATATATATATATATATATATATATATAATGAAGAAGCGCACCAAAAATCTTTTGTGATGCTTTTTAAAGTATCGGATTCAGTATTGATCTTGCTATTGATATAAAACAGCGAGCGTCAATTGATTTTATTTAAACAAATTTATATATAAATATAGTTTGATAAAATTTATATAACTATAATATAGGCCAATCTTCTCGGCGCATTTCCTAGAGCGACATGGATGACTTTATGTCTATAAGAGGTATCATACGAAAATCGGCAATGCCGCAATATGTTTATTACGGACAGATCGCAGTTGAAGAAAAGGGATAGTACGTGTTAAAAGTAAAAACTTTGAATTTCCTGATTTTAGGTTATTTATTACTTAAATAAGTATACGGATAATACAATTCAGGTAAAATAACTGTTTTTTTTTTTTTTTTTTAATGTTTTTACGAACTGTAAATACGTTTTTAACGTTTCTCATACACGTTAAGATTGGTATCTGTGATGGTTTTGAATATAAATGTACTGACTGAAAAACTGAAAAATTATTAGTGAAAATATCAATAAAAGATGCATAAGCCTCCTTGCTTCGTGTATTATTGATTAAAATAAAATACTTTGTTAAAAACGCATTTTTCTTCCACAAACCATGACAGCCCTACTGCAGAACTATGTTGGCACTGCTCCGTAATTTAACTAGGACCGATCAGCACAAGCTCGTTCTTTGTTCCGAAAGAAAGTATCGGGTGATTCTTTCGCCAGGTTTGGCTAGAGTCAATCTCTCCCGCTCTCTCCATCAAATCTTATTCGACCGGATAATGTTATAAACGTAGTACGAAGATTCCGCGTTTCCATTTACTTGTGGGTACTTATTAAGGCTGGTGAATAAATTATATTTCCGTTTTTTTTTTTACTTTTTACTCGATACTCGAAATAATAACCCACCAGCGTTAAATATTCAAAGACATATCTATTTGTATGAGATATTTCTATATTGTTGCGTTAATTTTAAGAGAGCCCAGGACAAAAATTGCGATACTTTTTTGTAAAAACAAGTCGATAACATAGTCGAGCTGTCGGTTTTCCCATAAGTACTAGTGTTAAGTTAAAATTACTGTAACTTCTAAAACCTCTGACGATCCTTCCTGAAATGTTTCACAGATTATTTATTTCCGTTTCGTTAACAACGTATCAAATTTTGAAAGTCCTTTAGGACCATTTTTTTTTGTCTTGCTTAGTTTCTTCCAATTGACGAAGAACGAGCTTGAAAACGGATAAAGATATATCAATATCGATCGTAATATTATAAATGAAATTTCTTAATAAATCAATACAGACTTATTTTTAAGTAATTTTTAAACTTTAGTTCGATAATATGGAAATGTGGTTGTGAAATTTTAAGCGAATAATTCACCCTTTCTATACGTCAATTACTTCAGCTGACTTTCAAGGGCAGTTCTACCACTGGGCGCAACGATCTATAATTTTTCGAATATTATCCAAGGTATACTATCCTTAATTATTAATCGTAGGAGTTTATTTAAATCGCGACATACCCAGCAAGCGCGCGCGCGCGCGCGTATGTGCGCATCTAGTCAATGCTCGCTTTTTCACACACGTAAGAGTTTGCGTCCAATAATGCAATAAGAGAAGCGGGAAAGGCCGGCGTGACTGAGTCTTTCGAGCGCTTCACGTCGGAGAAAAGTTACAGTTTGATCGATAGACCGGCATCCGCCGATATCGGAGGGCTTTAATTTTCTTATAAATTAGTTTGCACAATTTAAAGTACGTAAATATTGACGTCGCTCGTCCGAGGTTTCTGTATGCCCCGTCGATTAAGTAGTTTCGCCCCAATCGCGCAAGTCAACAAAATGATTAATTCGTATAGCTGAAAAATGTGGTCTTCCTTTACACACAGTCTCTCTAATGGTAAATTCTCCGTTTAAAAACGTTCAGAGTGTAGACGTTTTTTCGTTCTACGACGTTGGCACGCTTTCGTTGTATAAATGAATTTTCCTAGATTGCTTTACTTATAATTCGTCGATTATCATCTGTATTCATTCACTTATTCGCTAAATTAATTTAGTTTCTTATGCGATAAGCTAATTACACGTGCATATTTGACGCCAAGGAATTTGCTCAAATAATTGAGCGATTATGAATTCGCATTGAATGCATCTACATGTACAAATGTTAGCGATGCAAATCCAAAAGAGGAGAAAATCCGGAAAAATCGGTAATATGCGCCTTAAGCACGAAGCCCACGCGGAGTATGAAACAACTCGACCGTTATTATTATTGTTTTTATTGACGATGTTGTTGTTGTTATTGTTGTTATTATATACGAGAGCTTTGACTTGATTTTTCAATATAAGCTGCGCCTACATAATATATATGCGGAGAGCCAGAGCGTGGAGAGCAGTGAAAAGCATCGCGGTGCCGCGTCGGGAATGCTCGCGCACTGGAGAGAAGAAAGAAATCGGAGGTGGAAGATAGAGAGTGAGTGAGAGAGAGAGATGGAGAGCGAGAGAGAAAGAGAGCGAGAGAGAGAGAGAGAGAGAGAGCGAACTGGAGAGCAACTGAATGGGGACCCCCACGCGCGTTGACTCTTCTCTGTGGCGCACCGCAGGCACGGCATCATCAGACCGAAGACGGAGGAGGACGGGGGAGACGAGCGCTGCAGCATTAAAAGTGAAAAAAGAAGCAAGGAAGGAGAGAAGGAGGACGGAAGAAAAGAGGGAGGTCGGAGGGAGCCAAGGAGAGAGGAGGTAAGAGAAGAGGGAGAAACCTTGAACGACCTTTTTTAGTATTCGTATATTAAAAAACAAAGTAAGTTTTGGGCCCTCAAATAAAACTGGATGAGATGAAGAGAGGAAGATGCTGCGTGACTCTTCTCCTCTCGGTTTCTCCCGGTCTCTCTCTCTCTCTCTCTCTCTCTCTCTCTCTCTCTCTCTCCCTCGCTCGCTACTGATATGAACGCGCAGAATTTTCAACAAAATTACAATCGAGCTCTCGAGCAAAATAAGCATCAGGGTAATAAATCGGTAATACGTACAGAATATGTATATAAGCTGTGGTATATATACATATATATCAGAGATGGACGATTTTAAATGTAAAAAGGTCTTCACAACTTTCGATTAATATTATATAGGCATCTGTTACTTGTTGGTAAAAAAAAATCACTTTTCGATCGATCGTGCGCATCATTGATTCAGAAAATAATTTTATCCAGGGATATAAATATTATGTTATAATATAGTATATTTAAAATCCATGTTTATTGCTCAGATGGTGAAACAAATGTGTATACACAGAATTCACATGAACATTATATATATATATTGGATAGTTCGAATTTAGCCAATTTGAAAATTGCTATTATACTCCACATTTGCCACGACGAACGAACGATTTTTGGTTTTAAGACAAAAAGTATAAGTAACACAGTTCGTTTTGACAAAAAATGGATGCTCTTTATATACTTCAACTAGAGAATCCTCAATATTGCAACCTGCGCGTATTATACCTTATAAGCTTTGTGCGTCGCAGATTCCTTTGCGCAAAAAGTGCACCGCTATGGCGTATCCAACCTGGTATATATATATATATATATATATATATATATATATATATATACACGTATACAAAAAAGATTTGTGTGAAATTTGAATTGCATAAAGGAACCAGTGGATTCGGATTAGAAGTGAGTTTGTCACAGCGAGAACGTGGTCCGAAGGAAGCTGGCATGAATTGGCGGACACCAAAGAGACGAGGAGAGTCTGTGTAAGAGGTGGCGCGGAGAATGTACTTTAACTCGTCTTATATACCAGTCACTGTATGCGTGATATCCAGTGCTTGAATGATATCCGTGTATCCGTGAAATCCATGTAAAACTGTACGATCAACAACTTTTGTTTGAATTTTTTCAAGAAATCTGCGAAAAAACGCTATTTTTTATGGATTGAACCCCTTGCAGACGACACAGGTGAAAAATAATTTAATATTCCGAGTTCTGAGAGTAAATAAATCCCGTTCCAATTGCAGATCTTTATTGACTGGGCATCATTTGCTGAGTGTACAAGTAAAATAGAGATAGCGAGCGAGAATGTGTGAGTGAGAGACAGAGAGAGAGAGAGAGAGAGAGAGAGAGAGAGAGCAAGAGCGCGCACGTGTGAGCAGGCTAGAGAAAAAGAGCGAACGGTATATAAGAGGGGCAGAGGGGGGAAGAGGAGTCGACCGGAAATTAGCGGTGCCTTTTACGAGCACAGAAGCCCGCTCTACCTTGAGCGTGGCGCGCGTGATTGCTCTGCCCGCTATCTCGCGCTCTCTCTCTCTATCTCTCTCTCTCACTCTCTCTCTCTTTCTCTTTCTCTCTGTCTCTCTATCTCAATTCCATACACTCGCTCGTCAACTCTCATACTTCTGGTTTATCAATGGACTTTCAATATAGTATGGTCGTTGAATCCTATATATAAATATACATAAAGAATCCATTCCGAATGTGAACATTACAGGCATCATGCCTCGTCTGAGACAATACCTGTTCGAAAAATTATTCTTGTGCATATATATATATATATATATATATATATATATATATATATATATATATATATGTATGTATATATAGACGTAAAAATTTTTGTCTTCTTCGCGTTACAATGTGTACATGTCATTTTGACGATAATATACATACAGCTGTATAAACGGATTTCTTTGAATTTTACTAAGTGACTGACGAGATAATAACACGCGGAATTTGAATAGGAATGTCATCGGAAATTTCATGAAATTTCCATTTACATGAAAATAAACCTGTCAAAGCAAAGCCGTCAAAATACAATCCAATATTTCGCATAAGGAATTTCTTGTAAAGTCATAGCAGTGTATGATGCACCGTTAAACTAAAGACGAATAGTGACAAAAACTAAGAGAAATGGAAATTTTCTGTATACAGGATGTAACGAAAATAACGATACATCTTAACAACTTTTCGGAATCGCAGTATTTCAGCAAATAGTTCATACAAAAATTGTAAGATTTTGTCGAAGGAACTGGCTGAAGAGCTTGAGTCAAAATCTTAGAGTCAAAATCAAGATCATCGGTCAATTGCATTCGCCAGACTCATATCTACTCGTAACTCGAATAATGCGGCCCTAGAAAAATAAAGATATTGCCATTTTTATTGCATTCTGTATATAATATACGGGGGAAGTTTCAATCAGTCAGCAAGTTTCAAGTAGTCAAATTTAGAATTTTGAGCAAAATAAACAATTCTTATTCGTAAGAAAATTTCTTGCTTCGGATGAGGATATCCATTAATAATGGCATATTAGACATTGATTGTTATTTATTATAGTCATTCGAAGGTCTACTCGATTTCTTGAACATAAATTACAATTTTTTCATCAGATTCAACGAGAGATGGAAATTGCAAATAAAAAATTCGAAAGCAATTATTTACAAAAAGATATAATATTTTACTTACAGTCGACTAAATTTCAATGAAATTATTCGCGTTTTGCATTATAGACGAATCGACGAGGTAAACTGATAACATGTATACTATCGTCATTAATCTATTCTTCGACATCTAGAAAATGGCTATTACGTCACTCAAAATTCTCTTACCCACAAAGTTACACTAAATTTACTGTTATTAGAAGTATTTTTCAATTGGTAATTCAAAGCGTTGCCATGATATTCCGTGGCGAAATTGAGAATTCGCATAGGCCAACATATACGGAAGGACTACTGTGAAGTAATTCGTTATGATGGCAAAACATTCAAGAATTCTAGTATATTGTAGTTTTCATAATTTTCCGAGACCAAATGACGTTTTATTATTGGCCTATGACCTTTGGACGCTTCTCTGCAACAAACAGCTATGAACCTGACCGTAGCAATACCTTTAGATATAGTAATTTTCTTATATTTAATGAGAAAAATTGGCCCTGAATAACCTTTTCCAACCTATAAATTTACGCTGATTTGAATTGTTATCAGCATTATAACATATATTGTTTAAATCAATCATTTATTTGACAGAAATGAACGACGCTCCATATAAACATGATAAAAATTGTTGGCTTACGAAGATATATCGGTATACTATTACAAAGCCACGCCCCATTTGAGTTTCCAATAAGACGTCTATCTTCGTTGGCTTTACCGTACAGGCCGATTCGAAAGTATGAAAATTGATATAATAATTTTGAAAGAATACATTTCGAAGAAAAAGATTTCAGACAAATGTATTAAGATTTTTTCTTAGTTAATCAATAATTATCTTCGATTTGACTTTGAAGAGTGTTTTGATGTTAAGTTGACATTTAGAGAACAGTCCATATTTTATCGCACCAAATTCCAGGAATAAGTGAAATTTCGAAATGCACCTACGTCGATGCTTCAAATATTGATTAAATTAAATAGGCGGAATTTTAAAACTTCCTTCTTGGCTTGAATCTCGTATGAAAAGTATAAGTGATCATATTCATAAAAAAAAAATGATTCTGACGTTTAAAGAAGTTTTAAAGTGCTCTTAAATTTTGATTTCAATGTCAAATTCATTAGTCGAGAGAGATCACTCCAATTATTCCGAATAACGACTGTTTGACTTGCTTTGCCGTGTCTGGTGGATCCAGAGAAAAAAATCGGTTCGTTTCGTTAAAATGGCTCAGCCAGTACATTATTTATTGTTAGCGCATTCTTATGGGCACTTTAAAGTCGTCTTTAAAAATATCCTTAACAATATTACAATTTCAATTCAGGTATATGGAAAAAGGGGTAAAAGAGCGGAATGGTTTTTGTTATAATTTACGAGTATATCGCACGAAAGCCCAACGAATTACATCCTGTATTATACATTATAATAAATGCCATATCAAGAATGCGAAATCGGAATGGGAATAGGATTACACAAGCACAAAAAAAGATGAGCTCCCACGCTGATCCCTCCCCCCCCCGCGAGGAAAATGAAAATTCATAAACATTGCGAGGTGGCCACGGAACGATGCCCCCCCACCTTCCGCCCATTCGCCATTGACGTGGACGAGCTTTTGCTCGCTTTTTCACCTCGGCGGCCACGGTCCTCGTATCCCGTCGAGGAAATCGTTTACATATAAGGCTAGTCGCTCCGGCGGATTCGAAAATTTCCTCGTATTTATATGACCCCTCGCCCGCCTCCGCTCGCCCAATACATTCGATTTCGTTAGTCGCTACAGTAATATATGCGTATTATACGCGCGACGTTCAACGGCCGTATACATCTCGCGTTAAAGAAAAAAAAAAATAAAAATTCCGTGTCCGCACCCAGCTCGCGCGCCCATAAAGCGCGAAAAAGGCGCGCAAGTAAAACGCGCGCGCACGACCGTAGGCGTATCGGAGAAGCCAAAGAGTCGTTCGTCGCTTGTGTATAGCCGCGAGGGCTCCAAAAAAGTGTTGATTCCTGTCTAAAAGAGAGAGAGAGAGAGAGAGAGAGAGAGAGAGAGAGCGAGAGAAGGAGCGAATCCACCCACAAGTTCTCAAGCATGGCGTGGGCGCGCAAGTTTCCGGTCGGCACAGCGACGACTCGGCGTTCCTCTCTACCCCCCCCCCCTAGCTTCTCTGCGCATACTTTGCTCATATATATATATACGGAGCCGGATTTTCAATTCTAAAGCAAAGCTTTTTTGCTTCGTCTGGTTGTTTTTTCTTCGTTCAACGAGGTGACCGATGGCTGAATCGCCTGAGATCTTCGTCGCTTCAAAAAACAAATTAAACTGACACTCATTTTTATCTAAATCTGTAGAAAACCATTTTTCTTTCATGAATTACATAAAGATTGGCAAAATTTTCGTCGATCGATTCCGCAGTTTATCACAAGCCCATATAATATGGCAACGTATGCGATTTCTAATCTGCACAATATTTTTTCTATAAATTTACTATTTTTCTATAACTTTACGAATTCTAATTTATTTTTTTCTTCATTTATATGCTAATAAATAAATTCTAAAAACAAAATAATACTACCACCTTAACTCCGAAGACATCTAAGATAGAATCAGGATAGAAAAATTCCGTACTTGCGCATTTTCAAAAACGACCGAACTGTACATAATACATATATCGATCAATTCTTTTAACTCTGATTAAGCCCACAATCCTCCAATATATATTATATATAAATCGTGCGAACGACCGCTCGTGACGCAAGCGTCGGGAGCGCCGCCACGTGATCAAAGCGTATATCTACTTCCGTCCCCGATAACTCTCTCTTTGCCTCTCTCTCTCTGTCATATACACGTATACACGTATATACGCAAACACACAACACACACACACACACACAACACACACACACACACACACACACACACACACACACACACACACACACACACACAACACACAACACACACACACACACACACACACAGACACACACAGACACACACAGACACACACAGACACACACAGACACACACACACACACCTCACCAAGCGAGCGCGCTTGGTGAGGAGCAGAAGGGGAGATCCCATTCATTTAACCGAGGAAGGACGAGTCGCTGTATATATATATATATATACACGTAAAGACCGCCATTCCGCGAACTTTTATATACGAGACATAAGTCGCGCACGTGGCTTGCGCGCATGTCCATAAAAAAGGCCGTAATAGCATTTCGAAAATCTGTAGGTGCACGGATGAATCTCGAACGATTTGTTTTTTTTTCGAAGAAAAAAAATCAGTTCCCCGCCCCTCCACGACGCCGTACACGAATAAAGCCACGAATTAGGGAACGATCGCTTTACGGCCACTGTAAGGTTTAGTGTGGAACAATTTCATTTTTCGGATTAATTAATCTTTTCTGTTTAATTATACGTTGATATTAAAAGAAAGGAATAAAACTGGCTTTATTCAGTTGGAATGAGGATCTTGCACTTTTGCCGCGCGCATCGCATCATATGTTATAATGAAGCTGTCAACAAAATCATGTAATCGTTTTGTACAACGTCAAGAGTTTTTCTTCTCTTGCTTTAAGCTATTCAATTTTTTTTCTTCAGTTTTTTTAAGGAACATTGTTGCATATTTTAATTTTTAAATTGTTCAATTTTAGTTTTTATTTCGATAACTTAAAATATCATTCATTACGCGAGTAATACAAAGAAAGGAAAAGACATAGTCGGCGATTTAATGAGCCATTATTAATTTTTCTTTTGGTCAAAGGTTCGATAATAAATTACACGCAAAACAACTACTTTTCATAACACATAGCCACAAAAAGTGCTCTGAATACTTATTCCTATGTATTTTGAGTTGCTGAATTCAAATCTGCCATAAAAATAAGAGATTCTCTGGATGCTTTCTAAAATTTTTAAAAAATTCAATTGAATGTTTACAAAAAACCCTCTAAAGATTCTGTTATTGTATAGTATTGACAATAAGACTTAGAGTAGAGACAAACTACCGATTCAAATTGCTAAAATTTTTTTCCAGCTATTCATGATCGTTGTGAATTTGATCTTGGCATAAGCAAAAAGGTTATTTCAAGACCATGATTCTTTTTGGTCTGAAAATGTCAATGTTGTACGGTGAAATTAAATACAATGGACAGTTCTAGGTGTCTTCATAGATTGAAGTACATCTTTTAATTATTGAAAGAATATAATCCCTGATAAAAATCTCAGTATTTTTAATGCCTAGTAGAGAAAATCTTGGAAAAATTTAATACCCAAAAAAATCTTTACAAATGCGTAAATAACGTCTTGCAGCTGGCCAAAAATTATCAAAAACTAGAAATAAAAAATAGTGAACAGTGCGGAACATTTTCAAGTCCAGTTATTGTCCAAAAAATATTATTAAACTAGTACATTCAACTTGAGTGTGGAAGTTGATGATTTATATTGGGATACAGTTCACCCCCGAGTGAAGCGAAGGAGATAAGTCGCGAGGTAAAAATCAACGAGATAAAATCAACACATGTTATAATGTTTGATTATATATTTCATCGCGAAATCAGAAAAATCGTGTGAAAATTGCAATTTTCAGGTTTGAGTAGTGAAAAATGCCTTTACTGTCTTATATATACATATTTTACTATGCATCTTAGATTCCATAAGTAGATAAATACACGTACTATTTCCATATATCTCAATTTTATTATTACTTATTTTACTTAGAACCTATTTTATATTCTGATAATCCTCATTAAAGAATATAGGGGGTGTTTAAGATAATGTAGGCATCCTTAGGGCTTCCCATTGTATTTAATTTCAAAGTAATAATTCAGATGATCATATTATCTCTCGATCTTAAAATAATCTTTCAAATCACATAAAGTATAAATCGAAAGTGATCATAAAATAACTAGTATAGGGAACAGTATAAATTTTGTATCGGTGTTTTGTATAAATCTTATCGGTTTTTACGACTCTTTTTGTCCCTGTTATAACTATATAAGAACGTTTAAGCAGCCATAAACTTCTCTAGAAATCGATCAGCAGGATTCCCTATTTGGATTTTTTTTGGATTCAGCGATACGAACTCTGATAAAAAAGTATCGCGAATTCTGAATATCCGCGAGCTCCTACGTAAATTCGATTTTTTATTTTTTGTATCGTTATATTGGTACTTATTATGACCCTCACTTATTACAAGAAGTTCAGCTACTTTGAATGTTCAATTAATGTTCAACACCTATTTTGCTTAAACAATTTTTTACTTTGTCTTCAATTTTCCCAGACGAACGAGTATGTTAACATACAAAAACATGAAGGAACTGAAGGTAGCATTGGCCAATCTTTGAATCACCGTTAGAGAAGTCACTGAGTAGCTAAACATATTATTTGTTTCGTGTCATTCCATTTTTAACAAATATTTTAGCATGAAAAGAGTCGCTGCAAATTTTGAACAAAATTGCTCGATTTGAATCAACAAACGTAGTGCATTAACATTGTCAAGGAGCTGTAGGACTCTATATACGACGACTCAAATTTTCTTTAGAGGGTCTCGAGTGATGAATTATGGGTTTATGGTTATGACGAGGAAACCTAAACCCATTCATCTCAACGGAATCTGAGACATATACTAACATCGAGAAAAAAGCACCAAGTTCGGAAGTTTTGCTTTCAGTTTTTTCTTTGATTACGAAGGCCTCGTACATCATGAGTTTTTTTGTATCAAAGCATAGTGTTAACAAGAAATATTATCTATAAGTTATTTGAGATTTGCGGGAAGTAATTCATCTGAATGAGCCGAATTTGTAGAAGAACAAAAATTGGCTTGAAACCATAATAAGGCCTCTTCTGACATTTCATTGCATGTGTATAAGTTTATGGGTAAAACAGCACAGTAATGATGTCGCAACCATCATACTCCCAAAACCTGTCTCCTTGTGACTTTTTCTTGTTTCCGAAATTGAAGAGGACCTTGAAAGGACTAAGCTACTGCACGATCATAACAAATGATTTGATAGGGATTATTTTTCACTGTACAGATATTGATGAATAAATAAATATTTTTTAAACATCAGAATCATCTTTATTTATTGAATCCATCTGATTAATAATGCTATAGTTCTATAAATATAAGTTATTTTAAACGTTAAATCGTTTAAAACCATCTTTCTACATAACGTAAAACTTCAAATTTGACTGATATCGAGGATGTTGGAGTAAGATCTGACTATCATAAATGACGTAACAGTACTGAAGATTCGACTATGATTTGGCACATAGAATGAATCATTCTTTTAATTATCATGTAAATTATTATTGTATATCATGACAGAAAGCTCGATAAATCCACCTTTGCTGATTTCGAATCACACAAATTGTTACATTGTGAAAAAGCATTATTAAGTCTTCCATTATCTTACGCGTATAATGACTATCAAATGTCACTCCAATATCCCATCAATCTTATAATCGAATTCGCACTTGGTGCTTGTACAATTTCAATACAAAATTCCACGTAGTGACATTTACAGTAAATATTTGACTGATGTAAATATATTTTTTACATTTATAATATAGGCAAAAGAGAATTTCTTTAGCGCCTCTTTCTCGAGAATTGCACAAATCTGACGATATTACTGTACATCGTGTACGTGAACTGACGCTTAAACTTAAGCGATCCGATTAGGGCTCGTTTAGCTTAATTCTCGTTAAAATCACAGCTTGGCGATTATATACGTATGCGTGTACAGTAGATTTAGGTCGTCTCAATACACAGTGTATACATATATGTATATATACACATTCAAGTTAGCGAAGAAACTTTTTTATAGCTTCTTAAATTTTTTATAATAAAAAAACATTTCAGGTTGCTTAAATTATTTAGACTTTCACATATTTCTGATGATCGCTAACGCAATATTCGTTTGGCTTGTGCAGTTTGAACAAGCGATAAGTCACGTACTGTTACGTTTACGAGTTTTATTAAGTATTGTTCATTTTAAAAGATTTAAAAAAGCCTCGAAAGAAATTAGCCGATATTGGTTATTAAGAAGTTATGGTATAACTTTTATTTGTTATATTAAATCTATAATCAGAATATTTTCAGTAATGCTTGATATAAATCAAATTATCTCAGTCTATTAGAAGTCCACTATAGCTGTCATTTAAGGAGTTGTTGTTACATACTTTACTAAAAATTAAACGAAACTGTTTTGCTGTGTTTAAAATTTCAACTTTACATTATTATATGAAATTCTCAAGTTAAGCACTTAAGCTTATACTTTAACGACGTGCTATATAGAAAACATTTTGAGTGCATTTTTTTATTAAAGTTCAATTGGCATAATAAAAAGAAAATTTTTCATAGCTTTTTTATTAGCATTTTTTTTTAATGACTTAAATTGTATTTTCCTGCATTCAAGTTAATTCAAAAAAACAATCATAATCAGTTTCTTAAAACACAATTTTATAATAAAACTTTTTTCAATTGTCAAAATTACTCAATAGTTTTACAAAGTTGTGTATTTACCAAAATTCACAAATAAAAAAATATTCTGTACCACATTCATATATATGATTATTTCTTGCTGTAGTCACTATTTTTCATGTATATATTTATCCCACTTTTCGTATTTATCCTATTTTTTCTTCATAAAAATTTAAACAAATTGCAAGCATTTATACATTGAAAAGAGATACGAACAATAGTTGAAGATAAGAATTTTAAATAAAAAATAATAAAGGACTCCACAGAAATTTTGTTCAATTTCAATTTTCACTTAACATAAAACAATTTATAGAACATTACTGAAATATATCTTTATTCGAAATTTCTTCTTCTAAACTAACCTTTTAAATTTTAAATGAAAAATATGTAAAAAAGTATATAGTTTGTGAGGGTAGAAAATCATATTTTTTAATCGTAATGTTTTATTCTTGCGACATTTTCATAGCGTGGATTGGTTATTCTCATTAGTATTTTTATTAAAACAAAATAAAAAGTTAATTATAAAGAACTTGCATTATATATTTTACTTTTTAATAAAAACTATATATTTTACTTTTTAATAAAAAACAATACATTTGGCACATTATAATTATCGAAGAGTAAGTACAAATTTTCAATGTAAGAGTATAATATTTGAAAAACATACGTATCGCATAAAACATATTAAAAAAATCTACGGTTTACGTTTTTCTGCTAGCAATTTTGATATTTTATTTAACTTTATATAAATAATTTTCAAGTATAAAATACTGCGTTAAAAAATAATAAAAAATAAATTTTAATTGAACAAATTATATGAGAAAATAAATGATTTTGTGTGTGTGTGTGTGTGTGTGTGTGTGTGTCACGCAACATTTCCTCATATCGAGTCACGATATCGTACATTATCATAGGCCCGCCGGAGCCGTAGCGAAAGACGTACCGCAGATAGGAATAAAATACGCGAGCGAGCGAACGGGCGAGCGGTACACATAGAGGTATACATATAGGTGTGCTGGCGAACCAAGCAGCAATGAAACACTTCCTTCTTAACAGTTTAGCAGGATACGGCTCATTGGTTGGTGCACTGTTCGTACGCTCGCCTCACGCACGCACACACACACGCACGCACGCACGCACGCACACACACAACGCTTATGCGGCCTTTCGTGATTCGCTATATATACTATATACCTCCCGCGTATGTCCTCTCTTCCGTTTTGTACATGCACTCCTCTCGTGCACGGCTTTACATCCGTGTAGGAGACCTGTATCGTTGAATTTTTTTTTCCATTTCGGTATTTATCTTACACACGCATACGCGCGCGCGCGCGGCACACACACATATATTTCAATATTAATTACTCTCAAGAGTGATGATCTAATTTTATTAAACAAATACTCCAATATCTCGATTACATCGATTATGCTACTATTTAATGAGGTTCTGAAATTGTTTTTCAATTACATTTGAAGTATGAACATACCGTAAACTCTGCCTAATATTTGAGAATAGTGACTTTTACAATGTATGTAATTATCACGAACAATTTATTATATGATCCATATATCAACGATTTCTATGTCAAGATAGGAAAATGTCCCATTATAGTTAAACGCATATATATATATACGTATAGTTGATCAGCCACATTGATTCATCCATTGATTCATTCAATCATTCAAGTATCACAAATTGCTTATTCGGGGTCATTTTTCTTAAATGCGTTTATTAAAAATTTACCGATGAATTTGTCCTATGCCCAGCGTCTAATCTATACTGACAAAATTAAGTCATTAGTTCCAGTTTCTAGTCTATTTCATTGCTCAAAGCTATAAATGAATACCAAAGCCTTCATTTGAAGTTCATTCAGTCAGAATGAAAAGTATTATCGTTAAATAATTATAAATGCAAAATACAATCACATTACCGTGAGTATTTCCTAAAATTTTACTAATATTTAAGAAATGAATAGATATATTACTTTGTTACAAACCCACAAAAAACGTTGACGTGACTTTCAACTAATCGTACAGATTTTCATACTATGTAAGACATGATATGCTCCATACACAATATACTCATTACGCTAATAAATAAAACAATATATAACTTTAATCCCTCTCTAAATCTTTTCTAAAATTATTGAATTCAATCGTTTTTCGTGTGCTCTCGCGTACGATTGAATTACAAATGGTACCACTATGGTGACTCGAATTAACGAATTAAATATAATACATCATAAAATTTTACGTTGCATCTCTTTGAAAATACAATTTTCTATTTGCCATTTCATAATCGTACTTGCAGTTTATTAAGGAAAAATTTTAACTTAACACGAATTAATTGTGAGTATATTGATACCGTGTTCCATTTAAAAGTATATATTATTTGATTAAAACCCCTTGCGGATTGGGTGTATATATATAAGGCATGGCTTAGAAACTTTAGACATCTAAAAGATACGGCAAATTTAAGTGGTGGGAGCACTCAAGCTGTCCTTTGCTAAAACATTGATTTATTTTCATTTTTCATTAAAATTTTTTCATTTTTTTTAGTATATTAATTTTTTATCTTATTCCTTAAGGATCCCTTAAAATCTTCGGATTTCTATTTAACGTTGATTGATCATTATTTATTTCATAAAAGTTACAATCATTTATGAAAAAAATTTCTAAAGAGTTTATGGTTGATTCAAGGTAAAATTTATTTATTTAACATATTTTTCTATGAAAGGCCTCTTTCATATTTGCAATCGAAAGAACAGTAAATTGTATGTTCAAATTTGTTTTGACAATGATTTTCAAGGTTGTTTAAATGTTGACTTAATTATTTAGAATGGAAAGAATTCTTAAAGAATTAGGACAAGTTATATTCTAAATTGATCACCGATTCTCTACTCCTTATTATGCCATTACGGAGATAATATTTCCATTTAGAAATGAGCTAAGAATTATTTTTCAATATTTTACTCATATACCAGGTTTATTTTATATGATAAATTACACTTAGATATGTTTATTTCTCAACTGAATATAAAAGGCTGAACAAACTATGTTATACGATGGTATTGTTTTTTAATTGCCTGTTTGTAAATTATTTTGCAAACGTTAATTTTAAGACATCTCATGTACTAACAAACTCAATATCCCATATCTCAAAAGGGGAGCATAATTGGGTCTAAAAATGTCAAAATATTGAATTATAGATCCAAAAAACATAAAAATGACTTGTTACCTTGTATACCTCAAAATTAATACTTAAAAAATTACAATATAATTATACCTAATCGTTATTCAAATATAATGTTTTTACAAGAAAGTTTTGTTTTGTATTAATGTATAAATGTATACAAGTATAGGCAAGTTAAATAGCTATTTGATATATTCATTTCGAAAAGCATTTCATTTCAAATTATGTAAGTTGTTGTTTTGATATTATTTTTTTATTAACTAAAGGTAGTAAATAAAAAAACTTTTTTTATTAGCAATAACTGACTCTTGTAATTTTCAGATATTTATAACGAACAAAAGCCAGTGGCGAAATATAATAATCTTCAATAAAATATATAGAAATATAAATTTATTCATTTTAGTTGTAAAAGGGATAATTCTAACTCTGAACATTATATTATATATTTTGTATATTTATACTTTCAGTTTTTACTGTTGTGTTGACAATATACTCAATCTTATTGCTTAAATGGTTGGTATTGTGTCAATAATTGTATAGATCTAAAAGAACTTAAATATCAACAATGCATAACATCTGGTTATGCCAACGTTCTGTAAAGGTTATAGGATTTATTAAAAGAGCAAAAATTCACTTTAGAAAAATAGAATCCACTTTCAAACTTTATAAAGTTCTGTTTCTATAATTAATTATTATTTTTTTATGATTTGTTTCCCAAGTGCTAATAATGTAATTTCATTATTTGTACTTAGTGTACAAATGTTTTCATTGGTCAGCTAGTCAGGTCAAGTACAATCGGGTTACACATCAATCTATTTAATCATAAGACTATCTTTTTGATTTCTCTACTTTATGTTTTCTCTGTCAATTACCTGTACTGTCATTTTAATCACAAATTTGTACATAAGGCTCTCTACACAATCTTTTTACATATAATGAAATAAGTTCCTTGTTTGTTGTTAGGGATGATCTATTTGGCTATTGTAAGGTATCTTTACAAAATCTTACACACTACTGTGAGCGAAATATTTGATGTATTGCAATTTTTAATTGTCCAAGCCTTTAATTTTTAATAGCTTACTGAAGTAACTTTTATATTTTCTTACAGCTGGTTAGCTTATAAGCAAACATATAATAAAACTAATCAAAATATATTTATTTATCATTCTCTTACAAATTTATTTATTATTATAGAAAAGTAGAGAACATTTCATTTCATTCCTACTTCTACATTATTTTATTTTTAAGATTATTATATGATTCTATTATTATTAACTTACAAACTTGCAATTATGATTCAATTTACTGTAATTTTATATTTTTATGTAAAAATGTTCAGTCTATTAAATTATTTAAAATAACGAAAAATAAATAAGTTTATACAAAAATATCATTTAAATGATTCATTATTAATTTTATGCAATAAATTGATGTTTCATATTTTGAATTACTAATAGTTTTAGTATTCAACTTATGAATATATTATAAATGCATTAAATATATAAATAATATGTACTTACCGGAATCTTACTTGATTTTAAAAAGTCCAGCAGTGCTTCGAGTGCACCAAGTGTCGAGGCTTGCACAAAGACACCTCGTTCGGCAAGTTTTATTTTTCCTAATGCATGCGTTAATTCTTTAGCGATTTCTTCCTTTAAAATCTCTACTTCATCTGGTTTTTGAGCCACAACCAGATTTAATCCTGAATTTTAAAAATAATCGGGTTAAATTTCAGTCAACAATTTTAATATTACATACATAATTCATTAATTCATACCAGCAATGGCCTTTTCAAGCTCCTTTGCTGCTATTTTAACACCTTGAGCTGCTTTCACCTCACGATGTTCTTCATAAGCATTCTAAAATATTAATTGCATCATTATTATAGGATTTAAATTTTTAGAATTATGGTAATTTTGTATTTTAACATTAATATTTAGTTTTGAAAAATTAGTACCAACATTCGAAACATTAAAAAAATTTTTTATAGTAGTATCTCTTCTTTTATACCAATACTTAAAAAATATAATAATTTAAATTTACATAAATTTTTAACATTTTGATGAATATTATGTCATTTAGTTATTATTAAATAATAAATTGTCATTTTTTTTCAAATTTAATTAAAAAAATCCATGTATAAATAGTTGTTTGTATATGAAAAAAATATATTGATTGACTTTATGTATTCATAAATACATTTTCCAAAAGATTATAAGTCTATAACAGTTTTATAGTTGTAACTTTTTTTAAAATAATAATCCATATTCATGATACCAGATTTGGAAAGAAAAAAAAATATAAGAAACAAACTTCATATTAAACCTATTTAAAAATGAAGTTTTTTAATTATTGTCAATGGAAGTTGAGATGAACTTTTTCCGCGATAGGAAAGACAGGATGAAATGTTTCACTCTCCTTCCAAGGCCTGCCTTTGTTAATACGTGAAGAATTCGTTTAAACATCAACAATAACTAAAAACTATGTATACTTATATATAAATATAAGATTTATTAATGAGTCTGTGTTACTTAAAATTACCTTGACTCTAAGCTCTTTTAAGGGTTGTGGCATAAGAAGTGAACGAATCTGTGTGACGATTGGTCCATCTGTACCTGCCACAATCATTGTATCACCCTCTCGAAGAGTTCCATTGACTAGAATACAATCTATAGTTGTTCCAAGACCAGGAAGAGCTTTTACTTCCAAGACCGTGGCTTGCAATTCTTCACTGAACATAAGTCGTTTAGCCAGTGGTCCCTGGCAAGCATCGATTATTAACGACAACAGATTACCCATTCCTTCACCTAGAATTTTATTACTTATTTAATTTACTATTATAAAATACACAAATGTAAAATATATAATAGAATAATTTAGTTTTGAAATCAATAATTATTCAATTTAAATTCCTCTTAATATATCATAAAGATTAAGTAATACAGCAGACAGACCACTTTATTGAATAAAACCATATGAATTGTATTAATCAATAATAAATAAATTTAGTTTTTGGTTGATGCAATTTTATTAAGTTATATCTTAGATAACTCTATATAGGATTCTATGCATTCTGATAAACAAATTTTAATATTTCTTATTTTATTTCACAATTTCACAAATTTTAATAACATAAGCCTTAAAATTTTCCTTTAAAATGTAGCATAAAATAAGATGTTTAAAAATTTTCTATATTTAAAACTAAAGCAAATAGATACAGAACAAAAGGTTAAATATTAAAGTCAAATAAAATAAATACTTACCAGTAATGGCACTCGTTGGAACCAAAGATATGTAGCTTCGAGGATCTGGATTTTCATAAAATACTGCAGCATTAAGTCCTTGCTCAGCAAACTGAAGAATTACATCTTTTGAACGTTTTTCAAATTCTTGTCGAGTCATCAGAGCTTGACTTTTTAAAATGTCTTGTACATCCTTACGACTCATAGTTTCCCAATCATATAATCTTACAAATAAGTATTAAAAAAGTTAAATATTTCATCAAAACATCCTAAAAATGAATATAATTTAATTAGCAAATTTACCTATCAATTTTGTTCAGTGCCACAATAAATGGACATTTTTTAGTTTTTAAAAGATTGATACTTTCAATAGTTTGAGGCTCTAAACCGTGCATAATATCCACTACTAAAATAGCCATATCACAAAGAGATGAACCTCTATTTCTAAGATTACTGAAAGATTCGTGACCAGGTGTATCAATAATCAATAATCCAGGAATTTTGAATACCTTCTCTGCAAACTAATAATAAATATGAGATTATTTTATAAGTATTTTAATAAGGCGATGATAGTTAAGATAAAATAAAATATCTGACAAATATACAATTGAATAAAATTATATTAAAATTTTCTTTAGGAATCATCTATAAATTATGTAAAAGATTGAAATCGAGAAGGTATATTATAGATGGTAAAATTAATTTACATAGGAGGTTCAATTAAAACTTATTAAATTTTTTTTGTAATATTTAAATTATTATTTTCACCATTCTAAAATTTAGTCAATTTTGATATTCAAGAAAAATCATATAAATATCTTGATGTATAATTATAGAAATATATAAATTGGTATATTTTATTATAAATTATATAAATTAATATATTTCATATACTATTCTAATATAAAATAATATCAAATACTATTTTTAACACTTGATACTATTTTAAGTGAAAGATACAGTATAAACAAGAAAAGAATTATATTAAAAAATTGTGTAGCAACTTGAGAGGAGGGATCAAAATAGAGTAAAATAAAAATTGCGTAATTTATAAATGGTCCCTTAAAAGAATTTCTGTATTCTAAATTTAAAATTACCCCTTTAACATGTTTCGTTGAATCTTGAATAGCTTCGATAGGTACATTTGTTGCACCAATTTGTTGAGTAATTCCACCTGCCTCACCATCCTGTACATTTGTTCTTCTGAGTTTATCAAGAATCTTAGTTTTACCAGTATCGACATGACCTAATACACAAATTACAGCAGCTCGTAAATCGTCCAAGTTTCGTTTTTTTTCTGCCTCAACATGGCGCATATGAATTCTTTGGCGCACCTTCTCTTTTTTACGTTCAGCGTCATTTCTCTTGTCTTCACCTTCACTATCATCATCACTTTCCTCTTCAGAATCTGAATCAGATTCGTCACTTTCCGATTCTGACTCATCTAAAGATTCTTCATCTTCTGGCGTGGACTCTTTATTTTCAATCTTTGTGTCTGACTGTTTTGTAGCTTCATCCGATTTATCTATTTCAATAGAAAAATGTTTGTATTTTTAAAAAATGAGATTTTTGCAAATTAAAAATATATAACAGATTACATTTTTGAATTTACAAAAATTATTTTTCATTTAATGTAAATAATATTTTAATTTCAAAACTAAGTCTTTTTTTCTAAATTATAATAATTTAGAATAAAAAATTAAAAATTCTACTTATATTAAGTAATATAAATCAAACTAATAAATATTATTACGGTTTTACAGTCTTTTTATATAATATAATTATATAATTATACTAATACAATTATACTCGCAGTCAGATGAGTTATCCTTCATTAAAATTGTTTATCCTTTATTAAGAAAAATAGATTTTGATTTTTATATTTCAGTAGCATTATATTAATTTATCAAAAAGACTGTAAGGCCAATAACAATATTTATTAGTTTAATTTATAATAAACATAAATATTTCATAGTTTTTAGAAATAATATAATTTATATAAAAGTATAAATATATCAACATTTTTTCTATACCTTCTTCTGCTTCTTCTTCACTACTTTCTGCATCCCAAGCATCTTTAATACCATCATCCTCTTTCTTTTCTTCTGATTTTTCTTCTTTATCTACAATTTCGACTTGAACTTGATCAGCTTGCATTTCATCAGGCTTTTTATTATCTTCCTTTCCTTCAGTGCTTATTTGTTGCTTTACTTTACTTGGTCGTACTCTTGTTCCTAAAGAAAAACATGAAGAAGTATAAAAAAAAAAAAAAAATTAATAAGATCATAATGATAATTATTTGCACACTTCAAATACAATAAATCTTAATATGCCTATTTTCTTATTTTATATAATAATAATAATTAAATTATGCTATTACCTGGTCTAGGTTGTTTTTGTCCAGCTTCTGGCATTTCCAGTCCTTGCGCTTTTAAAGCTTCAAGCATAGCTTGTGCTCTAGCTTGAGCTTGTTTTTGTTTATTTGTTAAAAGTTTCCCTTCAGCTTTTAATTTTTCTTTTCTCTGTTTTTCTTTCAACTTCTTCTTCTCTTTTTTTTCTTGTTCTTTTTGAAGTTTCTCCAAACGAGCTTTTTCAATTTCTTCTTCTAATCGGATTCTTTCCTCTTCTTCTCGTTTTAATCTTTCCTCTTCCTCTTTAGCTTTTTTTAAAGCTTCTTGCATTGCAGCAATCATCTTCTTTCCAGGCCCTTTTGCTAATAAATTATAATATGTAATAATGTAATTAAATAATATACATACATAGGTTGAAATAATGGCCAAAACAATATTTTTTCAAAATTAAATTTCAAATCAGAGTTCAATTTAAAATTTCCTTTTTATTACATTAAAGATATAAAATTATATTGTATAATTTTATATGATAAAGTGCAAAAATAACTATATATAATATTAATAATAAATTATTTTTAAATTGTTTAGTAAAAAGATTCGTTGGTATAAATCCTGCTATGAATAAATCAATAATTTTAAATAGTTTATTAATATTAACTTGCATGTAACTTACTTTTTTCTTTTGTTTCTTCTTTACCACCTTTTTTTTTCTTCTTTTTCCCCTCATCTTCCTCTTCACCTTCAGCATCACTAGCATCCTTTTTACTTTCTACAAGTTTTTCAGGTTCTTTTTCTATAGTTGTATCCTTTGGCAGCTCGGTACCATTAGGTTTTTTTGTAACTTCCTATAATAAATATAGTTATAATTGATATATGTATGTATATATATATATATATATATATATATATATATATATATATATATATACATATATATAATTAAAGAATGAAATCAAATCTATATTCTAGCAGTGCATACAATTTTTTTTTGTGCAAGTTTTTTCTGTTTTTCTCTTTCTTTTTTTTCTTTCCGTTTCTGAGCTGCTGATTTGATGGTTATTTCTTCTTCATCTTCAGCTGCTACATCTAATATTTCTTTTTCTTTCTGTACTTTTTTCTTCTTTTTTTTCTTTGCTTCATCTTCCAAATCTTCTGGCTGATCACTGGCCTCTTGTTGCACTGGTTTTTTCTGTCCTGAATACTCTAACTCCAATTCAGCAAGCGCTTTATCTATTTCTTCATCGCTACTGTCATGTTTTTTTTTCTTACCTGACAAAATAAGTTGAAAATATTATTTTCTAAGTATATATTATAAAAACTACGTTAATACCTTTCTTTTTTTGATTTACTGTTTTTTCAGGTTTTGATTCTTCGTTATCAGCTAAAGTATCTGTAGTTTCTTTCTCTTTTGCAGTCTTTTTTGTCTTTTGTTTTTTTGACACTGTTTCTTCTTTTTCTTTTTCTTTTTCATCTGGTTGATCTGTAATGTTCTCTTGTTCTGATTTTTTTTTACCTGAATATTCTAATTCTAACTCTGCAAGAACTTTATCTATCTCTTCATCACTACTGTCATTACGTTTTTTCCTAGCTGTAATATAAAATATATATAGTAAGATAGAATTTAAAAATTAAAACTTAAACTATAATTAAATTATTAATACCTTTTTTGCCCTTTTTAGATTCCATTTCTTGAAATTAAAATAAATCAGATTGGTTCCGGAACTCCGTGCCAGACGGACAATGTGCCAGTGTTATGACCTACAGTTTAGCCGTGTTAATAAAAATATATAGATGAGCTTTCCTGTTAAAAAATGGCCTCTTATCGAGCTGCGTTACAAACTAATGACTTCAGATGACACTACGAAATAAAGAAGAGGAAACTAGTTAAAAATCTGGTAAAAATTGTTCAATATTTTTCCGAGGTCGAGCAGAGCCAGCGGTAATTTTTTTCCGTGAAGCTTAAGTAATTAGATTACATGTTTTTATTTATAAATTATGCTTACTTATAGTAAATTAATTCTTTTATACATAATAAAAGTGTTGAGTTAACACTAAAAATATTATTATATATTTTTATTTGTCAATTTCTATATATTTTTCTTTCTATTAGTTTCTTTAATGAAATTAATTCCATGAATCATATGTATACTAAAATCAGATAAAGACCAAGCGTATTTTTGTACACGTTAAAAAGTGGCGGCCAATAGGTGACGACTTGAATTATATTGAATATCAACGCAGAGATGAAACTATTAATACTACACCAGATCATGCAAATAGTTAATTCGTAAAGATGTAATTTTAGTCAATATTAGCCTTTTTATTCTTCAGGTGTAATTTACATTTCTACCACATTCGATATTTTTTTTAAACATTTTATTTTTTCCTATGCAGGGAAACAATTATAGATCCTATTTGGAAATGGGAGAATGAATATACAAAATATTCCAAAAGGATAAATATAATGAAATAACTTTTGAAAATGGTCAAGACTATAATTATCAGATTTTTCCTTGCTATTAAATTGGAAAACATGGATCGAATTAGTTTAATGTTGAAATGGGTCCGCTGCACGCTCGTACATTCGAAGGGTTCTGTTGGATCCTTGAAATTATCTATATTTGCGACTAATCGCCATTTTTCCTTCTTTCGAGGTGCTGTTGAACTTAGCCACAGTATGAAGATCGGAGCAAAGACCTATTTTGTAAATTTATCCTGCATTACTAGTAACCAAACATTAAGCTTTCCAGATCTTGGGGGGTGGACCTACTAAATCGACAACCACTGTCTCCCATGGCTGATCAATGACAGTTGCGTGCAGGGAACCTGTAGGAGTTTTTTTATTGTACCTTAAACTTTTGATAATTAATACAATTTCTTACGTATACAGCAGTTTCTCGTAACATTCCTAGTCAATAATAAATTTTGACTATTCGTGATTGTTGAAAGGATTGGAATTTAATTCTATAACTTTTCCTTTTTCCCCTCGGGACAGCTTACGCGGGAGCGTCAGGATCAATTTGAAAGGAAAGGAAATTTTATACAAGATCGGAAAAAAAACCACGGTTTACTCAATTATGTTTATTTAAAAATAACAAAAATATTTTATAATAAAAGCTGTACAAAAAATATTACAAAAAAAGGCTCTCTGGCTTCAGACCCTCTGATCTGTAATATACAAGACAAAATTTTATATTAAATCTTATACTATACCTTATTAAATTATATTCTACACGCTTATTATTTTAAACGGTATTTACAACTTATATTTATACGCACTTATACTAATCTCGTGCACTATATATATATATATATATATATATATATATATATATATATATATATATATATATATACATTTTTATTGGCGTTGCAAGAAGTGTGGAAAACAATCGCAGCATGCTGGTCTTTAACGAAGCACCGTGCAACCACGTCACGACTTCGGGGTTAGGAGTGAGACTGCTAAGCTGTAACGGAGCGCCGCGCACCCAGGATAAAGTCTCTTGAGGAATAGTAAAGCGGCGGATCTTTAATCGAGCGCTACGCAACCAGGATCACGACTCTACAATTCAGGATTTTCGGACGGAGGCAGGATTACTAGAGCTCTGCAGTCGGGATAGTTCTATGGAGCTTATTTCGGCCGTATCACCGAGAGAACTGCTTTTGGGGCAGAGAACTTGCCCTTTTATACATGAAAAAGTAGTCGATCGGGTATTTACACCACCGTTCAACTAATTTCGTATCGAGCCGCCGAAAAATAATAATTTTTCAATAATAAAATAATAATAATCGCATTATAAATATAATTATAATCATTTCGGCGTAATTTAGTTCTCTCGGATATCTCTTTATTACAATAATAATAATAATTATTATTATTATATCAAATAATAATAATAATAATAATTATGTAAATAATAATTAAGTTGACATTTGCGTGCTTGGCGACGCTCGTGTTCTATAATATAAATTATATTACAATAATTCTGGCGCTGTTTTTCTTCATTTATTTGGCTCGTATTTAAATAATATTTAGTTATTATAATACTTTTGATGATAATGATTATTATAACAAATTAGCAATAATAATAATTATTATTACAATGATCAATAATAATTAAATTACAATAACAATAATTATCATAATAATCAGCAATAATAGCTTTAATAACAAGTTATAATAAGAATCAAATAATAATTGCTTTAGTATTCAATTCTTTCCGACTCTAAATATTTAATTATAATAATAATAATTATTATAATAATTATTATTATTATTATTTCGCACAGAAATTACGATTATTTTAACGATAATTAATCGTATCTTTTTCTCTCGGGTTAATATTTATTTAATATTATGGTAGCATTGATAAATTAAAAATTTAATAATAATTTATTACAGTTTCTAGATAATATTTGGTTGTAATAATAATAGCCAGGATAATTACTATAACCAATTATAATGACAACAGTCGTTAAATAAATAGTGAATGATCATATTCAAGTTTGGGATTCGTATCCTGGAGAAGGTGTGACGTGTTAGACAGTGTTAGTCTTTTTATTCTACAGGTTAATCTTACACTACTCTCACACCTTATGGATATCCTATTTTTGCAAATATTATTTTTTCTTATCTCTCTCTTTCTCACTCTGTCCTCTCTCTTTCTCCGTCTTCTCTTATAAAATGGTTGTGTATACTAAATCATGCTGAACATAATTTGTGTCGACAAATAATTTTTTTGTTTTTATACGTTATATTAACTTGAAAAGTGATATAGACTTTGTTTTTTTTTAGTTTGAATAAAAGGCAAAATATAAAAAGCTTGTCGCTCTAGATGTTTGTCGCTCTAGATGTCAAGAATGCCTTTAATTCAGCGCGCTGGTCTTCTATTATGAATTCTCTTAAAGAGTTCGGAGTACCTGGTTATTTACAGAATGTCGTGGCCAGCTACTTTGAGAATAGGATAATATTATACCGAACGGATGAAGGCATTGTATCGCATAAGGTTACTGCGGGAGTCCCCCAGGGCTCAGTTATGGGACCTATATTGTGGAATATTATGTATGATGGCGTGTTGAGGATTTCACAACCGCGTGGTTCAATAACAGTAGGGTACGCCGACGATATCGCTCTAGTAGTGACGGCTAAGACCCTTGATGAACTCACTGAAAATGCCAATGAGGCAATCAGCAACATCAGTAGATGGATTAAGTCGGCTGGTTTACAATTAGCGGAGCACAAGACAGAAGTAGTTCTTGTCAGCAGTCGTAAGAAGGTAGATATTATTACTCTTAAAGTCGATACTTGGGTGTACAGCTTGGTGCCAGGTTAAACTTCAAAGAGCATCTAAAGATATCTGGCGAAAAAGCGCAACGAGTTTCAGCTGCCTTGTGTCGGCTCATGCCTAACATTGGTGGCCCACGCCCACCCCAGAGGAAGCTATTAGCTTATGTTGTTAATTCTATCAGCATGTATGCATCACCAATCTGGCATCATGCATGTGGAATTAAATCGTATTGTGAGCTGGCCATTGCGACCCGTCGTCGCTCCTGTATACGTATTATTAGTGGTTACAGGACAGCATCCACCGACGCTGCTGAGGCACTTGCCGGAATTCTTCCTTTCGATTTAGCTGCAGATGAACTGGCTAGGCTGCACAACATATGTAAGGCCGCAGTGGATTCTCTACAAGGTGCTAAAAACGTGGAACGTCATCGTTCTATAGAAATATGGCAAAAACGATGGACCGATTCTAGCAAAGGCCGATGGACTTATCGTATCCTTCCAGACATACACAGATGGATCAACAGGAAACACGGGGAATTAGATTTCCACCTAACCCAGTTGCTGACTGGACATGGTTGTTTTAGCTCCGATTTCCACCGCTTTCACCTGGATAATAATGATTTCTGCCCCATCTGTCCGACTTTGGTCGAGGATGCCGAGCATATCTTAGTGAGCTGCCCTCGTTTTAGAACACAACGTGAGCACTTGATGAACATTATCAATAAGCCAATAAGACCAAAGAGCATCTTATCAATAATGCTGGAATCTTCTGAAAACTGGAAGGCTGTAGCCAGTTTCGCAAAAGAGGTGATGACCAAACTTAGAAATGCCGATAGAACTAGGCGAATGGCCCAGGATGAACCACGCTAATTGATTCTATTTTAAGATACAGAGGACGAACACCGAACCCCTGACCACCTGTGTGGAATAAGAAGAGGAGTCGTATAGGCTAACAAACAGCCCCGCCGAAGTAATATTCCCGGATAGTTCCGGCGGGATGCTGGTTTCGAGAGGCCACTAGTGCTTGCTCTGCCTACGCCTAAAAAAAAAAAAAAAAAAAAAAAAAAAAAAAAAAAAACAGAAAGGTACGAAATCTTTGTGTGTGTATGTGTGTGTGTACATTTTAAATACGGCTTCTACTCAGAAAGATTGTATTAGCGTGTACGGGCGATGGAATACAATATTCCGGTGCCTCAGGATTATATTCGGACGGTAGAACATGATGTCTAGATGTTTTGGAATAACTTCTAGGAAGAGTATACTGTTTAGTTGATAGGAAACAATAACCAGGTATGTCGGGACGACTTTTAAGGGGAGTTTCGTATTTGAGCGGTAGACTACGATGTCCAGATGCCTCGGGATAATCTCTACAGGGAGTTGCATGTTCGGACGATAGAAGACAATGTACAAGTATGACGAGGCGACTTCTATGAAGAGATTCGTATTCTATCATTCGAGCTCATAAACTCTAAGTAGAAATAGTCCCTGGATACATAGACATCGTATTCTACCTCTCCAACGCAAAACCCTCTATAGCAGTCGTCTCGACACATATCGTATCGTCCGAACATCATACTCTCCGTAAAATATTGTATAAAATGGTCGATGGAATATGAACTTTTTGAAGTGGACGCTGTTTTGAAGCAGGTTTTTGTACAAAAGTAACCATAAGTAAATTAAGGCAGATTATTTATAGTAATATAAATTTTTATATATAGAGTACTTTTTACTTAGATATTATTAAACTGTTTAAAATATCGATTAAATTATTATGTCGGGCGAAGCCGAGACGGGAGATGCTAGTTATATTATATAATTATTTGCGCAATCGTGTATATTAGGCCCTCACATAGTTGGCAAACGTTTACATGCTATGGAAAAGATTCATAAAGAAGGAAAATAGATGTCACATGATTTGATCGAAAGTGCCATTATGAATCGATACAACATCGCACTGTATTTGCTTGCCAGGCAAAAAAAGAAGAGTTCTCTGTGGTGTATTGTGATTGGTGATGAAAAGTAGATCTACTATGACAATCTTAAGCGGAAAAAGTCATGGGTCGACCCAGACCAACCGTACACGTCGACATCAAAACGGAACATCCAAGGCCAAAAGATATTTCTGTCGATTTGGTGGGACCAACAGAATGTACTGTACTACAAGCTGCTAAAACCGAATGAAACCGTCACTGTCGAGATATATAAACGCCAAATGAATGATTTACAACAGAAATTGATCGAACATAGATCAGCAATCGCGTGCATAGGCGCAAAGTCATTCTCTTGATTTGCAACGCTCGACAACATGTTGCTATAGCCGTCAAAAACACCTTGTTGGAGCTCGAATGGGAAGTGTTGCCGCACCCAGCCAGACATAACGTAGTACTCGCCAGACATAGCGCCTTCTGATTACCACGTATTCAGATCGATGTAGCATGACCTCGTTGATACGCACTTCCGACATGTTCAAGAAGCGCGAGAATTTATAGATGATTGAATTGTCTCGAAACCACCATCGTTCTTACGCCACGATATCGCCATGTTGCCAGAAAGATGGGAAAAAGTAGAAAAAAATGAAGGAAAATCTTTTGATTAAGCTAAGGTGAATCCATTTTCCGTCATAAATGTCCTTTTTCCGTTAAAAAAGGTCGGGAATTAAGTTCACCCCCTAATATATTTATATATATTTTTTTATTTATTAAGCCTTTTAGACCAATTTCGGTCTATTTCAGCTTTACATATAATAGGTACATTGAGTAGAAGCAAGTGGTAGCACATAAATTGTATAAGTTGATACGTACATACGTACGTGATACATATTTTAGTGTTACAATTTTAGTTTTCCATTTATCATGTTTTAATTGAGAGTAAAAAATTAAATTTTTAAATTACAATTGTTGAGAAAACTTAAAATATATTGACAACCTTGTAGATTTGGCTTTTCTATTAATAATTCTATGCTCATTGGGAGACAGTATTTTAATTTAAATAAATTGTTCAGAAAGGTTTTCCGATGTTTTTCATGAATTTTACATTGCCATAGAACGTGGTTTAAATCATTTTCGCTTCATTGCATTGACAGGTAGACGTAGAAACTACGTTAATTTGGGCGAGTGAGAAGGCTAGATTATGGTGACTAGCCCTCATTCGAGCAACTGTCGTAAAAAGTTTGCGAGAATAATTTAAGCTATTGAACCACGGTTTCTTGGTGTCCTTAAAAATTTTTCGAAAGTATTCCTTCCCTTTGACATTGCCTTCTGAAATCAGAAGTTCCTTGGTTTGGGAATGACAGATGAGCTTAATAGTGTTATTATAATCAGTGAAAGAAATTTCATTAAAGTCTATGCATTCTTTCGAAGTAGCTTCACGAGCGTACAGATCTGCGGATGTGTTTCCTGCAATATTCGTGTGCGAAGGAATTAAAAAAAATTGCAAAGTGGTGGAGCTGTTTCTTTTTGTTTTCATATATGTTAAATATTTCCTTTTGATTTCCAATATAAAAGGATTGGTTTTAGTTCGAAATTTCGAAGATAATAATGATGAAAGTGCACTGAGAGAATCAGAAAAAATACAAATATTTCTTTGTTTATTTTCAATCGCTAAATCAAGTGCGTCGCATAATATATTATGTGATTGGATATAATGTCGAAATATATTTATTTTATTTATCACCGTTGCAATATATTTATTTGATTGTATCCAGTCAGTTCTTAAAAGCTAATAAATATTTCTTGGATTTTATTAAATGAATTACTAAAATTTGAATATTAAATTGAAATAAATAAATCATAAAAACTATAAAATTTCTATATAATAAAAAATATTGAATAATAATAATAATATAATAATAAAAATTCTATATAATAAAAATATAAATAAAAAAATATTTTCTATTTTTGATGAAATTATTTACTTGAAAAAATCTTTTTTTTTATATGCATTTCCATTAAGTTAGATACACACGAGAATAAACTTACAGGTTTAAAATGTTTGCCATATGATTTCGAAGGAAGTGTACAAATGTGATGTTCCAGTTATCAATCAAATTTTATTTTTGAGATATAGATGTTTTACAAATGTTATTATTCACATTGTCAAAGCCAGGAGATGTTCTATTTAAGGATTCATTTTTATGATATTCGGGAATAGAATAAGAACGTGAGGGTACCTAAGGAGAACTTAGTTTATCTAAGGCTCCGAAATACGTCGAAGTGAAGCCTAACAAGTATTATTGCAGAGTTAAGACTGTAAGAAAAATATCCTGGAGATCTCTCCACCTCATCGAAAGGGTTATTACCGTAAATGGGAGATTGCTGTAAAGAACTTCACTTTTTATACATATGTAATATTTTTTTTATTATTAATTATGTTTCATTTTATGCTTGAACCGGAAGCTGCTAAAATTTATTTTGTGATATTGAAATAGTGTCCAATCATGAAGAATAGAACAAAATAATAGTAATTGAATGCGATAAGGAAAAAATCACTTATAGGTGTTATGACAGTTATGTTTCTAAATAAAATACATTTATGACAATTATTAAGACAAATAAATCTATTTAAAAAATGATTTTTATTTATTTTCTTTTTCTATTAGATTATGTGTTTAATTAAAAAATAAAGAAAACGATTAAATTACATTTATTCTATTTTTAACATGCTATGGGATTATAAAATATAGTACAAAATTTAAATAAATATTTTAAGTACAAACACCAATTTTTTAATTAAAAAAATATGTTCACTGTACATACACTCTCTACAATCAGACTGCACACGGCTGCCATTTTTGTTTTGAGCAGTGGCGTCATAATTACAGGAGACCTGACGAAACTATTTCGCATCTCTGCCGCTAGCCGCAGTAAAGTCAATGAATCGATAAAAACCGAACCACTCGGATACATAGGCGTTGGCAATCTCAGCCAATCTCTATTGATAATCACAATGTTCTTTTCAATAGCAATATATCCTTCTATATTGCGTTGATATTCAATGCTTCTACTGTTTTGGCTCATGTTTGGCTTCAACATCGCATCAGGTGACCCACGGCACCCACACCCTAAAGTGACCATCAGACCTCACGAAATTATGGGCTTTCTGATGGCCTACTTCTGCTTCTATCATTCTATATGAAGAGATAGTTCTATATATTCTCTAGTATAAGACTTAACTGCAGGCTGTATACTTATATTCCTCTATTATGGCTCTGTTTTCATCCTTAGTGTAATTATGATATATATACAATTAACAATAAATATTTTAAATAAATTATTTTCCTATAAATTCAATCAGGATAATGTGAAAATTATCGGTAAATGTAGTGGTTTTCCAATGAAGATGTTGATAGTGTCTGTGTCTTTAATCTTCATATTACAATTGCAATTATTGCCATTAGCCAGTGCTTCAGAACCTTTAGGAAATCCTTATCATATATTAGGGGTTTCTAGACATGCTACATTACAAGAAATACGTAAAGCTTATAAGCATTTAGTTAAAGAATGGTAAGTTTTTTCATTTTAATGTTTGTCTTCAAATTCAAATAAAAAACATAAACTTTTGTAGGCATCCTGATAAAAGTAAACATCCAGCGGCTGAAACAAAATTTGTGGAAATAACAAGAGCTTATGAAGTAATGCTATATTATTGTGTTAATTTTTCAAAGAAAGAAAAATTATTTGTTTTTAATACTTTTATTGTACTAATACAATCATTCTTTCTAGCTTTTATCTGATCCAGAAAGAAGAAAAACTTTTGATAATCATGGAATAACAGAAGAAAGCTTACCAAAACAAAGAAGAGAAAACGGTGAATTTAATATGCCTGATCCATTTGAAGATTTTTTTTCAAGAAATTTTCAATTTCATTATCAAAATAGAGATATTTCACTTTTTCATAAAATGAGTATTACTTTCAGGTGATTAAAAGAGTAAAAACTACTTTTAATAATAAAATTTTAATTTTTATATTATCTAGGATTATTTTCAGTTTTGCTATATTATTAATATTTTATCTAAAATATATCATGTTTGCATTAAATTTTTATCTAATAAAATTATTATATTGATTGAAACATCTTTTTAAGATAAAATATGTTTATAACTACAAAAATTAAAAAAATAAATATTTTTTATAGAGCCTATGAAAATGTAATTTTACCAAAGAGTTTTCGAACACCACATTTAATACTTCTATATTCAGATTGGTGTTTTGCATGTTTGCAAATTGAACCCACTTGGAGACGATTAATAGATGAAATAGAGCCACTGGGAGTTAATTTAGTTACGGTTCATGCAGAAAGAGAATCTGCTTTAGCAAGGAAGTTAGGTGTTCATTCTTTACCTTGCCTTGCTGTAACGATTGACGGTAGAACTAGTATCTATAAAGAGTCCCTGTTTAGTGTTCAGAAAATAGTTGGTGAGTAAATCTAAAATTTTAACTAAAAGAAAAATAAATGTATATTTTTGAACTATTATATTTAGTTATATAAAAATCATAGCAGTTTTAACATGATACAATATTTAATTAATATATTAAATTTTATTTTAGACTTTTTAAGAAATAAATTTCCGTACCGAATACTCCATACCATCAATAATAACAATGTAGATAGTTTTCTGTCTGGTTGGATTGATAATAAAATTAGAGCTTTAATTTTTGAGAAGAAAAAAACACCTAGATTAAGATATTTGCTCATTGCTTTACATCACAGAGATTATGTTAATTTTGGTTTTGTTCAGGTAATTTTAATTAATAATTTATCGTCTACAACTTTATTTTGTTCTTTTTATGCATTTTGAGAAATAAGCTATAAAATGTACTGAAGGATACAGAAACAGTATGTAATATCATTAGTCAATTTTAAAATTAATATTAATGGCTTTTAAAATTTTGTTATATAAGATAAATATAATTTTATTAATAAACATTTTGTTTAATAATAATGTAAATAAAATATTTAATTTTTATACTTTTTTATGTAGTCTGGAACTCAACAAACCGAAAAAATTATTACAAAATATAAAATTGCGGAAGATTTAGATACTATGTTGTTATTTAATGAGAATATAGATAAACCTGTGGCATCAATTAGTATGCAAGATATACCAAGTGATATGATGCATAATGTTATAGGAAGTAATAAATATCTAATATTACCAAGACTTTCAAATCAAGCAATGTTAGATTCGGTATGTCCACAAGAGTGGCAAAGACCACAAAAACGTTTATGTGCAGTTTTAGTCTCTAAAAATAGTCGTGAGTACGAGTTTTCCAGAAATAAATTTAGAGAAGCTGCATTGACAGCACCTTATAGGTAAGATTTATGTAATTTGTAAGGCTCAAGGTTGTTATACAGTTAAAAATTTTTAAATAAAATTAATTGGTTTTTTTATTTTCAGTAGTGAAAGAGTTAGATATGTATATGTGTTCAAAGAAACTCAATCACAATTTATATCAGCTCTTTCTACAAGTGAAAAAAGTCCATTAAATCCACTAGATCACATTGTAATTATTTGGAGAAGAGATTCTAGTCATATAAAGTATGAATGGTTTTCTGATGGATGGACTAAGATGACAGCAGATGATAATCAATGGAATGAAACACGTTTAAACTTAGAGCAAACACTACAAAGACTTTTACATGCTTCCGATGCACTCCCATATGCTGCTGAAGTATCAGAACTGATGGATGAACACGCTTTGGTAAAATTATAATATTTAACTAAATATTTCTTTTTTACTAAACTGTGTTTTAAGAATATTAAATTTATTGCTAAAAATAATCAAATACGTATTTAATATAGTAATGTTTTTTTAAATATAATTTTATTTTTGAGCTCAACATTTTAAATAAATATCTATTTTATTTTTTACTTTGTTATATTTGTAGTAAATACTAAATTAAAAGAGCAATTGATTTTTAGGGAACGATTGATAAATTGATTGGAAAAGCAATGTTAGCAGTCGATTATATTTCGGATAATCTTACAAAGGAACAAATTCTACCTTTACTATCTGTACTTGCAACATTATTACTGATTGGTGCAGTCGGATATGGAATGTCATATTTAGTGTAAGTACAGTTTCAATTAATATTTATTTTTTGTTTATAAAGGTACGATTTTCGTTATCTTCAATTACAGTAAATTGGAAGAAGCTAATGTACAAGCAAAATATGGTCAATTTAAAGAGAATGTAAAAGTTGTTCAGACACAACCTCAATTAAGACTTCACGAAATGCGAGCTGAAACGTACAATGGACTTGTTCGACTTCTCAAACCAGGATGTAGAACAATTGTTCTTTTGGTTGATGCTCAAACTAAATTGAAATTACTTCCATCTTTTCACAGAGCTGTTTGGCCATACAGGTAAATGTTTTGATATATTTTTAATTATATTATTTTTTCAAATCTAATTTATTTTAAAAATACTTTTTACAGAAAAAATAAAACTTTAATGTTCTGCCATTTATCACTGGAACGGGGACTTGAATGGTATAAGAAAATTTTGACACTTAGTCTATCTGAATACAGGGAATTGAATATTAATGCAAAAAATTGTGTTGGTACAGTCCTATCGTTAAATGGCCATCGCAAATACTTTTGTATGTACCATGCAAAACATCCAGAGTCTAAAAAAGCAGGTTCTAGAGTATGTTTAAAAATTTATTTATATAGCATAAAGGATGAAAATCTATAAATTGAAATGAAATTCTAATTAAATTAAATTTTAGCGCATGGAAAAAATAACAAAACAATTAGCTCAACCTCAAGATGCCGAAGCTGGTGCATTTATTGGTTTTGATAGCTCAAGTGATTCTGATATTTCTCATGATGTAAGTTTGTATATTTTTCGTTTTTATTATTGATAATCTACATATATGTAAAGTTAACTTCTTTATAATGATTAGTATAATAAATATAATTTCCGTTTTGTTTTTTTAATTAAGCTTAATATAATTTAATTTACAAAGTTAAGTTAAGTACATAAAAGATAAGGATTAAATATTATTTTTATAGAATTGTTTTATACTTAGAAAGAGTGTCCCAATTCTGGCTGACAAATTTTATTGAAATGAATTCATTGTTAATAGTTCATTCTTGATAGTTCGATAGAGAATTAACAAAGCAGCTATTCCTAGTGCCTGAAATTTTGTTTCTTGTTATGAATTTTTATATTGAATTTATTGATGTAATAAACAATTGGACGCAAGCCAGGAGAATAAAAATGAATAAATGCAGATATGTGTTATTAGCAAAGTATGTATATATAATATAAAATACACAATCTTATAATTAAAGAAATTTTGAGTATTAGGATGTGCTACTCTGAAAATCATCTATTTGACAAATAACAAGACAAAGATTAATTAAATTCAATAAACTATGTCATTCATAGTTGGGATACTTTCTTTGCTAAGATATATATGATACTTTGTACCAAATATTTTCAAAATGTAATTTATTATATAATTTTAGGGAAAAAATGATATTTTGTATCAAGATAAATTATTAGATGGTTTACCAATGTGGCTAGATAGGTTATTTGAGGGTTCTACACAACGTTATTACATTAATTACTGGCCAGACTTTACAGCTAAATAAAAAGTGAATAAATATTGAATAAATATGTTCACTTTTAATGAAAAAAGAAGGTAAAGAAATGATGCGAGTAAAAATGTAAATCTTTAAGAAATTGTATTGATGCTAGTCATAAAATATCTATCGATTTCTGTTTTCTTTACAATTAGAACTTATGATGCTACTGTACTATTACGGTATTTATCAATGATAATTATTATTTTATTACTGCCAACTTCGTATCTCTTTTAATATTAATTATTATTTATAATATATCCTGGTGAAAAGAGCCAAGAATTAATAAATATTTACCAGTGTTCAATCATAAACTTATAATGTTCCATTTTAAAAAATAAGTGCGAAATAATGAGGTTGTAGAAATGCGAAATTTTATATATAACTACACAATTTTATAAAACTCATCAACTATGATAAATTTTAAGACTTTTTTAAAATAAGTTTTATTATTTTAAATTAAGTTTTTTTGAAATTATTCAACTATTTTTAACAATATGGAAATATTCTAAATCTTTTTAAAATTAAATTAAAAAATTATAATTTAATAGATTTTATACATTTTTTATTAATATTAATTTTTAGACATTAATTCATTTGCAAAAAATTGTAATTATTCTCTTAAGAAATATAAATAATGAATTTATTTTTCAGTTCAGATAAAATTTTTCATTTACTGATATTAAGTACAACAATAATGTTCTATTTTTAAGAATATTTCTTATGTTTATGTCGAAGTTAATATTTTAAACTTGTATAAATGAATATTTACATTTAAAACGTAAAGTAGTTATATGGTATTGCACAGGTCTTTATTTTTAAAGTATGTTATATTCCTCTTTGTACCCATTATTTATTTCTGTAATTAAAAAAAAGTGATGTGATTGTTTTTCTGTATAAATATTTGAGACTTTGTAAAGTAATTTATAAGGACATTAATTAGTAATAGTAGCAGTGGATATAGTTATTAATTGACGTAATTATATCCTTTACTTTATGAAATTTGAGCATGAGTTGAAATATTAACATACAATATACAATTTGTTTAAAATAGAAAATTTAGCAATATTATCATATTCACATTTAATCAAAACTAATGCATCTTGAAAAATAGATTGCAATAGTTGTTTTCAAACTTGTACATTAATGCTCTCAAATAACACATATTAATAACTTTTTATATATTTGTGAACCAGATGTTGAAAGGATGTACTCTTTTACCAATGAAGTTTATATTATATATCCAATAAAATATTGTAAGGATAGCTTTATTTAAATTTAAAGTTCCCTTTTTATGAATAAATATTTGTATTTTATGAGAAATATTTTTTTTAACAATATCAGTTAGTCAACAGTGAATTTAACTATTAATAATGTAAGATCACTGAAACATTATAGTTAATTTTGTAATATTGGATTACAATAAAACTATCATCTCATCAGTTATTATCTCAATTATAAAAAGAAAAATAAATTTCTTTACATGAACAAAATATTTAAATTTTATAGAATGAGCTATACATTAATCATCTGTACCATAGGAAATAATATTGTATTTCAATTATACCTGGTTATGCTTGTGTTTTTCAAGTGTGTGTTGAATGTAATGAAAATTGTAAAAGCCAATGTATTTTTATTTTCAAAGATTTACTCATATTATAACAATGTCAGTTAATCTATTTGGAAATGTTAAGATTAAAATTAAATAAACAAATTGGATTTTAAACAAAAATTGATATTTCTTAGATAGAAATGACCAGATGTCGAGATCATAAAATAAAAAATTTATACTTTAAAAAACAGAGTGACTTGTGTTGTTTAATTGTTATTCTAATTACTATATTTTATGCACTATTTCTTGCAAATTTGTAATGACGTTTTAAGTATTTCAATTATATTCTGGATTCATCAAAATTAAGAAAAACTTTGAAAATCATATTTACTTTTAGAAAGTAAATTAATTCATCATTAATATAATTGTATTGATTCTACTGAGAGATATTTTAATCCTGAAGTTGGATCAAATTAAGAAACTACTGATTCATTCTTTGAAACTTTACATGTCTAAAGATGAGTACAGCGAAATTTAAATTTTTATTTGTTAGTTCTAGTATTTCAGATTTTTTAGTATTTTATTTTATCTAAAAAAAATTTTTTTTAACAATTTATTAATATTTGACAGTGATCAGTAATGTCTTAATTTGATGAAATATTTAATTAAATAATAATGTTCTCACTGATGTTCCTAAATTAATAATATGGTTTTATAATTAATGCAATAATAAAATTAGATTTTTCAAACTTTATATGGAATTTAATTAACCATTAAATCTTTTTTTTTAGTAATATATAAAAAGTAATAATATTTGAAAGGTACAGTAAAGAATTGATGTGTCTGATTAGAAAACTATAAATGACTGTTTATCTAACAATTATTTATATATGTTATTTAAAAAAATTATAATTCTACTATATATATCTAATGATTGGGTTTTGGGGTTTTAGTTTGACTTTATGAATTGAATAAAAAAATTTATGTTCCAATTATATACAAATTCAATTATAAAATAGAAATTTATCAGATACTTAAATTTGTTTTTAATAATTTTTAAATATTAAATATTTTTCTATATTTTTTCAAAACATATTTTTTCCCCTATGTGGTACCAGATGTTATTCTATAACAGTACTTAAAATTGTTAATAAAAAAAATTCATAAAGAATAATCCTTTATATGGATAGAGCCATTGTTTTTTTTAAACTCTTAATCTACTTCATTCCAAACAATTAAAAACAAGTTCAAATTACAGGAAATAAAATAATTCAAGTAGCAATTTTATAATGTTTGAAGTATATGTTGAATTCATTAATCTGCAAAAAAGATACCTTTAAATTATACACTAACATAAGTAATGAGAGTGATAACATTTAAATAACAATCCCAAAGCATTCAAATTTTATTTACAACTTAATTTTCTAATTAAAGTTTCTAATTAAATTCAAACGAGAAGTTAACATTATTAAGAAATTAAAAGATTAGTTAAGTTTCTAGCGATTGAATAGCGCGATCGTAATGATTCACGGGGATTTAAGCATAAGTATAATACATATAGACTGTATTTTGATAGTTCCACTGATTTAAATTATAAATAGATCAATTAAGTTCGAAAAAAGGGTAAGTTTAGACAATTTCAACTTAAAACAAATAATCTTTCTTGAGTAATTAGCTGCAGCTAAGCAAATAATTAATTACTATATAAATGTAATCAATAAACAAAAACAATTAATTGCAAGTAACAAATTAACGTTTCTTGTGTAATAAACCCATAATTTTAATTAAGCCATAACTTTTCAAACCATTTGCAACTATATTATTAGATATTTACAGAAATTTTATTTTCAGGTTTAAATTAATATAATTAAATAAAGATAGTTTATATTTTTAACCATAATTTCAATACAGTCGATTTTAGGCAAAACTTGAAATAATAAATAGTTAAAAATAAAATTTAAAAAATGGCCCAATCGAAAACGCGTAGATCGACCACCACTATATAACTAGTTGGTCCAATTGAACGTCATAGATCAATTCAGTTTGTGTATTAAATTTTTAGTAATTACAAAATGTCTCGATACAAAACTTCTAATTTTTAAATATCATATAAATATAATTAATGGATATAATATTCTGTAATAATAATAATAATGTTTAAATAACAATATTCGTATATATAAATATTATGAAGAATCTTCACATCAAGATATTTTTAATCATCAATTATTAATAATACTTTCATCGAATCGTCTAAAATACGAGGGTGGATTGATAAGTTTCCGGCCTGACCAAGAGATGGCGCCACTAGACCTGCCTTGAGGTGGCGTTCTATAGTACCATCCTTAGATAGCTTGTAGGTATAGTTTCAGTCCGATCGCCATGTTAGTTTAGGTTTGAGAGCACGCTGAACAAGACGCCTCTGTGTTTTTCGTAAAAATGGAAAAGCTGGAAAATCGTGCTGTCATCAAATACTTTTATTTGAATGGGTTAACGCTCAAGGAAATTAAAGAAGAGATGGACTCAACACTGGGGACATCCTCCTCATCATATTCAATCATTAAGCAGTGGGTTTCCGAGTTTAAAAAGGGTCGTGTGAGCACCTCTGATAAGCCTCGCTCAGGACGCCCCATTGAGGTCTCAACTCCAGATATGGTCGAAAAAATTCATCAAATAGTGCTGAAAAACCGCAGATTAAAAGTGCGTGAGATAGTCGAGACCTGTAAGATGTCATATGAACGTGTACAAAATATTTTGCACCAACATTTGTATATGAAAAAGCTCTGTGCAAGATGGGTGCCGCGTTTGCTAACAGTCGACCAAAAATTGATTTGAAAGAACATTTCTACCGCCAATTTGGCGTTGTATAAGCGTCATCCAAGCGAATTTTTGCGTCGATTCGTAACCTTTGACGAAACTTGGGTCTACCACTACACTCCTGAAACCAAACAACAATCTAAACAGTGGATTGGACCATGGGAATCAACTCCAAAGAAGGCAAAAACAATTCTTTCGGCGAACAAGGTTATGGCTACTGTTTTTTGGGATACACTATAGTAAAACTATTACTGGTCAACACTACGCAGACTTATTGCAACGTTTGAGCCTCGTAGTGAAAATTAAACAACCTCATCTGGCGAAGAAAAAAAATCTTGTTTCATCACGATAACGCACCAGCGCGCACGTCAATCGTTGCGATGGCTAAAATCAACGATTTGAAGTTTGAATTGATGTTTCACCCACTCTACTCTCCAGACATAGGCCCGAGTGACTATTATCTGTTTCCTAACCTCAAAAAATGGCTTGGCAAAAAAAAAGAATTAATCGAAGCTGTAAATGGGTATTTTGAGGAGCTTGATAAAATCTATAGAGATGGCATTACTAGACTAGAACACCGCTATGAGAAATGTATCAGCTTTGGAGGAGATTATGTTGAGAAATAAAAAAAAAATTCTTAAATACGTTGTTTTACTTGGTCAGGCTGGAAACTTATCAATCCACCCTCGCACAATGCCCTTTTTTAATTTCATTGTTCTTTAGACTAATAATAAATCCAATTTTTGATATTTCCCTAAATATAAAATAATAATTATAGAAGTCTTTAACAAATATTAAAAATATACCCGATCAAGAGAATTGTAAATAACTAGGCTTAGAAGGTTCTGATAAAAAGATTTTAGGTATTTATTGGGATCCGAACCATGACACTATACCTATATAATCCATTCTATAGTTCCAGTTATAAGGACCTACCCGCAAATGAAGAAAATCGTAAAAATTATAAAACGTTTGCAAACAGTATCCAGACACCCAGTACCTATGCAAAAGTAGCAGAAACAGATGTTTTACCTAAAAATGACCAAGTGATCCTTATTGACGCAATAGACGACTACACAATCAAAGACTACGTCGGTCAAATCAGCAAATTAACAAACTCGATAAATATTAGTTTTATCTCGAGAATATCTAATAACACAATATGTGCCTATCTGGCTTCCAAAAACATAGCTAACGATCTTGTCGACAATAAAAGATGCATACATTTAGGTAATAATCAATTGCTAATCAGACCGCTAGAAACACGAGCTAAGCGTATAATTTTATCAAATGTCAGACCTGTCATCCCTCACACTGTCCTCAAGGAAGCCTTAACAGCTGAACAAATTAAAATTGATTCTAAGGTTTCATTTATCAGAGCAGGACTGTTCGAAGCGGGCAGCACGCATATTTTCAGTTTTAGACGTCAAGTATATATACACCCAGACTATACATCTAAAATTCCGGAATCATTTCAAGTGGAATATGAAGGAAGGAAATACTGGATATTTGCTTCAACAGACACGGTAACTTGCTTTAGCTGTAAGCTTGAAGGACACATAGCCAAGCAATGCTCCGAAAATCAAATTGTAAACAATGTAATATTCGACAGCACTCAACCAAGTCAATTGTCAAGCACACCGAGTAAGATATCCAATAATATACAAATTTCATTACTACCAAATGAAAACAAAGAATTCACCGATAATAATTAAAATATTGAGACCGAATCACAATTACAAACACAAATGTCGACCATTAATGAAGCAAAACAAATAAATAGACACATTACACACAAGCCGAGGAATTTCCTTTAACTGACAGCGAACACGAAGAAAATTCTACGCAAATAAATACTGACTAACCAATTATAAGATCAAAAAGAGCATATTCTGATTCAACTAAGAGTACCTATAGTCAAAGCAATGAAAGCCTTTCTACTTCGCAAACAAGTCCCAAATAAAATGTACTAATTTAATAAAAAATACAAATAAAGAATTAAAGCCAAAAACGAAACGGAGCAAAACTGTTCAAAAAGAACAAGAAGAAATGAGGTATCTTGAAGAGGTTGAATTTTAATAAAGCAGACTGGATAAAATATCAGTCTAAAATAGAAAAAGGCATAGATTCGCTCGAGTTTAGATTAGTTTCGGATAACAAAAATAAAATAAATAAAATTCTAGAAGAAGTTAAAGAACTAATACATAAAATAGCTGACCTAGCTATATCTAAGAAGGTCTATAAACCAAAACAAAAGCAAGTACCTTGGTGGAATGAAAAATGTTCTGACCCATTAAAAATGGCCAAACATGCATTTAAAAGATATAAAAAAATGAAAAAGATCGTAAATAATAGAATACAATGCATGCAGAAGTACATGTAGGCGAATCTTCAAAGAAACAAAACAAAATTACAGGAACCAATTTACATGAATATAAATACGCCATATCAAATCATTTACAAGATAAAAAGAATAAACGGAAACAAAACAAGCTCAAACATTACTAATCTGCTTAATGAAAACAACTAAATCATTTCATAGAGTGAAGAAATGGCTAACAGTTTAGCTCACGAAGTCGCAAAAAATTCCAGCGACTTAAACTACAGTAAAAAAATTTTAAAATTCAAAACAAAAAATAAGCCAGAAATTAACTTATTGGAAAATGATAATACGCATAACAATCTTAGTGTAAACATCAAAATTACAATACATGAAGTAAAAAGCACACTTAAATTAACAAAAAATTTCACCGCTGGGCCAGATAATGTACTAAATATTCTCTTTAAAAAAACTACCACCTAAAGGTCTTCAGTACATCACCGAGTTCTTCAATTTTATAAGACAAAATAATATCTTTCCAGAAGGAGGGAAAGAAGCAATAGTCATACCGATTGTCAAACCAGAAAAGGATAAAATGAAAGCCCAAAACTACAGACCTATTGCGCTGACTTACACTTTATGTAAGCTAATAGAAAAGGAGCAAAGTAGTTTTAAACAACACCGCTCTATGTATGACCACTTACTCACGCTAGAAAATGCAATACTTTACGCATTTTCTAATAAACTCAATCTAATTGCAGTTTCATTAGATATGAAAAAAGCCTTTGAAATGGTTTGGAGAAACAGAATCATAAAAATCATTCGAGAACAAGGTATAACAAAGCTTGATTCGAAATTTTATGGTTTAGGACATACAAGATACACATCACTGCATTATAACAATCATACAATCAAATAACTTTGAGCGAGACATAAAATCATTAAAACAAAATATGACCATTCATTCTAAGAGTGATATAAGATGTTTAGATCTGTTTTTAGATGCAAAAGGTATTATTCAAGCAGATGGTAGAATCAACAACTCAACTCTAAACTAATCGAGAAAGAACTCAATATTATTACTGCACAATCATCATAATTGGCCATAATAAAGAATTGGCAAGCCGGTGTGCAAGCTACGCTGAATTCAGTAAGAGCAAATGACTGGCTGATTGACGGAAAAAATACGACTTGACATATTATAGACAAATGCGTTAAATGTTCAAAGCTCCACCCCAAAATCCCCAAACTATGGAATGGGCAGCCTTCTGAAGGACCGAGTAACACAATCGCATCCATTCAAAAACGTTGAGATCGACCATTGTGGACATTTTCTTCTAAAGGAAAAGAAATTTCTAAAATTAGAATTCTAGAATTAGAAATCTAGAATTAGTGACCGCCTTAACGATAGAAACTTGTTTAGAAGCAATAAAATGATTCGTTGCTAGACGAGGCAAACTTAAAAATATATTTTCCGACAACGCGACGAATTTCATTGGGGCAAGACATGAGATATTCAGGATCATTTTTATTATCCAAACAAAATTAAAACACTTTCTCATGACAGATTACAAAAGACGTTATTATTTTGGCAGTTTACATGCCCTCGATCCCGGGATTTCGGAGGTCTCTGAGAAGCAGATGCAAAATCGTTTAAAAATCATCTCTATCGTACAGTAGATTATGTATGTTTTACATACAAGCAATTCAATACATGCCTAATTGAAATAGAGTCGATCTTAAATTGCCGACCTTTAATACCTGTTTCAAATGATCCTAATGATCTTATTGCCCTTACTCCATCACACTTTATTATAGGTGTTAATTCGCAACACATACTTGAATATAATATAGAAAAATTATCTACAAATAAATTATCCATGTGGCAACGAATCCAACAAGACAAACTACATTTTTGGAGTCGTTGGCACAAGGAATACTTAAATGAATTACGTACAAGAAACAAGTGGCATATTCGAGATTCTAAAAACATCAAGATTGGGACATTTGTAAACATAAAGGAAAAGAATCTACCACCTATGTATTGGAGCATAGGCCGCATCGTCGATCTACATCAAGACAATGACAACATTTGCGGGTAGCAGCAATAAAAACAACAAATAGACTTTGAAACACGTTGAAACAGCAGCGTTGAAACCTTTCCTGTAGAGGAAACTACTTCCTGTAAAGATATGAAATATTCACGATAAACAAAAAATAGGTATGATAAATTCCGTTTAAACAGAACGTATTGAAAACCGAAATTTTTTAAAAATGATGTCAAATTAATGTATAAATTGATTTATAATTATGCAATCGATGACACTAATAATATTCATTCATTTAGGCATTGAACGCGAATCGTTCAAGGCGAACAGCATGTTTGGTACCATTGCGTATAATTCAATTATTACGAACAAATGATTAACAATTCCATTATTTGTGCAGTAAGATTGTAATAGATAAATAAGTTTGCATGTACATAATCATGTTAATTACTTATATATTAATTATGAACTTTTTACCTATGGATATCAGGGAAACCCCAAAATTTACACATTCTTAAATTTATAATGCCACGCAGGTACAAACACGCGTAATTCAACTAATGCGTTCTGTGATGCATTTCTTGTACTAACATGCTAAATCCGTCCTCTCCCGTCTCCATTCCTAATTTATCATACCTGCATACTATTTGATAGATCAATAGTAGATGTTTTTGTCTAAATATTTATTATAAGTCCTCCCACGCACAGAATACGGAGCTATTATGCTAAGTGCAAATGATGTTAGCACAACAGAAGTATTATTCCTCCGTCCGTTCACATCGATATCAACATATATTGCACTCGGTAATTTTATATCATATATATCTTCATTTTCGAACTGACTTATTTTTTGCTCGCACCCAAAACACTATTCATTTACTATTTGTTGACTCCAAATTCATATTGATGATGTAGTAGATTTAAGTTTCTTTTATAAAATAAAGCGTTTACGTTGATACAAATATATTAAATTATTCAATGTCTGTGATGAACAGAATCAAAATTAGATGTAACAATATTATTAAATATAATAGCAAGTCTGCATCGTTTATAATTTATAGAATTAAAGTATTTATTAATCGATTAATATTCTAGTAAAAACCATGAGATTGAGTGCGATTGAAGTTGGTTAGAACTGCAATAATACATTATATAATGATATACATCTGTCATAGATTCTGTATATAGTGTATTTACAAGAGATCATTTGAACAATATTCTTAAAACATTTAAACATTTATTACGTGATGAGAAAAAATGTGAAGCCATGATTTGTAAAAAAGAAAAATCTTAAAAATAATATAGCTAATCACGTATAGAAAGGTTATGCGAATTAATTTTAATTGGGGATAATAGTATTAAAATTAATAAATAACTTGTTTGTAAATACATTTTATACAAAATAATAAAAAATTTTATATTCGTGATATTTAAATATTTCTATTGCAATGGACTGGCAGAATTTTTGTTACACGTTTTTTTTGCACTTGGAGTTAGGATTTCAAGATTTTAAAATAAAATAGGATTTATGTTCTATCTGAAATTTATTATAAACATTCTTATGTTTTTTAAGTATTAAAAATTATCTATATCTTTTTTTTAAATTAATTTTAATTTTAAATTCTATTTATTATGCAATGAAATTTTTTAAAATTTTAATTTGAGCGTAGATTATGAACAAACTTATAATCTTCAATTGATTAGTCTTTTTTATTTATAGAAAAGGGGGGGCTCCGCCCCCCAACCCCCGGCGGGGGTTTCACCCCTGCACCCCCACCACCCAATCCTACATCTCTTCTTAACATACTTTATCAATTTCCAAATAAGAGGAAATTATTCAATTTAATTTTATTCAATTCAAGTAAATTGCAGGTGGAACCTTAAGAGAAACCCGATAATATTTTTTTCCAAACCCAAGAAATTACATTTTATGTTAGGGCAGCTTATTTCAGAGCGATTATCATTTGGACCTTAAGATTTTATACCTGCTCGCTCTATCTAAGCATACCTAACACATGGGAGGGGAGGGTTTGACATTCTTTAATTCTGTGAGTTTTCCGTTCAATTTTTTGTGCATTTCTTTGAGAGAGAAAAAGCGCCCTCGTATGGGAAAATAGTATGTGACACAAGGGAGCAAAATAGGCGTTTCCCGACGAGGGTATGTTTGCCGCCCGAGCGAAACGAGGTATTATTACAATGTACTATTAATACAGAAGATGATAATTGTGTAGTTGATCCGATTTTAGATCTTGCATCTTCGGAAAGTAAATATAATATACCTTGTAATGCAATGAATGATCTTAAAAGATTTAAAACTTGGCCAGATGATTCACTGAAAAAGTTTCCATTAGATGTTCGTACTCTTATGAAACCTCCTCGACCAACTGAGATAATTCAGCTCGAGAGTGGCCAATATACTCATTATGGTTGAGAGAAATCTATTATAAATCAAATTAAGTATATTCCTCACGAATCTTTAGTTATTTCAATTAATCTTCATTGTGATGGTCTTCCCTTGTGGAAAAGCAAACAACTTTAATTTATTTCAACTTTAGGAATGATTGATATTGAACAACCTTTTTTCATTGGCACTTCTTATGGTGATAAAAAAGAGGGGGACGAATGCTATTTCTAGATTCAGATGCAATTCTTCGTACTGATGAGATATAACGTCTTGATTTACCAGTGAAATATAAAAATCTTATTAGTCCTTTCGAAATGATAGGTATAGGAATGGTGTCACAAATTCCTCTTGATCCTATGCACCTTCTTTATATGGGAGTTACTAAACAGCTTTTAACACTTTGGTATCATGAGCATGGACATGCAGTAGCTGCAATGTAAATTAATTATATTTTCAATAGAAGTTATTGTAATTTAAGCAAATGTATTCCTTTTGAATTTAACAGAAAATCTAGAAGCATCGATGAAATAAGTAATTGGAAAGCAACAGAATATAGATTATTTCTATTATATCTGGGACCTATTGCTAGTAGACAATATTTAAATTAATCCAGGATTATTCGTTTCAATTCACTTCATTTGGCTGCAAGAATTCTTGCGGATAGTGACTATTATAAATCTCATAATGTATATGCCAATCAGTTACTCCACTACTTTGTGAATGAAATGAAAGTGTTATATGTTGAACAAACTGTAGTATTTAACATACATAATCTCTGTTATTTGGCAGCTGATGCTTTAAGTTTTGGCCCAATAGAAACTTTCAGTGCGTTCCCTTTTGAAAATTTTTTGCAGATATTAAAAAATTTAGTTTGAAATTGTATATCCCAACTTGCACAAATTTCTAGAAAATTGGATGAAAGATCTCACACATTAATTCCAACCGTCAATCATTTAAAGAATAAATTTATACCTTGCGGTAAAATAACTTGTTTAGCTAAACAGAAATTTGTTGAACATTATTCTGAATTTTATTCTATGTTGCAATTTCAGAATTTTACATTATCAATTAAAAAATGAAATACTGCTGTTATTTAAATGATGGCAGCTTAGTTGTAATAAAACATATTTGCATGAAGGAAAATGAACTTAATATAATTGGTTATACATTTTTTGATATAACAGGAATTGCAGATTATCCTTGTAATTCAAAACTTGTTCATATATATAAAGTAGAGAAGCTTTCCAAAGAATTAGATGTATGGCCGGCGCAAAGAGTAAGAAAAAAAGGGATTCAGATATCGTGCGAAAACTATTATTATATTTTTGCAATTATACACAAGGTATATTATATATTTATAATTTACTTTTAATTCATGTTACTGTTAAATATGTTCATACTATAATTAATTCATAAATGAGCTAAAAACAATTTGACAAACATTTTGAAAGATTCATATGAACATATTTTATCAATGGATTTTTTTTAATGTTTAAATTTGTAAGAAACTGCGACAACCTATCACAACACATGAATGATACTCAAAAATTAATTAGATTATTTATTTTATAAATTTTATATATTCATATTATATTTATTATTTATTTTATAGGTTACACTCATGAGTTGAATAAACAATTTAGGTTTCATATATATTGAGTTCCATTAGGTCCATTATATATTGTTACCGCGTAATTACCGGTTTTAATTACCCTCTTTTTTGCCTACACTCTCGTGTACTAGCAGGGATAGGGTTGGATAAACGATACTCGCGACGCGGATTTTACGATCCCAAAACGAATTTTCCTTGCGAAATTCGTTACCAAGATCGGAGTGTAGGGGCCAAAATGATTGGATTCCGTCAGGAGTGATACTGGTATCTTACCGCGTAAGCGCTTAGATAACAGTCATTACCTTACGCAGAATCCAATTATGCCATGGACACCCCGAACACTGAATAGGGAATTAGTTATAATTAATATAGACAATAATACTCACTTTTGGATTTATTTAACGTTTCCTTTTACAGCAAATATTCTATTGATATAAGGCGCGGACCGATCTGGCGGTAGTAGAAGTGCTCAGCACGCGGTGAGACGACTAAGTAAACGTTAAGAAGAGGAAAAGCGTGATTGAAAAACGGCTCCTCGTATAGTGAGGGCGTATTAATAAAAAAACTCAAACGCGAAGGGTCACTGCGTACCGCTGGCCTAACTCCGATGGGTAGGTCAGTTTTCGCTTCCTGTAATATATACTTCGGGTTACCGCTGAGAGCGCTCACCCGAAGTCTAGTATATTAGGGGAAGGCGAATGGTCGCAGCGCCGAACTGACAGACCGCTCAGGGCGCCTTGTCAGTTACTGGGGCCTTCCGCACAGCCGTATACTGGGGTACAGCCTAAAGCTTTCCTCAATATACCACGGATGCGGCGGAATGGCACGCGGAGTCGCGATGTTTCAATTGTACTATATGTCGGTATATCGCTATAAGTTCGTTTGACTCGACATACCGAGTACGCTTCAGAATATCACTGCGTCAGATATACCGCTAATGCTTTCTCTGAGACAGTGCTTCTCTGGAGGGACCCCGAAACTGGGATGTTCGTTGCGTTTTTCCACCTCCTTATATACGAAAAATCTAACGTTGCGCTTATGGAAAAGTCGTAAAAGATAGTTTTGGACCAATAAGCTCATGATATCTCATCTACTCGCCCTCCTTCAAAACGTGCTTGCATTAGTCCTATGCAAGCCTTGCAGCGGTGGGGGAGAGATTACGACTTTTCCAAAGCATAGGGGAAATAAGTACCGCGCGAGCTCGTATCGTTAATTTTTCTAGCTCGATTTTTCGTTATACAATAAAAAACATATTTGCATGTTTATCATGAGTATGTTATATTATTAATTGGGTTCACTAAAAATTATGATTCATTTTCCTTTTTGAATTGTAACTATACCTTAAAAATTAAGGAAGTTACGGCATTTATTTATAACATACTCATGTTTTACAATGTTTACATTACCTTAGTTTATAGACGCTTGCATATTTTTGTTTAAATATTTATTTCAAAAAGTATTTTCAATTTTAATTGCGATTATTTTTATATAGTCATAAGTTAGTTAACATATATTATTTATTAAATAATTACTGTTAGTAATTCGTATAATAATTAGTTGATTAAAACAATTTTTAATGATTACAAGCTTCAAATTTATAATTGTTTGAAAATAGTAATTATGTAATATAATTGTTAATAATAATAATGTAAAACCAAATAGGTTGTTTATTTATATTAGATTCTTAGATTTTCATTAAACAACTCTTTTGATTACTAGTTAACTATAGTAAGAATATTATTATAATATTATGATATCGTAATATTATTAATTATCGTTATAAGAAAAACGAGTAAAACAATAATTATTTTATTATTATTAATATAATTATTATACTGTAAGACCGATAAGATTACTTATTAATTTAATATCATTTATTACGAATTATTATATTATTTCAATAATATTCCTTTTATTTTCCTTTTGGAATTTAATTTAACTTATATGAATATATACTTGTATGCCGATATATACACACATACGCATATATACCCGTGCATACATATACGTGTATATATTAGATTATATATATATATATATATATATATATATATATATATATATATATATGCTTGTGCGGCGTGCGTCATATACAAGAGCTTATACATTCTTCCCTTCATATTCGTATACGTTTAGAAGAAAGTAAGAAAAGGAAACGAGTCAAGGGCTTCTAGCGCGCACGTATATATATATATATATATATATATATATATATATATATATATATACACGTATTTTTACGACTTGCACATGTGTCCTCATTCGCCCCGCGCTCTCACTTTTTCTGTAGACGGACGGTTGTACTACGTAGTTCGTCACAATATATTTCGATATATGGCACTTAATTTAAACCAAGCTAATCAAAGCACATCTTCAATAGATTAACAAATAAGCATTGACTTATTTTATAGAACTTTGCTGTGATTAGAAGCGGTGATGTTAGGACCTTGTGAAAAGATAAAAAATTTGGAAGTAATAAATAATCTTAAGTTTATAGAATATATAATAAGTATTCACTATATTTTTAAAAGTAGAATAATAGTACTGCACAAATTTTTTTCGATATATCGTCTAATAAGAATACACACTTCATCAGAGATGACCAATTTGAGAATAATCTTAACATTACTCAACTGAGAAGACCACCGACTATACTACAAACTAATAGTCAGAATAATGTAATAGTCTTACACAAGGATGGAGAAAGAAATTTGGTTTTACCAAAAATCACAGGTAACCCTTATGCGTATGAATAATCCAATAATAATAATAGTTAATAATCCATAGTTTCAATAGATTGTTATAAATTATAAATCTATTTTATTAGAAATTATTTAGAAATGTTCTTTACTAATAAATGTTTCTATTGATCTTGTTTCAAATATTATATTAGTCTTTTTTAAATCTATAATTATATTATAATCTAATATAATTATAATGGCAGTCAGACTATCTTATATATAATATCTTGTACAGCCCTCGTAAAATCTATATAAAAATTAAAATTGATATTGTTATTGAAGGACAATCTGATTGCTCCTTTCAGATTATGTTTACTAAATAAACTCAAATGTTTATTAATTGTAATATATTGTAATTAATACCTTTACATTTCTTATAGATGGTGTAATTTTATCCAAATTCAATACAAATGAAGAGATGGATTTGGATGAAAATACGCTAAATCAAGAGAAAGAAGAGAGTTTAAAGAATTGTTGTCGTGAGTTTTTACACTTAAACAAATATTATTTAAAAAAATTATATAATTGTTTAATTAGCTTAAAATTATAATAACTTTTTTTAAACAATTTCCAGAAGAACTTAAAAACGATATTCGTGAAATGAAAAATGATATGCAGTTTATGCACATTAAATTATTAAATAAAATGGACGCAATAATCGAAATATTAAGTAATTTGAATTATGGAAAAACAGGGAGTGTTGCTCACGCCACCCCTGATTTTTTGCCGGAACTACCGTTAAAATCGCCTGAAGATTTTGAGGTGTTCAATGTCAATTTAAGAGACAACGTTGAATTTCAAAAACCAATTTGTAATACACTTTTTTATCATACAAGCATACAAAAATAGAAGTCTGGTATATTTAAACAGATATATTTTATGTACTCGAGTTCTATTATTTTTAATTATCTAAAAATTTTGATATCTTGACACAAGTAATTTAGTAGTATATTGATCACCGTTGAATATAAAATTTTAATGATATTTTATATGTTTGTCATTAATTTTGAAAATTATTGAAAGTAATTGAAGTCTTCCAATTGTAACGTTCCTATCCCCCTCGGGATAGCATACGCGGTATATTTCCAGGGTATCTTGGGAGGAAGTATTTCAGGATAGGACGGCGGATCAGGAAAATAATTTTATAACACAGTATATTTTTATTAACAAAATATAAAAATAAATTTATTCAGGAAACCCCCTTCTATTTACAAGGTGTTCTGAAACAAAAAAATATAAACAAAGTAATTCATTTAACTGAAACAAATTTATAGCTGGATGTATATATAAATTATAGCTACTGGCTTCGCGCTAGTTTCCGCGACGCGTATTTTAATCCGGCGCTATTTTTCGCACGGATTCCCGGTACTATTTTCCACGCGGAAAAATATAAAAATACGACAGGTAGAATTTAAAATAGGTTTGTTTAAGGTGAACTTAAGTTCGCTGGTCTTTTGAGGAGCGCCTCGCAACCAGGATCACGTTCTTTCAGGGATGGGTAAAATTATTAGCCGTCTGTCTTTTGAGGAGCTCCTCGTAACAGAGATCAAGCAAATAATTTTGGAAAGTAAAATAATTGTAAAGGATAAGAGAACGGCTGGTCTTTTGAGAAGCACCTCGCAACCAGGATCACGTTCACTTGGGGATAGGTAGAGCTATTAGTCGTCCGTCTTTTGAGGAGCGCCTCGCAACCAGGATCACGTTCACTTGGGGATAGGTAGAGCTATTAGTCGTCCGTCTTTTGAGGAGCGCTTCGCAACAGAGATCAAACTAATATTTTTCGGGCAGGATTTCAAGTCAGGATTAGTTTGAGCTGTGGATGAATTTTTAGCTCCGGGGAGAGTTCGTGTGACTTGACTTCGGAGTCGGTTCACCGAGCAAACTCTCGATTTTGCCTTTTGCAGGCCCTTTTATAATAAAATAATCGAGTATTTCCGTCGCCGCTCGTTCAATTTCGGACGAGCCGCCGAATTATAATAATTATAGTAATAATAATGATAATTAACAATAATAATATCTAATAATAATCATCATACTTATTATTTACAATTTATTATTTATATTCGCAGCCGGTGTGCTGCGTACAGTGATTGTATACACGTATAATAGTGTATAAGCACATATACATGTATGTATATATATATGTATATATATATATATATATATATATATATATATATATTACGTACAATTAATATTTTAATTTAATTATTTTAATTAAATACAGCGGGTGAATTCGTTTTCGAACACACGTTGTATATATTGGAATGTGCGTGCCAGTATAAGGCTTGCGCGTTCGCCTACCGCAGTATTCGCTGCTGGCGCGCGCCGTTCGACGAGAGTGTAGGGTACTGTGTGTGCGGCGTGTATTAGAGGGGGATAGCGGCCGCCGGCCTAATACACTTGACGCGGCTCTCTTGTCGCGCAGTATATCCCCTCTATCGTATGCTTCGGGCTTAAGCTTAGCAGTAGAGAGAAAAACTATGTATTGCGTTCTCTCTCTATGGTTCGGTTTTTGGCGGTCGTGTCGACTACCTTCTACAGTAGTCGTCGCAACTTTTGTTCATCTTCGGTATATTTACCGCGTTAAATCTATTAATTTAATTTGCGTGTAGTTATATTTTCGTGTATTATAATACTTTGGTTTTACATTTAACTTATTATTTTTTCATATGTGTGACGGAAATAAATTATTATAATTTGATGTGTTCGCGATATATTTATGTAATAGATTTAAATATGGGTCGCAATGAATTTGCGCGGCCATGTTTTTGGCCATCGCACAATGAAACAGAAATTAAATTCCATTTTTGTACCTTAAAAAATAAATGTATCAAACTATTGTGTGTGCTTGTATTAATAATATTGAAGATAATTATATCGTTAATTTATATTTCAATTAAACATTTCAGGAAAGATTATTATTAAATATGGGAGGAGCAACAATCGACAAAACTGTCAAGAATTTTTTAAATTCTGTTTTATCTAATGACATTGGAGAAGTTTATACGTGGACGGGAATCAGAAAGGGGTCCAAAAAATGAATGGAACACCATTTGCGTCTATTGTTGTTTATAAGAATGAACAATTTTTTCTTTAAAACTTTTTATTATGATCTTATGCTATTATTATGCTGTAATGAATTATGTTAGTTTTTTATTCGATATTTTTTATGTAATATTATGATCGGGCATTTTGGATATACGAATATCCATGTTATAAGATAAATACTAAAATTTGGAGAATTAGCTTTATAATTTCAAACTTTATACTGCCTTTCTAATTAGTAAATCTACGAATTCGAATGTTTTGCCAAATGACTGCAATAAGTTCGAAATCTGAAACGACAGATGATTATATATTTATAATTTATTATAATAATCATAATAATTAAGAAATATACTATTTAATTTGCAGCAACCTATTCGAACCATTTGAATGTCACCGTTCAAGATGTGGAGAACGCAATTGCGGTCTAGCTACGGAGAACGAGTGATAGGATTAATAACATTTTCAAATGTAAAAATACCATATCAACATTGAATGATTAAGTCTATCATAATTAGAGCTTATATAGTTATAAAATTAAGTATAACATTATAGTTTATTTTCAAAATTTATATTTGTTCTTGTAAATATAAAGGATGTTATTAAAAAGTTTTTATATCTTTTATAAATAAAAATGTATTAGTTTATAGAACAAGTTAATAAATATGATCTGTAATGTAATTTTTAATGTATATGCGTTTTTATTTGCATTTAATATAAAGAATGTATCTTTTCTATTTAAAAAGAAATTGCTTTTATTAGGTAGTTATGATTATAAAAACATCTAATTAAAAATATATTTAATCAGATAGTATATTAATATATATATATATATATATATATATATATATATATATATATATATATATTGTAACATGAGCACTTTGGTGTGGGCTAGTTCGTGCTCCGGCTCAACGCGCCTCGGCCCCGATCGCTCAGCACGCCATCGGGTTCTTTTCACCCCACCAAAGACTATGTTCAATTCGTTTTAACTTGCATAAACGAATGGCTCCGGCTCAACCCGCCTCGGCCCCTAGTCGCTCAACGCGCCACTAGGTTCGTTTGTGCAAGGATATTTGCTTTAATTTTTACGGTGTGTACTGTACTTTGGCCCACGCTCAACACGCCTAGGCCCTTGGTCGCTCAACCCGCCACCAAGTTTGTTCTAGTACACGCGAACCCGCGAAAATCCAATTCTCACTCTCGCTCAACCCGCCAGAGTTTGAATTAAATTTTTATTAAATTTATTTATCATTTTATTTCTTTCGTTGCTGGATTTGGGAAAACTGAAATAAATTTAAATTTTTGTTAAATATTAATTAAGTTTATTTAACTTTATTTAACAAAAAAAGAAAAATTAACAAAAAATTTATAAACAAAAAAAAACTTAATAATAATAATAATAATATAATTTATAATAAACGGCTCTTAGCTATCAGCCGTTTCTTTAACGCCCGCTTTGTCGCCATTATCCGCTGTAACAGAATAACAAATTTTATCATAAAATAAATGTATTTTATGATGTACATAATTTTAAATAAATCATCTCTAATTTAAAATTTACAAAGTTTTAATTATTATTTATTTTCGTTTTCGCGTCTCGCCCCGAGTGTGCGGAAACTTGTCGCCCGCTATCGCGCCGAATACAGGTCCCCCTCGAAAAGCCAGTTTCGAGGTCGTTGGCACACTGAATTTTTGCAATCAGTGCGGCTCTATTTGAGAATTAGGAGAGAGCGCTCGCTCTCCCCTTACCGCACTGTACCGCGCCGTAGTTTTGGGCAGCGCCGTCGCCGCTCGCGAGAATTCGCGAATTGATTCGCGAATTATCGCTCGCCGCTGCTCTTCGAGCCGCCTGCGGCCAGAGAGCGCTCGCTCATCCTCGCCGCTGCCGGCGCTTTATCCCCGCGCCGCGCCGCTCACGACTTCGCGACTTATTTCAAATATTAAGATTTCTGCGCGAGACTATTGTCTCGTCGCATCTCCCCCTTCCCCCGTGAAGAGTGAAACGCGATAACAAAAATGAAAAGGAGATAACTATATAATACAATTTTGAATTTATTATGCCGGACTCGGTGAAATAAATTGCGAGGAACCCGGTTTCGCGTATATTATAATGTTGGTTTTTCGATAATAAAAAAAAAACAAACCTTTAGGTTTTCCGACCCTTATTGCTCCTGTTTTGGCGTCTATCCGGATGCGCCATCGCAGACCGTTGTCCCGAGCCCTGTATTCGCGCACTCCCGGCGGGATCACGACTTCCGGCCCATTTGGGATTTTTACCCTTCTGGGCCGTGGGGGCTCCGGGATGGAAATCCGACGGAATCCTTCCGCCGGATTCGGAGGCACCTGAAATGATGTGTCCCGCTGCTGCCGGTGGATGGGCGGGAGTGTTATCAGCGGTGGTGGGAACGCTAAGGGTCTCGGGCGCGTCTGTAGCCGCTCCAGCCGCACCATTGGCCTCCTGGCCATAGCCTCTAGTACTACCTTACTGGTCGGCTGATATTCCGTCGTAGGTAGTGTCTGCTGTGGGGTGGGCTGAGGGAAATATCCCTCATCTCCAGCCACCTCCCCGAAGTACGAGGTATCTTGATCATCAAGCCAACGCTCGAATTCCTCGTATAACTCCTGCGGCGTCATTTTCATTATAGCGTCCATCTTAACTTAAGCACGGTAGATTTTACACTGATCAGATTTGTTCTCTTTAAATTTAATTAAATCTTAAAGTTATAACATGTTGAATAGTAGGCAAGGGCGTATTTGTTTACTTTTATTTCCCGACTCGACCGTATGTGCGAATTTATTGTCGAGGTAGGGAATTGTAAAGCCCATGCCTCTATACAAAATTATTTGTATAATTAGTTGATTATTTAAATTTTGTGTCTTGATCGTGTGTGTTGCAGAATATAGATTCTCCATCGTGAGTCGCGTTTATTTAGGAAAAACAACCTTTTTCCTCCCGATTTATTTCCGAGCCGTATTACATTGTACTTATCATTAACTCGCTATATACTGAATTATTAATTCGCTATATAAAATTTGTAACTCGCTATTTTAAATTATTCGCTATTTTAAATGATTAACACGCTATATACATAATTATTGACTCGCTATTTTAAATTATTCGCTATTTTAAATGATTAACACGCTATATACAGAATTATTTACAGAGATCTCGCTTACTTAATTATCTTATTTACTTATTACTATTGCCGGCAATATACACTATTATACAATTTTACAAAATTATTTACAAAATTCACGTATCGTAACCGGTATACGGTTTTATGTCCTTGACATGAATTTTTTCTATTAGTTTCCCATCTGCTCCTTGCAGATCAAATATGACTGGGGAAACTTTCTTTATTATTGCAAATGGCCCACTATATTTTTGGCAAAGTTTTGCATTGAGCTGATTTGCTTTATTTGACAGTATGTGTTGACGCTTCAGGACTTGTTCGCCAACACGTGGCTGCCAATCGCGTCGGCGTAAGTCATAATATTTTCTCTGTCGCGAGAAAGACTGTGCCGTTTTTATTTTGGCGAGCTCAAGTGCTTCCTGAATATTCCTTATCCTTTCTTCTGCTTTTGATTTTGAACGTTGTCCTATTTCTTGTTTCAGGCTACCTGGTGCGCTTAGCTCTCGTCCGAAATTTAAATAAGCTGGCGTATAACCCGTGCTATCGTGCATGGCTGTGTTATATGCAAATGAAATTTCGTTTAAATAATTATCCCATGTTTTTTGGGACTTATCTATGTACTGTTTTACCATAGTTTTTACAGTGCGATTTACCCGTTCTACAGGATTGTACTGGGGTGAATACGGTGGCGTTGTTCGATGAGTAATTTTCGCATTTTTTAATATTTGGCGAAACTCATTCGAAATAAATTGTCTACCGTTATCACTCACTATTACTTGCGGGCATCCAAAACGTAATATAATCTGTTCTTGGATTGCTCGTCCTATGGCAGCACCCGTTGCTTTCCGTAATGCACGTAGTTCGATCCATTTCATTAATCGATCCTGCATTACAAGAAGCATAATGTGTCCGTTATTCGATCGTGGAAGAGGCCCCACCAAATCAACAGAGACCATCTCCCATGGCTGTGTTACATTTGTCGCGTGCATTTTTCCCGCCGGGGCTGACTGCTGTGCTTTATGCTTTTGGCAGTTTATACACGCGCGTACATACCGTGTGGCTTCACGGAACATGCCTGGCCAGTAGTAGTTTTTAGCTAATTTTGCTAAAGTTTTAGCTACTCCTAAATGTCCTGCCGTGGGATCATCGTGGTTTTCCCTCATTATTCGCTGTTTTTCTGTATCACTTATGCATATTTTCCACTCGCTTAATTCATTTGTTTCATTAAAATCAAGCGTGTGTAATATGTGCCGATACAATCTATTGCCTTCTATCCTATAATCCGGAAAATCTTTTGGATTTTCTAATACCGATTTATAAGTTTTCTCGTACCATTTATTTTCCGTTTTGGATATCGCATTTATTTCGACTGGATTCCGTGATAGTATGTCAGCCACGTTGTTTTCTGTCCCTTTTCGATACTGTATATCGAAATCCCATTGTGCTAATTCCAATGCCCATCGTGCTAACCTTCCTGATGGATTATCTAACTTCTCCAACCATTTTAATGATTGGTGATCCGTTACCACTGTAAACGGATAACCTTCTAGATATGGGCGCATTTTCCATATGCCCCACCGCACAGCTAAACATTCCAATTCAGTGACGGAATAGTTTTTTTCAGCTGGATTTAGTGTGCGGCTAGCATATGCTATGACGTTCTCTTTTTCTCCGTCTATCTGTGTTAGCACGGCGCCTAGGCCAAGCAGACTCGCATCTGTTTGCAGGACAAAAGGCAGATTCCAATTTGGACATGCCAAAACAGGAGCTTCCGTTAAGTTTTTCTTTAGCTCTTCAAAAGCCGTTGCTTGATCCTGTGTCCATGTCCATTCTGTTTTCTTCTTTAATAATATACTTAACGGTGCTGCTGTTTTTGACAAATCTTTAATAAAACGCCTATACCAGGAAAGCATTCCAAAAAATCTTTTCAATTCTTTTTGATTTTTTGGTGGTGGTATTGCTGAAATCGCTTTAATTTTTTCAGGATCTGTTCGGATTCCCTGTGCATCAACCACGTGTCCCAGATACGTAAGTTGTGACCTTGCAAATTTGCATTTTTCTGGATTCGGCTTTAATTTGGCAGCCCGCAACCTTTCAAAGACTGTCTTTAGCAATTCTTTATGTTCTTTGTATGTCTCGGTGACGATAATTATGTCATCAAGATATGCAAATGCATTTGGTGCCATATCAGGTGTAATAATTGTATCTAGCAATCTCTGAAACGTTGCTGGGGCAGTATGTAAACCAAAAGGCATTACATTGAACTCATAAAGGCCTCGTCCTGGCACTGTAAAAGCCGTAAGAGGCTTACTTTCTTCTGTTAGGTTAATTTGCCAATAGCCATTTTTAAGGTCAATAGTTGACAGTATTCGTGCGCCCTGCAACTTATCAAGAATTGATTGTATTTGTGGCAGGGGGTAAGCATCCTTTTTCGAAATTTTATTTAAACAGCGAAAATCCACACAAAATCGAGGTTTGCCGTCTTTTTTCCTTGCGATTACTACAGGACTACTCCATGGGCTGTCTGACGGTCGTATTATGCCCTCTTTTATCATTTTATCAACTTCCTCGTTGATAATTTTTTGCATTGCCGGGTTTCTAGCTCGGTAACGTTGTTTTAATGGTGTAGTGTCCGTCAGTCGTATTTCATGTTTCACACAAGGCGTAGCCCCTTTAATAGAATTAAATTTTTCCATTTCTGTATTTATAAATCTTTCTAAGTCTTTCTTTTGCTGTTTTGGTAACTCTTGCAATCCTGTTTGAAGGTTCTGAATACTTGAGATTTGATTTATAAATATATTACTATTTCCAAGTTTTTTTCCTTTCAATGAAACGTCGATGTTCAATTTAGTTAAAATATCCATTCCTAGGATAATTTTACTACTTAATTTATTCATTACATAAAATTCTTGATTTACGTAATAATTTTTTATCTTGACTATGCCTTTTATCCCTTTCATTTCGGATATCAATGCACCGTTTGCCAGTATTGCTGCTTTGGATTTTTCTACCGCAGTCCAATTGCATTTATTTTTGCAATGGTTTGCCACGTCCGGCCGTATAAAAGAATTAACTGAACCTGTGTCAACTAATGCTTTATACTTTTTTTTGCCTATTTTTGCTATTACAAAATAGCGTAAGTCTAATTGTTGGTCGGCCGGGCCTGTGATGGTCCGGCCGCAATTTCGTTTCCCGGCTTTTGGCATTTGCAGTCGCGCGAAAATACGCCGTCTTTGCCACACCGGGTGCAAAATTTTCTTTGTGCATTTTTGCATTGGAAACGTGTATGGCCTTGTTGCTTACAACGCCAGCAACATTTACTCTTGTCGTACGACGACGTAATTGCCATTATTGCATTTCGTGGTTTCACGAATGATCGATGATTTTCGGAAGTTGATTTTGTTTTATCTCCTTCCATTCTATTTAATTTTTCTCGTACAATTTCTACCTTCCGGACTAAATCACTTACGGAGGCTATGTTTTCTCTTGCAACATATAATTGCAATTCAGGCAACATATTTTCGTACAAATTGTCTAATTGTGTACGAATATCTAAACCTCCGCGACGTCTCATTAACGTACATAAGGCGTTCGCGTAATCTAAAATCGATTCCTTCGATTTTTGTTTTCGGTCTATTATTTGCCTATCTAGCTGTCGTTGTTCATTTGGAGGTAAGTAAAATTCTCTCATTAATTTTTGCAATCCCTCCCACGACGTGATATCTCTAGCAAAATTTCGAAACCATTGTTGCGCGTCACCTCTCAATAATTCCGGTAAGCCCTGCAACAATTGTGCGTCTGTTAGGCCGTAGACGGCACGCAATTCCGAAACTCTTTCCAGGAATGCGTGAACATTTTTCCCGTCGAAATGGCAATTCCATTTCCTCATCTGGTCGGCTATTTTTGCCGCCGGATTAACGGGAATATTCGCCATAATTTGATTCGGTGTTGGAAGTACATTACTTTCTCCTAATAGTGGAGACGATGTATTTTGCAATTTCTCGGTGAGCAATTGCTGCTCATCGGCCGTCCTGTCGTGTTCTTCTACGTAATCCGGCGCGTCGTCTGGCTTATCATTAAAAAATTCCGGATTTTGACTTACATATCGTACTAATCTCTGCCGGAGTTGAACAACATTACCGTCTAGACTTAACTCGAATTTCGCTAATTCTATAAGCAACTGCTCCCTACGAAGCTTATATATCCACGAAACGTTCATTGTTTTTATTCAACTACTGACAATATTGCTATCTACTCTATATATCCCATCCAGCAAATAATTCCGTTCAATAAATCAAAATTCAAAATTTAATAAGGATTTTTAAAATTTTAGATTAAATAGTATCAATAAGCACGACTGTGTCCATGAAATTCGCCTGTTCGGGCGCCATGTAACATGAGCACTTTGGTGTGGGCTAGTTCGTGCTCCGGCTCAACGCGCCTCGGCCCCGATCGCTCAGCACGCCATCGGGTTCTTTTCACCCCACCAAAGACTATGTTCAATTCGTTTTAACTTGCATAAACGAATGGCTCCGGCTCAACCCGCCTCGGCCCCTAGTCGCTCAACGCGCCACTAGGTTCGTTTGTGCAAGGATATTTGCTTTAATTTTTACGGTGTGTACTGTACTTTGGCCCACGCTCAACACGCCTAGGCCCTTGGTCGCTCAACCCGCCACCAAGTTTGTTCTAGTACACGCGAACCCGCGAAAATCCAATTCTCACTCTCGCTCAACCCGCCAGAGTTTGAATTAAATTTTTATTAAATTTATTTATCATTTTATTTCTTTCGTTGCTGGATTTGGGAAAACTGAAATAAATTTAAATTTTTGTTAAATATTAATTAAGTTTATTTAACTTTATTTAACAAAAAAAGAAAAATTAACAAAAAATTTATAAACAAAAAAAAACTTAATAATAATAATAATAATATAATTTATAATAAACGGCTCTTAGCTATCAGCCGTTTCTTTAACGCCCGCTTTGTCGCCATTATCCGCTGTAACAGAATAACAAATTTTATCATAAAATAAATGTATTTTATGATGTACATAATTTTAAATAAATCATCTCTAATTTAAAATTTACAAAGTTTTAATTATTATTTATTTTCGTTTTCGCGTCTCGCCCCGAGTGTGCGGAAACTTGTCGCCCGCTATCGCGCCGAATACAGGTCCCCCTCGAAAAGCCAGTTTCGAGGTCGCTGGCACACTGAATTTTTGCAATCAGTGCGGCTCTATTTGAGAATTAGGAGAGAGCGCTCGCTCTCCCCTTACCGCACTGTACCGCGCCGTAGTTTTGGGCAGCGCCGTCGCCGCTCGCGAGAATTCGCGAATTGATTCGCGAATTATCGCTCGCCGCTGCTCTTCGAGCCGCCTGCGGCCAGAGAGCGCTCGCTCATCCTCGCCGCTGCCGGCGCTTTATCCCCGCGCCGCGCCGCTCACGACTTCGCGACTTATTTCAAATATTAAGATTTCTGCGCGAGACTATTGTCTCGTCGCAATATATATATATATATATATATATATATATATATATATATATATTAATTTTTTGATCAACTATATGATTAAGATATTTTCGTATAAATATTTTTATAATTAATATAATCACTTCATTAAGGTAATTTTTTTTCTTATATAGAAAAGGTAAATTCTTTGCATCCAATAATAGAATCATTTAGTTACGTATCAGATAGCATATGTATATAATGCTCAGTTACCTATAAGGTATCTTAGCTATATCTAGAATGCATATTTATGGCGACCATTCAGATATCTATCGCACATCCATAAGTCGTCTTTTAAGACATCGTTTAGGCAACGTACAGGCAAATTATATGTACCGAAGCGGAATCAATTAGTTATCTGTAAGATGCCATTTTTGCAACTTATTGATTAACCGTAAGGTAAACTTTCAGATGTCTATAAGAAATCTTTACGATATACTTTAATGTACATTTAAGGTGGAAATAAGACGTCTGTCGTATACCGCTAAGGCGTCTTTTACGATTTCGTTTAAGTGCCCTTTGACTGTTGGAAGTTAACTATAAATAGTCTTACAGTTATCTACGTGCTAATTGGGCTATTATGTTTATATATTTTAAATATAGGTTACTGAATTAAATTAATAGGCTGTTTTAATGCAGTTGCGAATTTCATCATTTAGATTTAATGCACATAGGTATAATAATTGCGTTTGTAATTATATGAAAAGTTTATTTATAAATTATAACAATAAAAATTAAAAAAAGTAAATGAATAAATAAAAGACTATATTAATTATCCATAAAGATTTAAAATAAAAGATGAATGTAAACAAAAATATATGATATCAAATGTGATATAAGAAATTTCTCGATCTTCTAGAAATTAAGAAAACAAAAGAAGATAATTAATTTAAATTACTTAATTATCAATAAGTAATGTTATTAAAAATAAAAAAGTACAACATTTTATTTGATGAAATATTACACTTTCAAATGTTTGTACAGAAAGACAGTGGAAATTTTGTAAATGTTTAGAAATACAAATTAATAATATGAAAGAAGTATTATATATTTTCGGGATGAGGCCTACGATTGCTCGATCGCTAGAGCGAAGGACTAGTAACTCGGTGATCCGAGTTCAAATCCCGGTCTCGGCCGATTGACACAAGCACCGCTGTAATAATTTACATGTGCTTTGTTTACAAACACATCGTAGACCTCCGTCGCTGATTAGCACCAATATTTGGAAACATAAATAGAGCGACGTTAAATAACATAAAAAAAAAAAAAATATTTTCGGGACACAATACTTTTATACAGGGCTGTGACTGGGAACTACCATTTGTAAAAACTACCATAAGTAAAAACATGTATTTTGAGACGCCAGTGCCGTGCCCAGAAAACTAAAGGTTTTCGGGACATAAATCATACACTCGTAAAGCAAATTTATAACGCGACTGGAATAAAAGTTGAATCTTATTTTAACGCTAACGTTAAATATTGATTGGTCAAGATAATTGACATTTAATTACCACGACAGAGCTTAAACAGATGGAAAATAGCGAATTAGCCTTATAATGTACAGTGTTCGGTTGGTGTGTACGTGGATATAATAATATAATAACAAATTTTAAACTACAAACATTTTATTATAAACGAATTTCCCTTGAAAAATCATGCATTTGTGCTTCAAATTGGTGCAGAAAGTGAAATTGGGTCGGATAAATTAATGAAAGTTTATTTTGAGTTAGATTCGGTGGGTGTTACAGAAAATTTTAAGCGGAAAAATGGAAATGAAAAGGCGATCAAAATTCGTGAAGAAACAAGCGTCAAAAAGGATCATTTTTGAGAAACAGGGCTATTATACAAAGATGAAAATCAACCGAATATAGATAGTTTTTTAACCGCGCGTAAACGATTAGTTTTACTTGAAAAAAAATTAAATCGCGATTCGGAATATGCTCAATTATATTATAAAGAAATGTCCTGCGGTCATTTAAATCTTAAATTTAAAAGAAAGCGTTCGTTTGTTTTTTGTATTATGTTTATATATTTAAATATAGGTTAAGGGTTTCAAATTGATAGTTTTTTAAATGAGTTTGTGAATTTAATCATTTACTTTTAATGTATATAGTTATAATAATTGTGTTTTGTATAAAAATTTTATGCAATTATATGAAAAGTTTATTGAAAAATTATAATAATAAAAATTAAAAAAAAGGTAAATAAATAAGACTTATTAAGTATATATATGTTATAGGTATACATTTAGAGAGGTGTCGCTTGGTACCGCTAATATAATACCGATAAATTTTTGCACTAAAAATGACCGGTACTGGTTTTGATCTTTTACCACGTACTTCTATTCGGCAATCGCCACCTTTTACTTTTATATATATATATATATTCCATATCTTTTAATGTTAAACGTTCAATTTCTCCTGCACATCTAACATTCCTGAATGGTATGAAACATTACACGGAATTTGTTAGTTTTAAATGTGAATTTTCGGTGTATATTTTCTTTAATTTTCTAAATGAGGGTGACATCTCTTTTTCAATAAATTGAGCTAACATTTGCATGTCCGATTTCGTTGGTAGTTTTATTCTTTTCCGGCATTTAAAAGCTACCTGCCTTTCGGCGATGATATTGCCCATACTACTGTACCATCTATTATCTAATTTATTTATAAATACTGTTATGATATTTCTTTTAATTTGGTTTGTTGACTCCAATTCGACGATGTATTGCGACGTGGCTATTGCTGGTGTCGCCATTCTTTTTTTTTCCTTTAACCTCCTGATATTTTCCAAGACTTGCAGGCTTTTATGGAATTTTCGTGTTTCTCTTCGTCGAATATATCACTCAAATCAGCAATCTTTGCGCCCAGAGCCATTATATTTATTTTAAAACGACTGAGCCCTGACATGTCAGACCGCATCGTTTTGTAATGGTGCGGCGCTGACTCGTACATTGACGTTTCGCTGTTCAGCCTTATTCATGTTCATGCATGCATGCTCATTTCTCATCAGTGAAGAACTTCATTTTCGCGCATTTTGCATATAATATGAATTGCTGCTTCCGATGCACATTCGTGATATTCACCGATAACTGCTCTCGAATACGATCTGATCACGTTGTTTTCTTTAAAATCTTTCTTTGTACATTTTTTAACATGTTTATGAATCGATTTTTAAGTTAGCCGCCTATGACATTTAAAACAGGTGCCATAATCTGACACTCTGGTTTTCCCGCCCTTCTGTCATCTTCGAGCCACAACATATTCATTCGCAGATTTGGCTTAAATATAATTTAGATAATTCGCCTCATTGCTCAAGGAACTTAAAATTTTTTTCTCTTTGGATCTGCATCTTACATCTTGATCGCCTGTTCATGATTTTCACTTTTGGCAATTTCAGAAGCTCAATTATCAACTTTTCACCGTTATGTTTAATTCCATAGTGATCTACGAGCTTCGCATATAATACTTTAATTCTATTATTCTTAGATTTTACACACTTCTTAAGACAATAAAAACAACAATTTTTCTTCGTGCCTGATTTGGTGTCTAAAACTACTTCACTACGCTTATTTTTTAACACAGCACCAACAGAATTAAAATTTACGGAAATATCGAAGCTACTGATGGCACCAATATTTAAATTAATTGATAAAATTTCCTTTTCGGTAGATTTTGGGTTATCACTAACTCATTTAACTAGTTCTTCACCTGAAAATGAAGCGTCTGAACAATCTGAATATTTTAAAAAGGCGGAACATCCAAGGCCAAAAGGTATTATGTGCATTTGGTGGAACTAACAGGGTGTGCTGTACTATGAGCTGCTAAAACCGAATGAAACCGTCACTGTCGAGGTATACAAACGCCAACTGATTGATTTACAACAGAAATTAATCAAACATAGATAAGCAATCGCGAGTAATAGAGGCAAAGTCATTCTGTTACATGACGACACTCGGCCACATTTTGCGAAAGCCGGCAAAAATACTCTGTTGGAGCTCGAATGGGAAGTGTTGCCGCACCCAGCCAGACATAGCGCAGTACTCGCCAGACATAGCACCTTCTGATTACCAGCTATTCAGATCGATGCAACACAATCTCGTTGATACGCACTTCCGACATGTTCAAGAAGTGCGAGAATTTGTGGATGCTTGGCTCGCCTCGAAACCGCCATCGTTCTTCCGCCATGGTATTGCCATATTGCCAAAAAGATGGTATAAAGTAGTAGAAAATGACGGAAAATATTTTGATTAAGCTAACGTGTATCCATTTTCCGTCATAAATGTCCTTTTTCCGTTAAAAAAAGGTGGGAAACTAAGTCCGCCTCCTAATATATCTGTATTTTTTTCAAAATCTATGAAAATCATTATTAGTTTTATAATACATTACTATTTCTTGTACTATATACATTTAATAATCCTTTTGATAAAATACTTCTGTAATATAAACAATGTAGATATATAAATTATTGTATAAATCGTTATTGTCGAAAAGGAACATGATTGAAAATAAATACATGAAAAAAAAAATAAGTTTAAAAATCTCAACTATAATTCAATGTCATTTTCTTAAAGGTTGTTATTTATTATTCATTTTTCTAGAAAAACTTTACTTTGTCTCATTTTTGATGTTGTATTTTTATTTTTACAGATAGATTTAGTTATAAAGCTGAATTTTCTTATGCATGATTCGCATTTGTATAATACTTACAATTTCTATTGATATTTTCACAAACAGCCTCATCTACTTCATTTTTTTAAAAGTCAATTTAAACAGTGACGATAAAAGGAAAAATAATTAAATTAAAACTAAATACGATTTATTTTTAAATTTATGTATTTTTTCTTGAAATTTTTGTATATTTCGTACATATGATGTGTGCCAACACTCGCCGGTACAGTCTGTATTTAGTGCAATGACTGTTCATTTACTCTCGTGTTACCATTTCACTATTTACATATTACATTATCAGAATCTCGATTTATTTATTTATTCTTATTGGTGCAGTTCGCTGCATTTTGGAATTAGTATAAAATAATAGAAAACATTGCCGAATGTACAAAGGACGAATATGCCGAACAATCAAGAAGATTATACATAATATATATACTTTTAATTATACAACACGCAACGAGTGGTCGGTGAATTTCTTTGACGTTTTTCACTTGTTATATATATAAATATATGCATCGGTTATAGGAAAAGTTTAAATAATGAACTGAATTTTTTTTTTCGAAGAAAATAAATCGCCTCTTTTTAATACATTTTTGCGAGGTTCATCAGTATATACGTAACTCACATAGCCATAGTTTACAACCGGAATGTCGAAACGCAAAATCAAAACGAAGATGGGAGTACGCATGCGTGAATGATGTGTGTACACTACGTCTATACTTAATTAAAAAACAAAAAAAATGTAAAACAAAAAAATAATTAACACTTCGAACGAAGAAGAAAAATTATAACAAACGGAATCTCAAGAAATCTCTCGCAAATCTTTATAGATTTAAAATCCTCCTCCCTTCGCTTTTTGTTTTATATTATATATAACGTTATACACGCTGTGCTTGTGTTTGATTATATTTTTCTTTCTTTTATTTATTATTGTTATTATTATTTTTATTAAATTTTTTTCCTTACAAATATTGTTGTCGCTGTTCTTTGTATAAGTTTAAGACTAAAGCTACCGCTAATATACCTTTAATGCTAACTATTTAAATCCATTTTAATCGTCCAAACTCGCTTGGGGGTGCATTGCGCATATACGTATATATGTTAGGACAATTCATACAAGCGAGTTCGGACGATGAATTTTAATATCAATTAATATGAACTATTGCTGTCTTGCCGCCGATAGGTTGCATTTTATTTACGAAGACGATCGTACTTTCCTCTACAATCGTGCGATGATTTTAAGTAATTATAAATACATATTGTACATGAGAAAATAATACTCGGGAGTGTGTCAAAACGGTGTAAGAGCCGTCTTGTTCACTTGTGTTTAGTTGCTGTTTTACTTATTTTTTAAAAGTCGACCTAATATATATATATATATATATATATATATATATATATATATATATATATATTGAATGTATGTATGTATATATCATGACCCGTAATCTCTTAGCTCATTCGTAATGGAAAATTATCGTGGTGAAATATTTTATCCTTCTTTGGTTTCTTTTCTATAATTTTTTTCCCTTTATAAAAACTGCCTTTCAAATATTATATATAGATTACCAATAACAGTAATGAACTTTATATCTGTTTGGTTTTTGAGTTAGTCAAAAGTGATACACTAAAAGTTGATTGATCATTCTCTAGGGGAAATGAATTTTTATTAAAATATTGCCAAACTTTACCAAATTTTGCAGAGATTGCTGAAAATGACCAATTGTGATATTTAGCAAAATTTCATTTGGCAAAGTTTGACAAAGATTGGCAAAATTTGGCCAAGTTTCTCAAAGTGAAAGGAACTGAAAGAAACCTCTATTGCGTTCATGAACTTCGAATGGATTTTGCTATACGTTATCCAAAAATTGCCAGATATTGACAAATATTATTAAATTTTATCAAAAATTTTTAGATTTTGTCAGACTTTGCCAAATGCCACCGAAACGTTTTTCTATATTTCCAGATTTTGTTTATAATATTTTCAGAATTCATTTATTCATACATCTTACGAGACATTTTTAAAATTTATCAAATATGAGACTTCGCAGAGAACGCTAATTTGAAATGTTTAAAAATGTTTGGGAAAGTTTGGCGTGAAATTTGACAAATTCATAACAAAGTTCAATAATCTGATTTTTCTTCACTAGGGGTGACGTATCTACCCTTTGTACCGAGGTAGAATATAATATTACTGAATAGTGCCAAAGAGGTATCGAGTTTTTAAAATTACGTATACACACAATTAGACTGCGGTTAGTTACTACATTTTTAGGTCACAGTAATAATTTTCTTTTTATTTAGAATAGAGACGTGTTTTTTATATAGCTTTAATACTGTTATTTTACTCTGTCTGTACCCTTATAACAAATTACGAGATTGTTTTTTTTTTTTTATAAATCTGTGGCTTCGATCGGTAAGATTCATCTGGCTTATGTTTATATATCATAACTCAGCATTACGTTTTTCTCCGCCTCGCTGTTTTTTTGTTAAATTATTTACTGTGAACTTTCCGAGCATAATACACTTTTATTAAGATGACATCGAGCCAACTTTAATATTACATACGTCTTTTATTTTTTTTATTCTTGCGCCATATATTACGCTTTACACTGTGAAGTATATATATATATATATATATATATATATATATATATATATAGAGTTGTCATTAATTATTTTCTCGGTTAAAATTGCCTCCTTTCGATTATTACGTTCGTTTTTTGTTTCGGCGGCAATTTTCTTACATACATACATATATACATATACATACATACATATATATATATATATATATATATATATATATATATATATATATATATATATATTACGCGGCAATGTACAAGAGAGGACGGGATAAGGAGTTTATATATATAGTACATGTATTGCAGAGTGCTCTCGAGTGTGCTGCGATAAATGTGTGTATGTGAGTGGTATAAAAACGAAGAAGATATAAGAAAAATGGGCGATGAGATTCTAATATTTTTGTTTGAAAACGAGCTGTTTTTTTTTTAAATATTATAGATCCTTATGATTCTACGATAGTTTTAAGAAGTGATATATATATATATATATATATATATATATATATATATATATATATATATAAGTGGTGTTTCAAACATTAATGAGGTATATAAATCGAAATTTTTGTAATCGTTGAATGTCGCGATTAAAAAGTAAAGTATTAATTTTACATTAAATTAACAGTAATAATCGAAGCAAAGTTTTTTTATACCGTTTGCGATAATCTCGATATATAACGTTCGACATGCACACAGATTTATGGGATTTTGTGAGTATGACTGTATAAAGTCATATTTTTTCGCTCACTCTTTTTTTCTTTCTTTTTTTTTTACTTATACATGTAGACTTGGAATGTCACTCATACGCATATAAAGTAAAGAACTCTCGAAGACGGCCGCGCGACAATTTTGTCTCTCCATTTCTTATTGCACGCCCTTTATTAAGCAGTACAAAAGAGTGCCACGCGAGCTCAAAGTATCATTTTCAGCGTAAGCTATAGACTAGACTAATGACTAGTGACTAGATGTAAAAGCAAGTACTCGAAGTGGTCAAACAATCTATATATATATATATATATATATATATATATATATATATATATATATATTAATTGAAGAATTCGCGTCTTCACTTTTTTCTTCTTTTTTTATATCGATAATACTTTCTTTCGATTCATGAGGAAAACCAAAGAATTTATTTATATGTATACTTGCGTTCGCATATTACACACGTATTTATAGGTTTTTCCGACGAGGTGGGCGTTTTTCTTTTAAAACATTTTGTTAGTGTCTTTTTTGTTTTCTTTTATACCATCCGTCGTTGGCTTTCAAATCGCACTCCTCCTCTCAAAGTTTTTCTCGCGCTTTCATTTTTATTTACAGACTCTATTTACAATAATTATTATGTATTGACATATCCATATGACACGTACACACATGCATACACAAATAAACGACGTGCAAATACGTATTCACAAAAAGAGCCAACGCGATATACATTTATTAATGTTTAAAACATTACTAAACATGTTGTCATCTTAGCAAAAAAAAAAATCATAATTCTATCGGCTGCAATTAAATCCGCATTGTAAACGTTATTTTTTAATATGGTTATATTAAGTACCATAATATTTTTTCCCCCCTTATGCCGTAGTTTCTTTTATGGTCTTACTTATTGTTTTCTCTCAAGCGGTAATGTGCAATAAAAGAATATGCAAAAAGTCCATTTTCATACATGCTCGGGAAAAGCATTCTATTTTTTTTTTTTTTTTTTTTTTGCAAACGCAAGAGTCTCGTGTTGTCGGAATATAATATTAAAATTTCACACGTCATAAAAGTAACCTGCCACGGGCAATTTCGTTGATATATAACGGCAGTGCGGCAGTGAAGAGTAATCTTTTTTGAACAGTGCACATCTACATGTATACCGCTAAAAATTGTGAGATTCTTATTTATTTCGTCCGATATTTCGTCCGGTATCCTGTCGATCGATGTAGTATATAACGTCGAGACATCGACGTTATTTCAATGCAGTTGTTAAATTATTCTGCTAAAATCGCTTTGTTCTCATTTCGTCGAGTTTTTTTTGTTGTTGTTCTAGATTTCAATAGAATTTCCTCAAGGATTTGTACAAAGAAAAAGCTTACAATTTTTGACAATGCTGGCGAAAATAAAGAAGCTGTATATGTATATAAATAATAAAGTGCTTTATAGTTTAGGGACTAAGATATTTACTTCTAAGGTTTCGTTAAAAAAATTTACAATATTATCGTTTTTCATCGGTGAAAATTCTGGGAAAAGAGATATTTTCATTTTACTGTGTATTTACGTCGTAATAATAATTTTTTTTTTCATTTCTCATTTATTCTCCTTGGTTTGATTCGATTTTTATTATTTGAAAAGATATATATACGTATACGTGTGGCATACTATAAGAGTCAATATAAAAACTGAAAAGAACATATACATTATAAAAAGATCTTTAATATATATGTATATATAAAAAACTTAATATTTAGTAATGAACCGGACGATTTAATGAATTATTTTTATTATAACGATTAATCTGTCGGTATTAAAATTTTAGCACGATTCGAAAAGGCTGTATACGTTTGTCTTCGTTGACTGGGAGGATTCTGAATAATTTTTGCGTTCGTAATAATCCTGAAGTACCGAGGTTCTCGGCAATTTTGTCATTTAAAAAACATTTTCACACGTCACGCGAATTATATTTAAAAACCCAGTTTTGTCCGTGCTGTCGATCACGCCGGACATTTGACCGGTGTCAATAATTTAACTGGTCCTCGACGGAGAGGTTTCGTTTTTCAACGCCATTATTGGATCCTCGAGAATTTTTATTATCGCGGGCACTTCTCTGTATACAGGTTCTCTCAATCCCGTTCTGTCGCTCGAGGGGAACCCGACACCCTCCCCCCTTTTTTCGCTCGTTTTTTGGTCCCTCTTTGAACGAGTGTTTCTCAATATATATATATATATATATTGGACCTATTTCCTTTTTTACAAAGAAGAATACGCGTGCAATACATTCTTCCTCAAAGAATCGGTACGATCTGTTTCATTCTTTAGCCTTTAGTTCCAGTAGAATTCTATTAGCGCTGGCATTTTGTATATCGGATCTTAGATAGGGAAGTTTCGAAATTCTTTTTGGCAATTTTGAATTGACTTCTGGTGCGTGCAAAATTTAAATTAATTATCGCGCACTGCTAAATATAGAATTATAGGTATATTTTTATATAATTTTGTTTTTGATTTAATTGTGATAGAAAACGTCAAAACTCTATAACGTTCCTCTTCTTTTTGTTTTAGAAATTCGAACGAAATTTTTACGTTCCTATAAACGTTATATTAGAAATTCTAGTTTATTAAATAGTAAATTTAAAAGTATATTCTCCAAAATTTTTAAAATCCTAACAAATTTATACCGAAAGCCGAGGTACATAATTTAAAAGCAACCGAAAAAAATTTATTGAAAATTTTTATGAAAGAACGTCAAATGGGATTTATCTGTCTGTTTTTTCTTATAATTATAAACATTTTTCGATATACTCTTCTATATATAAAACGTAAATAAAAGATTTTGGCAAAAGCAGGGGCTTGCTAGTCGATCTCTATTTATATAGTTCGAAAGTATCCTGAACTCGAGACAACTGCAGAGCGATACGATCACTGCACGCGCGTTCGTGAAAAACTCTTTAAGGATTTTCTTAGTTTTCTTTCCATCATTTTTTTTTGTCAAAGTTGGTAGCGCGAACTTTTCAACATCGTGCTCTCGGCTTTTTTTTATAAAGACAAACACACACACAAACGCACACACACGCACACACCCGCGTCGCTCGCTCGCTCGCTCAGCGAAGACCTTAAGAACTGCGCGTGCTTTGAAATGTTTTTCACGCGCGGAAGTTTGACGAAAATTCTGGGGAAACTCTCTCCAAGCCATGTGTGTGTTTGTGCGCGTGTGTGTGCGTAATACGCTCTCGAGTCGGTGACGGCGAAATTGGAAAGCACCAGCGAGACTCGCTTGCTTCTGAATTTGAAATAACGATATACAAAAAATATCATCGTTACTGCAAAACGTTGGAGAAAACTTATAACTTGTACATTACAAATTTTTCTTTCAAGTCGAACGAATCCGACTTTTAAGTACGCACCGCCTCGCGCGACGCAAGAAATGACTTGTATCACGATAGATTTTTGTTTATTTCGTCAAAACAGCCGCGACAGATCGATTAGGTTCTCATAGAGAATGTCAATATCCATCGTATTTGTACATATTGTGTATATATATATATATATATATATATATATATATATATATATAACGCAATGCTCGGTAAGCACTACAAAGTCATCTCTTCGTTCACAACTCCCAGAAATTTCGTATACTGCGCGGTTGGGCGCAAGTGCATAAATAAATAAACAGTTGCTGGGTGAGAGAGAGAGAGAGAGAGAGAGAGAGAGAGAGAGAGAGAGAGAGAGAGAGAGAGAGATATTTGACTGGCGAAAAATAGGAGCGGACGTGGCGTACGGTGTCGCCTCGGGGGAGGAGCCCCATCCCCCTTTTCCTTGGAAAGCCTCTCGGCCCTGCACTCGAGAGGCGCGTTTTCTCGTTAAGACGAGGGACTCGAGACAGATACGCGCGCGCACGCATACACACACACAAACCTTGTCTTTCTCGCAGGGCTCTTTCGAATTCGCGCGCTCAGAAATATATATACATATATAGCTCGTGGATATTATTATTCACGACGCGCTCCGGCGTCTCCGTCGGTGTCGGCGCCCGTGCCTGCATGCGTGCGTATAACCGTTTTCCTCTTGCTTCCTCTCACGATGCGGCGCGGTCTTTGCTTCTGCTGCTGTCTCTGCCGGTACTGCTTTTCGTCCACTATACTGCCGCTTTTCTAACGCCTTCGTCTCTCGCACTCGTGCTCGCACTCGACTATTGCCATATTCGTCGACCGCGCTGATGCAGCTCTCTATTGTATACGTATATATATATATATATGATGCTTCAGTATCTCTCTCGGTAGCTGGAGCACGCTGGAGTAGCGCATTTTCACTGGCCGCTCAACTCGGATCTGTGGGCATAGAGATAAAAGATCGTGATGGGTTTGACTTGCGAGAGGGAGGTTTTATAATGTGTTTTGTGTATGTATATGTAGTTTAAGGTTTTTTTTCGTTAGTTGGTGGAAAAAAGATTAGAGGACGCTGTTTCTTTTGGCAAGTAACCGGGCTGTTTTACATTTATGTTAAAAAGACTTAAACAAACTGACCGAATCGTGTAGAATTGGGAAAGTTTTGAAAATCTTAATTCTAATTTAGGAGATTTTTTAAAATTTTTCAAAACGTTCTCTCTTCTACGTTGTCCTTTGATTTTACTTAACAGCTTGCAATAATTCAGAGTAGATGTAAATAAAACCTATGATTAAGTAAAAAAATACAAAAAATTGAAATTTTTGGTCGTTTGGTAAATTATGACTTTGAAGAGTCTCTTAAAGCGTTAAAAAATGCACGATTGATGGGATATAAATTTTAATGAGTTCCATAATATAAATTAACAAGGAAATATGCACGCTGTATATATATATATATATATATATATATATATATATATATATATATACGGCTTTACTCACTTGAGCGCTTTGTATCTGTCCTTTTCGTGATTGTTGTCCGGTGGCTCGCACTCGAAGGATGCCAGTGCTAGAGCTGCATAAAATACAATATTATAAACAAAACAAGGATGTAATAATCCAAGGGATTACAATAAAATTCCAGGTATAACTCCTTGAAAAATTGAAAGTCAAGTAGGAGGTATAGGTAGAAACTTTTTAAAATCGTTGAAATACAATTTTTGAACTACTTTTGTAACTAAATTCATTATTTTGCGAACAATTAGAAAAAGCTTATCGTTGAGTGCTTTAAGTGTGTGATATTCGAAGCTAATGCACGAAGAATTATTAAATGTTATATTCATAACAATAACAATATTTGTAATTTATCCGATTTTATCACAAATTTTAAATGATTCAGTATAGAATTTCTTTACTTCATTTTTCTATACTTCTTTTACATCTATACTTCATTTTTCTTATCGATTTGTCAATTTTGCAAACATTATTTCATTAATTATATGCTTGTTGAATTTATTCTTTAACAATTCCAATTTATTTATCAAAAGGCTAAACATAACAACGTTTAATTTTATTTCTATCCAATCATTTAAAATTTTGAGGAGCTAGTTAATGGGCTAGTTTTGAATCTTTAAATTTTTTTGTTTGAATAATAATTTAGAGTAAAATTTCTTTTGGATTACCACCGCCTTTAACATATAAAATTATAGGTAAAAAAATGATATAAGATTTTTCTTTTATTTAGATCATGTTAAATTTTGATGTCATGTCTGACCAAAATCTGGCCTTTCTACTGACGGGCACGATTCCCAAAAATGTTGATTATGCGGGTTTACAATTTTAATTCGAACGAGAACGACACATGCATCGCATAATCCAACGGAAATTTTAATTGATTACATGCAGTATAATTTTACATAAGATTAATTAGCTTGATCGTTTCGAAAAAATACGGATTAAAGTGTTATTTGCCTTTTTAAGTAAAATACCAGTTTACCCCTAATGTCTCTAACTCTAATTTCGCGTTTTTCCACTTCCTTGCTATAATAGTGTCTTTTCACACATACGGTAAATGTAAACCTAATTTTCAAACCCCCTTTCGGAAATAAACTTTTATCTTACTCGTGAAATAAACTAATTTAATTAGATTTTCGTGCCCTCCTATATTTTTTTCTCTTCATTTTTTTTTCTTCAACAATTTCATCGAGATGAGCGCGCCCGCGCGCCCGCAGGGGCAAGTACATTCGCGATATAGCCTTGCGACGAGACGACCGCAGCCTTTATACATTAAGTTTATTATCTTTAGATCACGTAGCTCTCAAGCTTTTATATATATATATATATATATATATATATATATATATATATATATATATATATATATATACCCGAGAGTTTGCAGCTCTTCTGCAACTTTTTCGCTGGTCTCGCTTATACATTTTTCTTACACATTTTATAAACTCGCTCAAAGTATATGGTTATAAAGATTACTTTTGTTAAACGTGTAATATTCAACTCGTTAAAAAATCTTGAAAACTATCTCGTATTAAGCAATGAAATTATATTTTGTAAGTAATTAAACTATCAAAATGAAAATAGCAATTTTTATGCATCCATTATAATTTACTTTATGTGCCTATTATATTTCATATTAGATGTAAGATAAATATTGTACGTTAAATTAAAGTAAGAAAAGTTGTGACAAAGTTGTTTAATGGATCGTGGTGTTCGTTTTCATCGATTGAACAAAAAGTACTCTGTTTTCAGTAATATATGATTTTTCTTAATAATGCATCCTTTATTTGCTCCTATTTGACCTTTCTGAGGAATTTAAACCAAACTCGAAAAATAAAAATGAAAAAGTTTCGAAAATATTATTAAAAAAAAAAAATAAATGATATTTTCAAAACGTTCTAATTTTCGCACTATTTGATGAATTTTATAGAAACGACATAGCGATGTAAATAAAAATTTCAATCGTTTAATGTTTATGAACGAATACATGCATGTATGTATGGTTGCTTATACTGTAGTTCTTTTTATTCGATCTGTAACAATTGACTTTCACAGTTACTTAGCCCTACCGAATATTGAGTTAACAGCTAATAAGATATAATCAAAATTGTAACTATACCTATATATAGATATGTTATATGTCAAAATCGACTTATATATAGACTTTTTATTAGCATAAAAGGAAATCTTTTTTTTTATAATCTACAAAACTTCGAACAACCTTCGGAATTGACTAATTCACAATTGCAACTAAACGTAATACTTAAAACATTTTCTTCAATTGTCAATTTATTGAGGGCGATCAAATTTTAAATTACTGCCTTATACAATAACGCGCATGGAAAGCCGGAACATCAATAACACTTTTATTCGAATCGGATGATGCGCAGCTCACAAAAATATTTATATACACGAATAAAGGAAGAAATTAAGATAGTACCATTTTCCGTGAGCACCGGGCTGGCTTGCAGGAAAGCTATGACCCTCGGATTCTTCTCGAACGGGCAGGCCACTTGCTTCCAGGCTATGAACTCGGTCACCTGCTTGGCCAGCTGCCAAAACTTCTCGAAGTTTATGTGACCGTTGGGAAGTCTAAAATCACACAAAGTTCTTTTAGTGGCGTACGTACGCGTAGCCGCAGTCCCCCATCCACCGTATCCTCCCCGTAACCGGTGCCGCTCCTTGCGTAGAAATTTGAATTGGAAATGCGGGGGCAAAGTAAATTTTGACTATTCGACGAGGACGCCACGGGCGAATGTGGCAAATTTGAGTTCTCGCAATTACGTATTAATTGGGCCATTTTGTGGGTGGAAATGAAAAAGTAATGAGTGATATCTCAAGTTTATGGGAAAAAATGATATTTTATAGTTAAGCTTCTTTGTGATGGTCCCCAATGGATAATAGATGAGTTATATCGAAATTTTTGGATTTTAATTAAAAAGTAATTAAAAAATCTATTACGTATATTTTTTCCTTTCGTAAACGGTAAAATAAAAATAAAAATTTTAATTAATCAATAAAGTAGAAATCATTTGAAATGAAAAAAAAGAAATGTTCTATCTTTGCGATTAAAATAAAAATTTTATGTATACGTTTTACCGTTTGATTAAAAAGCGCGCGATAAAAAAGTTCATTTGGAAGAAGAATATATAATAAATTTAAGCCAGCATTATGATTAAAAAGTGGACATTTTAGTTTTCAATCAACTCAACGAAACTCTGGTCGGTAAAAATAATGTATAGAATATCTAGATATGTTGACTAACATATCGATTGCTGCCAATTCTCCCATATGAGTAAATAATATCTAATTTCAATATGATATTCTATAGAATAAAAGCTAACTGAAATTTCACAATTCACACGAGTTATTTGATATTCTAGCTGAAAGTCTGACGTTTTAGCTCGGAGTTTGACAAAGTTTGATTCAAATAGGAAATTACAAAAAAGAAAGAATTCCAATTTAAATTGAATTATAAAATATTCGTCGAAACCTGCGACAAGTTCTGAACTCCCGTTGTAGCACATAATAATGCAGCAGCTGATAATATTCGAGTAGTCAAACTAGCAGACATTGAAAGGAGAACGAGAGCGAGAGAGAGAGAGAGAGAGAGAGAGAGAGAGAGAGAGAGAGAGAGGGAGAGAGAGAGAGCCAAGAATTTTTTGAGAGAGCAGTGAACTGCGTGCTGCAAGACAATTTTTTATTTATTTAAATCTCACGACCCACAGATCATCTTCTTCTTTTATAGAAAAACAAAGAATTAAAATTGCACATCTTACGGTTACCGGTCATAAATTTTAATTAAAAAAAAAGTCGACTTTCAGGATACTTTCCACGCAACGCATTTCAATATTCCAGCAGCCCATAGCAGAACCCACGGGCCGATGGATCGCGCACGGTTTTGTCAATACACGGGGGGGGGGGGTCGCCGGGCCGTTTTCTCGTCGCGTCTGAAAATGACACTCGGAAATGCACCCTTCGCCAACCCCACCCCATCCATGCTCAACCACCTGCTCGCGATGGTAGCGGCGCGCGTATCTTCGAGACTGCTGCCAAGTGCTCTTTCTCCACCTCCCTCTCTCATTTCAGTCTCTCTCTCTCTCTCTCTCTCTCTCTCTCTCTCTTTCTCTTTTCTGAAGATATTATATATAAAAGCTCCGACGGGTTTCCGTTTCAACTTTTATCATTACAAGTTTAATGGGTTTATAGCGGCGCAAATACATTCCCTCCCCTCCTGCTGCGGGTTGAGATATAACGTACCTCGCGATATATATATATATTATGTCGTGAGGTGTTGAATAGAAAATCGTATGCGATATTTAGATTTACTTAATTTGTTTTTTACTTATTAATTCATTGATTGTTCTTTTTTAGCACTTAAATAGTATTTTGAAAAATTCAAGTTATGAAAAAACAACGATTTCAATTCCCAGTGTACCCGACAACCTTACCCAGATTATCTACGAATACATAATTCTTCTACAAAATTTCTCAATTAGCCACCTCATTTTTCATGTTGAAAATTAAAATGAAATACGAACAAACTAAGAAGACTCAATTGATCTGATTATCTTATTAGAACCGCATGAAACAAGCAAATAATTAATACGAAAATTGTAGGACTTAGTCAAAAGAATTGACGAATTTTGACAGATTGGAGCTCGATGTCAATTTTGTAGGTCATATTGAAGTAAAAAACTCTCGTTTTATAAATAGAACAAAATGAAACATTCTACCATTGTCAGTACATTATAGATGTCGTTCGTTAGATCTCGTAATGTTATGGAGAAGTTAATAAAAAAAAGTGTAAAATTTTCCAATCCTTTTAAAAATGTGACTGTGTTCGTTAAAATAATTAAGGTTCACGTTAAACTTATTTTCAAAAATGAACTTCCCCGCAAAATCAAGATCATCCGTCAATTCTTTTGATCGAATTGCATCGTCAGTATGATGAGAATCATTTTCTTTCGAATAATACGTCATTTTTGAAAAGTTATAGTATAGCTACTGTTCTTACTTTTTGTTTGTGTAATATTCTATTTTATTCTAATAATCTGTTAAATTTTGAACCTTCATTATTTAAGACACTTCCTCTTTTTCTTTCTCTCCGTCTCTTTATATATATATATATATATATATATATATATATATATATATATATATATATATATGCTTACTTGTTACTGCAGCCCTCGTTGAGAAAGTACAGGTCCTTGACGAGGAGGCTGAAGAAGGGCACGACGATGCGCTGCCTCTCGTCGGTAGCGCCGGCGCTACGCCACATCGCCGCCTTCAGGGTGCTGCGGTAACTGCTGAAGTTGCTGCTTGGATCCATCTGGTGCTCCAGGATCAGAAACTTGGCCGACTGCACCTTCGACCACTGATCGGGATCAGGGGATGAATGGGGGAGGGGATGGGGAGAAGCAATAAAGATTAATTTCAAATTGGCTGAAAAGGCCATGTAAAAATATCTGCGATATTCAAAGTACACAAGGTTCGGAAATTAATGTATGATATATATATTCATACAAATTTTTTCTTTTTGATCACGAACGGGGATTGATTTTGTGAGCTGTACAATTGCCATTCTGGGAATCGTTTTCAGTTTGTTTTACGAATGGCTTTTCGAAAGAAATTTACGAACGTTTTAACATCAAGATCGTTATACCAGTCAGATTTAATAATTTTCTATACACACACACACACACACACACACACACACACACACACACACACACACACACACACACATATTATATGTATATATTTAATCATTTTCAAAATCCCGCGCGGCGTTTTATACTTCAATCTACAATTAAAACTGGTGATCGAATCGATCGATCGTAAATAAATAAATAATTGTCTCCCGTATGAATACAATCGCCATTCGAATTTATCGTCAGTACGTATTACATCGTTTTATTGCGCGTTTTAATGAAATACGCGGTGCATATTATAATAGCGCCCGATGAAGCGCCACATATCGTACATCGACTGACGTTTTAATGAAAAGTCGAAACAATGACGTATTATTAACGAATCGAGAGATTAAATAATTACGGAGGGTATTTGTAAATTTAATATATATATATATATATATATATATATATATATATGTACATATACATATATATGTACATATACATATATATGTATGTATGTATTTATGTATATATGAAACACTCACGGTCTTCTTCAGCCGCGAAATCGGCGACATGTTCAGCCCAGCGATGATAGCCATGAGGGAGTTGAAGTTGCCGATGTTGAAGCACTCTCGGGCCGTCTCGATCCAGTACTCGACCACTCGGACCCGCTGCTTCTTCTTCGCGTGCTATTATAAAAATAAAGACACACAATAAAACCAAATTTAACATCTCCATTTTCATGTGTATGTGTATATATATGTCATATATATACATATATATATATATATATATATATATATATATATATATATATATATATGTATGTATAGAAACCGCATCATTATCGAACCTTGCAGACTTCGGTCGCCACGAAGTAACTGAGCCTGTTGAACCATTGCACGTAGGACTCGAGGTTTCGCGTTTTCTTCATGTCCTTGAACGAGGTCTCGAGGTGAGGCGATTCCTGAAAGGTCAAGATAAAGAAGAAAAAAAAACAAAAATTAGCCCAAATGTCGCATGTTTTCCATAAATTGTATTTAGTATATATAGCTTTGTGTGTGTGTGTGTGTGTGTGTGTACGCGATTTGTCGGAGAGTGATAGGGGCGAGCCGACCGCTGTATATGAAAAAATCCGGACGACCGAGCGGATCAAAGACCCCGTCCCTCTTACCTTGGCGAACGCCTGGACGAACTCCTCGGGGCCGATGTACGAGAGCCGCTCTAGCTCGACGTGGGTCAATTGCTGGGCCAGGACGGTGGCCGAGGGGCAGAGCTCCGTTACGTCGACCTGCAACAAAGGCTACCGTGTGAATCGCTTAGGGGGGTGAGCGTCTCATGGCGATAACGTCTGCCGCATGTGCGTGTGTTTACACACAGTGGGGCCGTCAGATTTGTCACTTTGGTATTTGTATCATTGAAATCATATGTTTATAATCATTATATATATATATATATATATATATATATATATATATATATATATATATATATATATATATATATAAGTATAACTATTATAGAAAATTACGATCAAATATCATGCTTAGATAATATGTCTTTTGGACTTCAAAAAAAAATAATTGTGAATTTCAAATTATATAAATAGGCTCATTGGTACATTTAAGGGTCTGCCAAGCTCACTCATATCGATCGAGTACGAAAAGTTTTTTTTTTAATGTGTTTTATATAGTTGTAAAGAAAATGCAAACATTAAAGCATTATTATTGTATCAAAATTGTAGTTAATCATACCTTTTATTTAGAATTTTTGAATGTGTAATTTTTGAAACTTTGCTATTTTCACACAATTTGATCATTTGAGTCTCGGGAAGAATTAACAATAAACGTTAACAAAGGATGTGATTAACTAGAATTTGTCATAATTTAATGTTTACGTATAATATTATTTGAAATTTGAATTACTTTTTGCTCGATCGTTAAAAACTAATTTTGACAGCCTCTTCAATTTGAGTTTCGTACAGTTATTATATACTGATTTTTTGAAATTTCTTTATTAAACAATACAATTTATAGTATTATTATTGGATTACCCTAAATTAAAAATTTAAAACCAATTATTTACAGCTATAGTATCTTTTTTAAATAGCGAGCATCTAACACATTGCAACTATGTGTCTAAGCAACATTGTTCTATACAAATCGAGCCCAATATTTTATAAATTGCTTAAAAACGTAAAAAACGTCCGGATAATTTTACCGGAACGTTTATATGTAGTTTTGTTACATTTCTATTCGAAATTAAATAGAGAATATGATTAAAATAGACGATCGAATTTTTAATTTCTCCTTAGAAACGTGTTTCTCGCTTATTAAAATACTCTTATTGTATTACTTTAAAAATTGTATTAAAAAGATAGATATAGTATATGGCTTCAGAAAGTATTATACTATTTCTTACATGCAAAAAATGTATAATTTAAATTTTATATAAAATTAAAAAAATATAAAATTAAAAAAATTTATATTGATTTTGTGTCAAAAAAAATCAAGTTTAAAGGTTTTTTTTAATTATAAATCTCAAAACTTATTCATAAAATAATCATAAATAATCATAATCTTTAATCATAAATAAATTCGTCAAATTAGTTTTTTTATATATTAATTAGTAATCTTATTTAGACTTAATTGCAGAATGTTAATTTAGTATACGAACACCAATGTAATATTCTATGCTAAGAATATTATTTATTTTATTCTATTTCGACTTATACTTTTTAATTTTTCTTTACTCTAATTTCACGAAAAAAAAATTTACATTTCTTTTAATAGAACTTGACCTTTTGAATACTTATTATAAGTATTCAATAAGTTAGACCGATAAAAATAGTTATTAATTTACTTGGAAGATAACGCCTAATTAATATCGAAATAAATATAATAAAGCCCTTAGTCAAACATACTGACACCTGTTTTATATTTAATCTAGAATACAGTTTAAACTTTTTGAAAATTTTAAACTATTCAAATATTAGAAATTGTATTTTCAATAATTGTGTAAAGTTTAATTATATTTCATCCACTGTGTATTTAATGTGCTTTAATTATATCTTAATATTAATTTAACAGAGCGTCATGTGTAGCAGGAGTATATAGTCATATCTAATATTACATCTTTTACGGAAGTATTCATTCAGTTAGCCCAAGATTTCTCAAGTTTCATTGAATTATATATATATATATATATATATATATATATATATATATATATATATATATATATATGATACCTAATGAAATTTCTAGAATTTCTAATTTATTACGTTTTATGACATGAAATCTCAGAGGCGGATATTTATAAATAATTTATAATGAAAAGAAAGTTGGCGTAAAATATATATAAAACGGAATTTTCGAGTAATTCGTAAGGACGGTATATTTGAAATATTTCTCACGCATTGAAACGGTATTTAATGATCATTCAATCTTACAAATCATAAGAGATACGTACTGCTGAAATCTGTCAGAAAATGTTTCAAGGAGGTGAAATCGACCTATAATCGTTGGATCAGAATTTTCATTTAATATCGGAGAAAAGGGATGAATGGCATCCAAATGAAGTTGATGACAATTTTTGGGAAACATAAAAGTTGACAGTAGATAATATATATATATATATATATATATATATATATATTATATATATATATATATATATATATATATATATATATATAAATTCGAAACATATTGTACATTTAATGTATTTCTAGGTTCTCTCATTAAAGCTTGATTTTCTTAAATAAAAACATCTACTGCGAAGTCTTGCGATATCAATGTAAAATGTTCCTTTTTGTAATTGTTGACAATACTACGAGATCGAGAATATTATTTTTAGGTTTACTTAAAGGCATTTACTTAAAAATACCTATTAGAAACATGTAGCTATAGGTACATACGATTTGAATACACTCCCTTCCCTATCCATCATCTTTCAGCTTCGCTCAGTTTTGAGCAAAATTCGAACAAGTTCCCTCCTACATGTAAATACATATATTATATTCGCGAATCCTCACAGTACGACATGTACGAGCGAAGGAAGGAAGGAAGGAAGGAACGAAGGAGTATAGGTGGCGAGGCGACGACCGGGCCACATTTAACCATCGCGCACACATAGCTAAAATTAGCCATTAGAGCCTGGACACGCGGTATAGAGGAGACTACGTCGGGCGGAGATCGCGCGCCAAAGGGGGCATAGAGAGAGAGAGAGAGAGAGAGAGAGAGAGAGGGGGAGCGATGGGGTGGTAGAAGGGTGGAGATCAGCGAAAGCATCGGGCCGGCTAATCAAATTAAGTGGACTATAGCTGCTGTCGTTCGGACACGGCGTCCACGCCGCGCAGCCTCTTCTCTTCGCCCTATCTCTACGGTGTCAAGGAGGAGTACGTAACCCCATTAGGCTAACTGCGCGCGGGTGCGCTCGCGAGAGCATTAAGCGTATGGAGAGAGAGAGAGAGGGGGGGAGGACGGCCGATGCGTATAGAGTGCGTATATATACATACATATATATATACATATATATATATATATATATATATATATATATATATATATATACACATATAGAACGGACCTACATATATATTTGTAGATAATGGAGACCTAAAGGCTGGGGGGAGGGACGTGGATTAGGAGCAGGATTTCGAAGGCTACTGTTGCATATATATATATATATATATATATATATATATATATATATATATATATTCTGTCGAGAGAGGTAAGGGCAGACTGTTTCGATCAATGAGCTGTGAGCGCGACGAATTAATATGCAAGGGTAGTCATAAAGAGAGCTGTCGCGTTGGCAATAGATCTGTACCAAGGGTTTTGTATACATGCGCGCGCGTGTGCGTATTGGAAAATATATATGCAAGAAGATCCAATAGGGGGGGATCCGATATTGTACGGCAATGCGTATATTTAGATGCCGAAAAGCGGGCTTGACGCAACAAGTATGGTGATCATTGATAATTTGGGCGTTCCAAAGTTCCTCCGTGAAACTCTCACCCCTTCGATCATAAATAGAGTATCAAAATCAAATTATAAAAATATTAGAGGCTACGCCAATTAGGAATTTTTGAAAAAAATTTTTTTTTTAATCCAAGAGATGCTTTAACCACGAGCTAAAGAGTCTTGAGAATGAAAACTTGTTTCTTTTTTTTTTTGTAACTTAATTTTCGAGCTTCTTATCGGGCCGCGTCGACGAGATATTCTCTTTAATTGCCAGGGCAGGACAAGAGGGAGGGATCAAAATCTTGATATACTGATCTATTATCCTACGATGACTATAGGATCGCTGTCTCGTACGCGATGCCATTTTTAGGATTCGACGGCAAAGACACCGAAAGATTTCTCGCGCGAGATCGCGCGCGAGATTTTCGATCTTCTGTTTCGCAGGCTGTTTCGAAATTTACCAGTCTGATTAATCTTCCGAGTTGAATTAACACGGATCCAAAGCCAGTCCCAACGCATGCGACCGTTGAAGAAAGTCGATCGCGAGGTTTTTCGCGGGCGAGCTCCCGGTGCGCATTCTGACTTTTTCCGAAACTCGCATTCCGATGTGTAGGGTAATATCGAGGCAGATCGCCGGTTAGCGGTAGCCGATCGACGCAAATGTCGCGCAGGCAACGAAATGCAAAAGAAGAACTTATAGTTCGCGGAGCAATTTAGATTCGAATCAACGATAAATCTCAGCCGCGCAACTGGCACGCGTTAGACGACTGGGGAAAAAGTGGATTTTGAAACGAATTTGGAACGTCATCGTATCTCACCGATGCTTCGATCGATCCAAGCCCCCTGCCTCTCCCACTCGATTCTACAACGTTGTTATTTGTCTCGGAATTTTGACGATTTTCTTTTTGTGCTATTTTTTGTTTGTTTTTCGTGTCGTAAATGCATACAGAATATATTTGATCCGACGGTATATCATTCAGCAAAGTACCTAAATTACCTTGCGTAGAGAAAAAATGTGGGGTGGAGGGAGGTGGGATGGGAGCTGAATATAATTATACATCTACTGGTACAATTTTCAAGCGTAGTAATTATCTTAATAATCTGACTCATAGACGAAGCGAAAGGTTTTATTTAAATTACTATATATTATACTAAAAAGGAGATGTACTTCAATTATGAGATAAATTACTACAAATATATTAATAATAATGTGATAATAATAAGTATAGAAATTATTATTAAAATTATAGTAAAATCTCTCATAAGTCGAGTTCGCCTCTCTGTTAGTAGAAAGTTTAGTGTATTTTAGTGAAACATTTCTTCCAGTATAGTATGAATAATGGAGGGGGGGGGGGCTCGTCAAAATTCGAATCGGATTAGAGGAGGTTCTATTTCTCCTCTTCTTCGAGATCAGTATACAGAAAATACGTAGTTTCTTTTCTTACTCCTTTTTCACTCCCTTCTTTACAGTTCTATATATATAGTTCCAATTCTACGCTGCACGAGGAAATGTTGTCTATCTTTCTCCTTCCCTCCCTCTCGATACTTCGGAGCTGGCCAATGAGGTTTCTTGGTTTCGCGTTCCGTTTCATCGGGACATTTCGCTCGCGTTACGAGTATATATAGGTTGAGAAATGCACGAAAAGAGCTACAAATCGAAATTACATCCGTGGCCCCGGTCGTTCCCGTCGGCGTCGGCGCCTCCTGCGAAATGACCCCTCGTATCTAAAATATAATCGATGATGGGAGAGCGTGAAAGGCACGCGTTTATACGGGAAGTGCAGCTGTAGCTGTTTGAAGGCGGGAGAGAGCGGGCGAGAGAGAAAGAGAGCGAGAAAGATGTGAAGGGTTAGAAAATAAAAAATTAAATTATGTTACTGTCGCATTTAATTACGAAATTTTGCAGTTACACTGCGATACATAAATAAACAATAACGGGATGTAAGTGAAACAAAATAATTGAAATAATTCTATATCAATAGATATTTTTCACTACTATTCCTTGCATACATATATATTAGTATACGTGGAATTTTTATACAGATTATTAATTTATTTCTAGGAAGCTTAGTTATAAAATTTGTAAAATAGTTAGAAATGAATCGCATGTGTGTATCGTGCAAGATTAAGAAATTTAGTTAGTAGTAGTTTAATAATTTTCTAAAATATTTTTTGAATAGTTATTTCTGCATGCAACTTTAATCAATCAATTTTAATATAATAAATTTAAAATAGAACACTTATGTTAATATAGTTAAAATACTGAAAATTATATCGATATATTTTTAATCTTTTTAATCTCAGAGCCAATATATTTTTAATTACATTATCAACGTGAAAGATATATAATATAATGAAACGTAGGTATTGAAAAAATTTCAAAAGAAAGTCTATGTAACATTTTAATTAATGGCTTCGGCTACAGTAGTAATATTTGCAAGTTCATACTTGCGGAAAAGTGGCCGACGTTTTTTATAAGTAAATGCGCTCGAATAAAAGAATTTTAGTTCCTTCCAGTACTGCTCTAGTGTACTTATTTTTTTTTTTTATATAAGCTTACCTTAGAAAACTTTTTTATCGACGCAGTGAAAGCTAATAAAATACTCTTTAAGCAAACTCCAGAGATAAAAACTTACGGTTTATACGGTTGAACAAAAAAGAAGGGAGGTAAAAAAAATCCATTTTTTTTTGGTCCAGAATCGTAACGAGACGCCAAATGTCGAATAAAATGGAGGTGAAAAAAGAAAGTATCATATTCTTCTTGAATATTCACAAAAGCATACATTTGTTTCGCTTTAATTCTGAAGTAGACGTAAAAAGCGAGAAAGAAAAGAAGAAGAAGAAATTACGAACCGCAAATTAACGACCGACGCGCAGCTTGAAACACGGACTCTATAGAGCTGGAAAATGAGCTCCGTTTTATCCTCAATAATGCCTTTGTGCTCATTGCATGAATATGAAAAACTATGTACTTTTCTTTTTTTTTTTTCTTTTTTTGAAAATCGTCCGCTTCATATTTCGCTAACGGCAGAGCAGCCTGATTTTTAATCGAGGGACAGATTGATTATATTTTGTACGTATTCTCGTTTTGCAATGTTTTTTCTCTGACTTATATTTAACTCAAGCACGGATAAATATTATTTAAAAAAAGAAAAAATTTTTACGCTTATTAAAAGTTTTGTCGAAGAGCTCTATATGACAGATAAATTAAAAAATTTAGACGTAAGTTATTCGAAAAGAAACAGAGAGTGGATGAGAGAAATTGAAGCAATCCGTCATATATATATCTTAGAATTAAACTCTGTTTCTCACACAGAATGTATTTACTCGAATGGAAGACGATAGATTTATAACAACAAAAAAGTTAAAAAATATGCAAAATTTAATGAAAGAAAACATTTTCTTTTTAACGTACAAACGAATTAATAGCTATTGTCTTTAATTATTTAAATTATAAATATTTATAATGGAATAAATTGACCAATGTTTTATCTTGCTAAGATATCTCGGACTATCAATTGATTGTTATATTAATTTACAGTAAAAACAGATAGAGCATTTTTATTATTGATAAAATTATCTTTTAGCAATGGATATAATTTTCTTTTCTAATATTTCATGCTTGCTTTCGATATCACCTATACAAATGTTGCCCAAACAATTTTAATCGTTGCATTCCAATTAATAGACAAAACTATCAATGCTTAATTGGACTCGGTTAGGTTTTTTCCTGGTCTACTATATTACACTTATATTTTTACTATATAATTATAGGATGCTCTGATCTTTATAAAAGTTATGAGTATTCATTTTTATTCTTCGTTTATATGGACTTTACTCCCTTTTAGAGATAGAAAAGCTATAATAAATCTTAAAAGAACATTATTCAAATTGTTTATAATAAAAAGTAGTTCAACGGTCTTGAAGATTCAGCCTCTCTTGCTCTCTCACTTTCTCTCTCTCTCTCTCTCTCTTTGTCATCTGTACTGTTATTTTTAAATTGAACCCGTTCAAGAAAAGCTTATCATATAAAATAACTAAAGAATATTATTATTTATTATTTATATAATAATAATAAAAACAACAATGACTAAAATGAATGATAAGAATAAGTTTTTACATTATCAAAGCTGGAAATTTAAGTAAATTTTAAAAACCTTGATCAATATTATATTAAATCAAGTCTAACCAAGAGATCTCTCGTAATTACCTAAAGGACAGAAGAAGAAAAAAGAATCATAAAGTGACTCACTACTACGCAATCAATTCGTGTAAAGATTACTGCAATAATAGGAATCTAATAGAAACCCCTTACCCACGAGTCCGATTACTTGTCCCTCTTGATGAAAAGGGCAAAAAAAAAAAAAAAAAAATAATAACCCAGAGACAGAGAGCGAGGGGGCAAGAGAGCGAAACTAAATTCCGTATACACACCTGGGTGAGCTGCTCGGTCGATGCCTCGGTCGCGAGCCTCGCCAGCGCCTCCTCGTATCTCTCGAGGGCGGTCAGCTTCAGCAGCAGATTCTGCAGCAGCACCGAGACCTCCTGGCGGGCGGCCGCGTCGACGTTCGTCACCTTCTGCGTGATCGACTTAACGTGGCCCATCACCCGCTCGTCCCGGAAGTCGTAGGGGAAGGTCTCGGTCCACTCGGCCAGCAGCTGGACCAGTCGCGGCACGAAGCGGTGCAGACGCTCCTGCGGATTGTCGCGAACAGATATTGAGATTGGGATCGTAGAGCGTGGCGGAGTGCGGGGGGTAGGGGGGGGGCTCGTTCGACTATATATATATAACAAAATAGTTTCGATTTTTTGGCTTTCCGTAGCTCGGCAAATTATGCAATTATATCCTTCTTTTTATTTAATTATGCAGACTTATTGAATAGATCGAAACTACATTTATTTCAGCTTATTTAACACCATCAAACTCTAATTATCCTTATGAACGGAGGTAAACTTATTCTGATTAAGTAATTCATTTTTTGTTTTTTATTAAATGTAAATCAATAATAATATTGTATCAAGTTATATATTGGTAATATAGAGTAATGCATACATTGACCTTTCAATATTATTCTCATATAAGTTCGTACTAAAGTAATAAACATTTCGAAGAGTCGATACCTTGAAGTAACGCTATTTTTGAGGGACATGATTACAAAAGGAAAAAGATTCCAAATCAGCATTTCAAGTCACGCTTAGGTCTTCTCCATTCAAAAACTGATTTGGAGTCTTCTTTTTAAGTAAATAATTTCAATTAGAAATTTCCAAGTAATAAGATTTAAAAATGTATACTTTTAAATCAATACTCTAGATGCATATATTGACGATTCTGAAGTTTTAAGTACGTTCAGATATTATATATATACATGAATTGAAGTTAAGAATAATACATTTTATATGCGACTTCGAATGGAAATTATCATTCCATTTACAATATGAAAAAGCTTACTGTACTGATTATTTAATCTAGATCTAAGTAATGATTTTCAAGTAATAATATTTGAGCGTTTTAATTTCAATAGTATTGTCATTAACTGAAGAGATACTTTTACTTATTAAAGTAAAAAATGTCAGTATTTCCCGAATAAAAATGAATGTACGTAATGTTGAACATCGTGTATTTGAACAAGCTAATTATAGAAAACAGGAATTATGTTATATATATATATTTTATAATATTACTGAAAGACTGTTGTAAAATTATTACAAAAGCATAATGGACACATTGAAATGAAAGTTCAGGAACTCTAATGAAATAGTCGTAAATTATTAATCTTGATAGTATACAAAGTTGAATCGCAGTCACTATTTCATTCCTGCAAAATATGAGTTCACGCCGAAAAACTACAAAGGAAGGTGAAAAACGAACGTATCGTTCGTAGATATATATATATATATATATATATATATATATATATATATATACACACACATAAAATATATAACGCGGGCATATCTGACAACTTGCGTTGCGACGAGACGTGAAATGCCGCGGAATATAAACTGAAGCGTGCGCGGCAGAGGCGTTAAACAAAGAAAATCGGAGAAGTGGGACAAAAGCGGAACAAAGCAAAAGGTGTGGGTATAAAGAGAAAGAGATAGAGAGAGGGAAAAAGGGAGAGAGAGAGAGAGAGAGAGAGAGAGAGAGAGAGAGAGAGAGAGAGAGAGAGAGAGAGAGAGAGATCAAAGTCACATCGTCGCGGCTTGTTCCCTGGGTTGAAAGTTCAGAGAGTTTGGTGTCGGGGTGTACGCAACTTTGCGCTCGCTCTCTCTCTCTCTCTCTCTCTCTCTCTCTCTCTCTCGCATCTGGACAAGTAAACAGACGGCTTGCCTGATTGAGCGACAAGGAGCGCGATCAGGTGCCGCATCGAGAGCTGCGAGCGTTCGAATTGTTGACGATCGATTTTCAGGAATGCTTTTTTTTCTTTTGTTTATTTAACTCTGCAGGGTGAGGATTTTTCACTATCGCGTTCCAAATCTCGATGTGGATTGTATCGTATGTAATACGGATTGGATTGTGGAACTAAAGAATTTTCCTCTGAACTTATATATGATAAAGCTTAAGCGAGCAAGGATATCGATAGCGTTATACTTGCAAGCTTTTAGTTCCGTTATCTTTCAGTTTTGAGTAACAAAAGGGTTAAAGCTAAAATATATACAAATTCGAGCAGATGGATTTTCTATTAATGTCGATTAGTCTTATTGCAATAAAAACAATATTATTATATTAAGCCCAGTTTTGTCAAATCATAAATTAGAAGTGATGATTGAATTGTTTCTCTATGGCAGCTTCTAGTAAATGTTCTCAAAACAATATAAAATAGATATAATTATAAATAATAAGAAACTAATTCTAAATATATATATATATATATATATATATATATATATATATATATAAACTTTTGCTATTATGTTGCTAATGTTTGCTGTACAGCAAATCATATCAACTTGATCCAAAGTTTTTTCAACTGTATCTTTGAAAAATGTAAGTTTACCTGGAGACGTGAAGGTAAAGGAATTTTAAGACAGTCGCGAAGGAACATTCGTCGGAACCCAGTTTTCTATCGACAGCTTCGGAAGTGGATTTTTCGCTCGGACTGTTCCGGGGATGACCGATCATCGAGCGGAAAAATGAAAGAAATGCAAGAAAAATCAGCGCGACCTCCTCGAAAATGCAGAGCACGACGAATCTTTCTCGAAATAGCTTTGGGAAATTTTGCACGCATCATCAAAGAATTGGAGGGGGGCGGTTCAAAAGGCAACTACGATAAATCATTCCCGCGTCCGAAAGAGGAAACTTTTCGGGCGCTCCGCGATTTTGCATTACTTTCATCAGCCGAAACTTTTACCTCTATATATATATATATATATATATATATATATATATATATATATAATGTGTGCGCATGCACGGGGTGCAAGAGCGATAGCAGCGACTTTTATGCGCCGAGAAAAATTTTTCCAGTAAAAATTACAAAAACTGCGTAAGTAATATTTATGATCAAGGACTGCAAGACATACAAGAAATCATTATAGTTTTTCAAGAATTATCAGAGGTCAACGGTGAGTTTTTTAATTTTATTTTTAAGTAAGTATATTGCAATTTTTTAAATTCTGGCATTGTTTTAATTTTTGAGAAAACAACTTACAGGCACTCTTTCAATTTTCCATGAAATTTAAGTGAAAATGGGAGCAGTGCTAACAAAAAACAAGTGAAATTTTCAGTACTGAATCAGTATATTTCACTGTTTTCTCAGCAGTGTATACATTTTTACTAGCTGAAATTTTTGAGATCGAACTATAGCGCGTGTGTATAAGTCGACGATCGATAAAGAGATCGTCGTCGTTACTTGAAGTTTGAATAGAAGAAGAAGGAAGAAGCGATAAAGCACGCGGCTTCGACGGGCTCCGGCCTACCTCGGGATATCGTAACGCCGAAGAAAAAATTCTCGATATACCCGTGTAGCGGCATATATTTTGTATATATGAGCTCATTCGAGATACGCCAATTTTAAAAGAATTTATCGTAAAACTAAGAGAATATAGAGAATATGGGGGTCGTAGATATTCGAATGATTTAATGAGGCTGCAAAGACCATCAAGACGTTTTTCAAAATGTTTTAACGAAGTCCATATTTGCATCCGCGTCTCGCGTGGCTTTAGCTCAACTTTGGGCGGAAAACAGCGCGATCAGGCGTTTCCTTCGATCCCTAATTAAGACTAAGATAAACGTACCGAGCTGTAAGTGAAGTTTCTTTTTTATTTGTTCATTTTATCCATCGTACGAACTACGGTCCTTTCACAGAAAAATTATAAAATAAGACAATAAATTTCTACAAAAAAATAAGATACAACATTTTCACGACCGATGAATATGTGACAAATTGAAATAGTTTTGAAATTAATAGTGATAAAAATAATCAAGTCCGACGAAATCAATCGGCAGCTCCGATTATTTATTTATTAAACAATATTTGACGCGAACATAAATTGAACAAAGTCAGTTTAAATATATCGGAAATATTAAACAGTTCATTATTCTTTTCTGTAGGTTCAGCCCAGTAAATTTAAATATCTGTTTAATATTTGCATTTTCTACACAAAGTATAAATAATATATAATCTCAGCAAAATCTACACCTCTCTCGTTAGATAGACATTACTTGAACCACCGATGGGTATTTTGAGATTTCGCGTAAAAATATCGCAAGAATGTAATATATTTCATTATTAGCGCTCGATTTATCAGTGTAATCGGTACATATATCGGTACATATAGGCATTTTTTTATTGACAATAATAGGAATTTTTTATTAATACATTGATCGCGCAATCCACACGACTCACGAACAACGAAATCCGTGGCAATTCGACGTTTAAAGATTTTAGCTGTTGAAAACTTGCACAATATGCCTTATTGTATGTTTTCGTAGCCTGGTACATTCGCCTTAAAGGAGAATACGCGAGGATTAATACGACGTTACCTTTAGTACGAGGCTGTCGCCCGTTCTGAACAAGTAATATCTTATATAGATTTCGCTTTATACAGGCATACTTATACGCTTACGTCATATATTATTATGTATTATACTATAAAATCCGAATGCGTTGCCGTTGGTTGTCGAGCTTTACATTCGAGGAAGAAAATATATTGCGTGCAGGATACTCGGCATTTTTTTTATGGCAAAGCCTTTGCGGGAAATAAATTTTATATTAATAAATAAATATATATATATATATATATATATATATATACGTTTTATGACAAAAGCTAAACGCCGACTGTCGATGCATAATATACATCTTAAATACAAGTACATTTAACTTATCGCACAGCTAAAATAAAACGCATTTCGCTGTATAAACAGGAATGAATGTGTTCCCGAGTATTTTTTAATTAATTAATTAATAAAAATTCATATGCTCAATAATAATAGTAGATAACTGCTTTTCATATCACTTCCAGTTGAATTATAATATTTCAATTTTGTAAATTCTCTCTCTCTCTCTCTCTCTCTCTCTCTCTCTCTCTCTATATATATATATATATATATATATATATATATATATATACTACTGTGTACAAATATGAGTAAGACTTTTCAATTCGAACTTCCCGGGTTTCTCGATTCGGACAAATGTTTTTATTTTTACGTTAGCAGTGCTGTCAGAGTTATATGTGCCAAATTTTCACGCAATTATCTTCATTTGTCATATAGTTACGCTTGTGTTTTGTGAACAAATAAAAGTTGTCTCTTCGGGTTTTCTAATATCTGAAATTATTCAAGAAATAAGTAGCATTAAATTTTGGGCGCCAAATGAAATATCGGCAGCCGAAACGTTCAAAATGCTGCAGAAGGCCTTTGGCAAGAAGTCAGTGTCAAGAGCAAGTGTTTTTGATTGGCGCAAACTGTTCAAGGAAGGTGAGAACGTGTTGAAGACGAAGCACATCAAAGCCGACCAGCAACGACCAAGAACATCTACTGATGGGCTACACGTCGACAAAATCAAAGAATTGGTTCTGCAAAATCGTCGATTGTTTTTCAAATTGGAAAAGCGTTGGCGTAGTTGCATTGCATCCGGGGGGAATTATTTGAAGGGGGCTGAATTAGATATAGAAGAATAAATAAAGATTTCAAAAGTTATAAATAAAGTCTTACTCATATTTGTACACAGTAGTTATATAATAAATCACTTCTCAAGTAAAGCATATATATATATATAACATTTATAGGGTGCTCATATTTTTTTCTTTAAATTTAACCAATATTCCAATTTCTATAAAATAGTCGTAACGAGACACGGGGTTCGCGCAGTTAAAACACAATCTGATTCATTATTATGATTTAAGTAATAAATTTTAAAATTGATTGCGTCAAAACTTCGGACGCTCGTGTATGTAGCATTAATTTGCGGACACGTCAATGCTAACGATTCGGCGAGAATTTAAAATTAGTTATCGTGTACACATATACATACATATATATATATATATATATATATATATATATAGATATATATTTACTTTTATATTCAAAGATGATTAATTACAACAGCCTGCGGATTATTCGAGAATATTGCCAGCAGCACCGCTACTACCGGTGTGTTGGTTAAGTACCTTTCAATCTAATAATCGTAAGCACGAAGAGAGTTTACCACATTGTTTAAAAGTTACGATGCTCGTTAAAAAAAATATAAATAAATAAATAAATAAATAAAAAATTCAATGCATAATTTTTGATAATTCATGATTGTATACATTTTCTTTTTCCGTTTCTCGCAAATATGAATTTCGATCTATTCATTAATATCGATATATTACTTGAGATGACATCATTTGTGATTTTGTTAATATAAGGCCAACTGGCGTTTAATGAAGAAAAAAAGTTTATAGAAAATAATAATTCTCGAAATTTCTAAATTCTTTAATTTTATTTTCATTACACTGTTAAAAAAACATTTATTTTCCTGGAAGAGTAGGATCGTTCAATGTTATTCATATTGTAATGGATTGAAAGTTTTTCACCATACAGGAACTAATATTTTACGCTGGAATAGATTTATAAATGAAATTCTTTATACGTATATTTTTAATTTTTCGATGTCTAATATGGCTAGTAACATTTAAACTAATGTAACATTTGCAATGTGAATTAATTAATAGATTTAACGTACGTTTGAAAAAATTTTAATCATTTCTCAACGTACATTTATATGACATATTTATATGTAGATTAAAATTAAAAATTGTAGTTATGTCGACCGTTCTGAATTAAATCAGTAAATATTTTTATCTATCTTACATAATCATGACAGTCAGATTGTCCTCGTTTATAGTCACCCCCGAAGAATCTGAAATAGAACTTATTACTACAATAAATTATATTAAAAATAAAAATTTGAAAATAAAAATCAAATTAATAATAAAATAAAATAAAAATAACAATAATCAAAATAATAAACTATATTCTATGTTAGCAAAGGACAACCTGACTGCCCCCACCATCTTAAATTTAAATTCACCTTTGGCATCCGACGTTTCGAACTGCTCTGGTTCATCCTCATGAACTAAACTCTGAACTAAACACTTTAGTTCCTGAGGATGAACTGGAGCGGTTCGAAACGTCGGACGCCAAAGGTGAATTTAAATTTAAGGTGGTGGGAGCATTTACTAACATAGAAATATTATTTTTATTTTATTTATTATTTTTATTTGATTTTAATATTATTTTATTTTACTTTTTTAAATGTTCAATTTTTAATATAATTTATTGTAGTAATAAGTTCTATTTCAGATTCTTCGGGGGTGACTATAAACAAGGACAGTCTGACTGTTATTATTTTAGATAATATATTATATTATAAAGACTGTAAGACCGATTTATTTATTGATATATATGTAGATTACATTTGATATAGATATTTATTTTGTTTATACAAAAAAAATTTTATTAAAAGACGAATTAAATTATTTTAATTGAATCACTATAAAAACGTCAGAAAACACCGTTCGAGCATATTTTGTGTTTATAATATATATATATATATATATATATATATATATATATATATATATATAATTTAAAGCTAGGGTAGGTTCACAGGCTTATCGGAATAGTGTAAAAGACAGGCCATTATATATATATATATATATATATATATATATATATATATATATATATAAATCCCACTGTCTACAAAAATTTACGATTAATGCCCATACCTCCGTTTGGAAAAGCCTAGAACCCGCATATTTCGTTAAAAAAAAGAAGGATTTTTCTCTCTATCGTTCTATTCGTTGAATATGTGAATATATATATATATATAAAACTAACCTTGCCGCCCTCGCCGTTGAGATTCTGCTGATGCTCGCAGAGGGCGCAGACCTCGCCGAGGAGCTCGTGGGGTTTGATGAAGAGCCGGGCGCTGAGCAGGAAGGCGAACAGGTACGCCCGGTCGGGATAGTACTCCTCGGTCGGCACCATGTGCTGGACAAGGGCGTCCAGCGATCCCGAGACCAGATTTCCGTCCCGGTAGAGCAGCTCCTGCGGCGAAAGAAACACAAGTTTTTGTCATCGTTCGATCCCTTTCGTTCTTTCTAATATGGGCTTAGAAACTACCCCCTTTATTCCCTTGCTCCCATTCTATATATATATATATATATACTCCACCTACAGAGGTCTATTTCCGCTCCCCCAGGCAGGGGGTGATTTATGTATACGTACGGACAGCTAAGAGTTTTTCTTCCTTTATATATATATATATGAGGCAGCGGGTGCGTCTGACGGATCTCCTCCCGTACACTCTTGGCTTTCGCGCCCTATTTCGCGGATGGTCGGAGCGGGAGATTCCAGAATGCCGAGTGTGCCGGTGGCAGGGACGGGAGAGGCTAGCGCGGGCAAACGGGGTGGTGGATCCCTCGCGATTCCAGGGAGCGGGAGGACGTTCAAGGCCGCGCGAGCGGTCACCGCGTAAGATACGAGAGGACGGGGGGGGGAGTATAGATCTATTTTTTTTCCTTACGTCTTTCTAGGAGAAGTTATTTTCCATATTCGTGAAAATATTTATTAATTATACCATTTTGATCGAATCGCTTGGTATTTAAATGATATTACTTCAATAAGAAGTGACTGTTGCAATATAACGTTACAAATGACAGTATAAGGATCAGCGATAGATTCTTTTTCAAATAATTCAGATGAGTTGTCGTTTTCTCGAGTGTTCCAGATCCGGAAATCTGTATACAATTTTTCGTAAAGATACGAGAACAATCTCGGCAGTATTAAAGTTTTTCAGTCAAATGAACAATGAATTAAAAGCAAAATAGCCGTAGAAGAATAACATTCGTTAAATTAACTTTTCACGAAATACAGAATATTATATTGTTTCCGCGAGTCTTTATCCGTTTGCTCCTCGTACATTACTCACCATTCTATTCTTTATCTCTGCAGTAATTAATTTAATTCTACTCCTGAGAGACAGTCAAAATCCAGCTAGCCGACAAAATCGGCATTTTATTATTTACTTGAGCTTTACTCGCGTATGTGAGAAAAAAACTTGGTTATATTTATACGGTTCTTTAATTCAGCTATATGTAGAAAGGGAGAGAGAAAGAGGGAGCGAGAAAGAGAGAGAGAGAGAGAGAGAGAGAGAGAGAGAGAGAGAGAGAGAGAGAGAGAGAGAGAGAGAGAGAGAGAGTAAGAGACAAAGGGGCCAGCGGACAGATCGGAACGTCACCCCTTCTTTACCTTTAAAATACTGATCGCATCACGAGCAAAGAACTATCTTCCCCATATGCATTGAGCGAAGTAATTTATATTGGTAGAGAGAGGTTGGAGTTATCCGCGCGTTCACACACATGCGCAGCCATCTCCCCCCGCGTGTATATATGCGTTTGCACAATGGAGCCTGCGCAATCCCTTGTGGATTCTTTCTTCGTTGAAGAAAGGTGACTTATATATTACAGAGACATATGTTATCCGGAAGTTCTTTTTTAACGTACAGGACGCATTTTTCGCGATACGAAAGAACATGCCGATTTTCGTTTTTATTTTTTATTTATTTTCGAAGATTTCGATTTGTCGAGTCCGCATACGGTATTATTAAGAGTTGTCTAAATCGATATTCTAAATAGTTCGAGGATTTGAGAATAAAATGAATCATTTCCTTTCACAACTATTTTTTACTTAAAGTATGTTTTTCTTTGAACAATGTGACTTTGTAAAAAGCTAAGAACGTGCTGTTATATACAACTTGTTATGGTTCTTGAATTTATATTCAATTCATGAATTAGATGAGATTTTTCTAAAACAGTTGTAAGAAAATATGAGGACAATCTTACTTTTTTTAAATAAGTAACAAATTTCTTTTATTTCTGAATATATAGTTTCTTCTTAATCTTTTCAAATATTCACATGTAATCCAAAATGTATTAAATTACAAAATTCATGCTTTCCACCTGCCTAAGAATATTCAAACATTTTTATTATTTATTTCTTCTTTTACTGCACAGAGTGAAAAAAAAGATGTCCAATCGGTATAAATTTACCAATTTTTCAGCGAATGTGTGCACAGGCCAACTATATATACTACTGCGTTATTTAAATTAACCGAAAATTTCGTGCGTTATTCTCATCGCACCATTTTCCATGATAATACAAGTGCATTCGTTATGGAAGCGCATTTTAATAAGTCCGTCCACGTATATTTCTCTTTCATTTTCCATACGCCTGAAAAATGTGCCGAATCCCATCGGCATTCAAATGTTCGGATTTCGAAGAAGAAAGGAAAAAAAAAAATAAATAAACTGACGCCAAATCACGCTGCATACAAATGCGCGGAAGTCTATTATACGTACGGGCAGATAGCTCAGCAGAAACGGTACATCCTCCGTAAGGTTACGAGTATAAATATGTATATACTATTAAGTTTTCAGTTCTTATTGTTTGATTTTGCTACGACGAAAATACTGTTTCCTAAATACAATGCGGTGGTTTCTTTCTTTTTTTTTTTTTTAATATATTTAACACCGTGATAAAGGTAGCACTAAAAAGAAGAAGAAGAACAAGAAGAGAAATAATAATAGTAATATAATAATAATAATAATAGTAAAACAAAAAATAAAGGTGGACAGCATCGTAGTTTATTTTAGTGAAGAAATTAAGCAAATTTTTCCTCTAATACAATATACGCAAAGGAAAAATGAGATTAACTTTCGTCCGTAAGTATGTATACGGGGATCGCGCGACCTGACTCGATTCCCGGCTTTCTAACGTAAGAGCGGGTACTTACGTTACTACGTAGCATTAGGGGTAATAATTCAGACATTATGCCGGCCTCATGCTCCCCCCACACCTCACCATCGAATCCACGATCATTGATTTCACTTAAAAAAAAAATTTTTTTCCCATCCTCGACCTCGACCACTTTTCTTCGGCGCAACGGAGCCCCGTATTTTACGCTTCCCCCACCCCATCTTCTTCTTCTTCTTTTTCTCCTCCCTTCTCTCCTCGTAATAAAAAGAAAAGACGGCCTGTATCCTCCTGTTTCTTTTACAGTGCACGAAACAGCCCCGCTACCCCGCGCGACGACCGACCGCCCGGCCAATAAAAATGCCACTTTGCTCCGAAGTGATTTTGTCTTTGGTCTCGTAAAAAAATCTTATGATCAGCGGGCAGGAGCGACGCGTCCCCGCGTTAGAATGGAAGGGCGGAAGGAGAAATTTCTAGTAACTTTCTTACGCGCAAGGGGGGGGGTGGGCGACTTAGCCGAGCGAACGAGGATTTCCGGTGCGCATTATTATATAACGTTTTACTCGCGCGAAGTCGGCTAATCCAGCGGGCGAGCGCGCGCGAAACACGCCGATGCTTCGTCGTTAGAATTTGTACGAAGCGAGCGCGATACAAGGATCTTTCTTCTTTTATACAATAGGTGCATGTTCGAGTTTTATGTATTTTTAGCCCGGTCTTAAGCGCTCTTCAGACGGCTATTTTTCTATGCGAAAAATGTGATTGGGGTGAATAATTATGCTGCTTTCTAATGTTTTATGATTAGTTTATGCGAGACAATTGGAAAAATACCGTTTTTATATAATAGGAATACCGATTTCGACAATTTATATTCTTAATAGTATTACAGATACAAACATACCGTTAACATTGTTTTGTTTTTAAATTTTAAATAGAACAATTATCAAAGTACCGTAAGCTCGTTCGTGTCTACTTTATTGGTTGTTCCAATCTGATAACAGAATTTCTTAATGCTATTTATCTTGAAAAATAATTATTTTCAACCTTAGCGTCAGTTGATAGCTCGAGACGTTCCATGAAAGGTGATAAATTTGCATTCTCGGTCATAATTATACTGTAATTTCAGCGCTCTTTATCAGCAAGCCTAGAACTTGCCATAAGTGATATTGCCATAAAGTAACTAATGATATATGATAAACAAATGTAATGTATATAAATTGTAACATAATGGCAGAAGTGGTGTGCGATTTACAAGCTGGCGTTCATGCTTACTCGCACCCTTTGAACTCGACCCTCATACCAATTCCGGGCATCGTCCAATACTACTGAAACGAATGTGATGAAACGGACACTGTAAAAGTTTTTCGAACCGATCGCCCTTAGAAAGAGTCCGCAGTGTATCTCGACGCAGTCGAAAATTCTTGGAAGGCTCGTATGATTGAGCGAAATACGGAATTACTCGAGTTCAGTCATCGCGCCACATTGTTGAGCATATCGTAATAATCGCGAAAGAGAAAATGGCGTCATATCGGACAAGGTGTCGAAGCGTGGCCCATCGAATTTTCCCTCGCAATTTCCGTCACCTCGTATCGATCCTGCTCGGAATTATCAGCGGATGGAAGCAAAAAAAAAAAGAAGATGAGAAGAAGAACAAGCGTGGAACTGGTAAATCGACAAGAACATCAAAACTGAGAAACGTCCATGTTTTTTCTTTATCAAGTATAGCGAGTCTGAAGATGGAGTACAGTTCAATTATCGAGAAAATAACTACACGAATACCCACACATGTGGGAACGCGGGCACATACGCGCATACGTGTTAATAAACATATATATATATATATATATATATATATATATATATATATATATATGTATATATATATATATATCCATGTATGCATAGAGGATTGAAAAACATCTCAAGTTCGAGTCTCTGGCAGATTAATTTCCAACCACGTATCCTTGTGCAAGCATGGGGTTGATATTTCGTCCTAGGCTTTATTTTTCCTTCTACGGATTAAAAATTTTTGCGCAGATGCTGCGTTAAAGCGCCGCTAAAAAGGCTTTTTCGTGCACGAAAATTTACCTTGTAATGTATCCGGTAGTATTAAGTGTTAAGAAGCAAAAAACAAAGAAAAAAAAAACAAAAGACGCATAAACTTTCTCGTCCATTGAAAATGTTTGTCGTTCGAGCGTTCAATCCGATTATAATGAAGGGGGTAAGTTCCGCGGAAGTATTACGGGCGGAGAGCTTTATCAGCGCACGGAATCGTTGTTGTTTCCGACCCTGCAGAGCCTGGTTTCTGGTCATAGTAAACACGTATTATCCCATGTAAGTTTCGATCGAATTTCTCATTATCTTCTTTATTTAGAACGTATAAAGTAAATCAATCTCATCGCGTACCCTTGAAATTAAATATTTCACTTAAATTTGTGTTATCGTTTGTTTATCGTCTAATGAAGGTTGTTTAACACCTTGGCAAATGACTTTTATTTGAGCACACATACACGCGTTTACTTTTTTTGAAATTTATTTATATAAATATAGTCGGTATATTTATTTAAATTTACTGGATAGCTCTTCGGCTGTGGAACGTTTTCTTTCGTCTTTTATTTTTTTAAACGTACCTCTAACGAGTAGGATCGTATCAAATGTTGATCTTGACCAGATGGAGCTGGGCTCAACCATTTTTAGAGAACAAAAAATTAGACGGTTAAATTTATTCTAAAACATGATGAATTCCTTAATATTGACTCATGTATCATATTATGCGCACATTACGATGCAACCAATAAAGTAATTTAAACAATTAAATTTTAATGGCAATAAGCTTTAACTTGATGTTTTTAATTAATTTACATGTTTAGCCACGATGTTTTTGTTATTAAAATGACCGTTGAGAAATAATTTTCCATTTCCAATTATTCTTAAAAGAATAAAGATGGCAATAGTTAAAAATTATCAATTTTCACCTGCGCTCTATGAGCTACACAAAATACTACAATTTAAAAATTTCAGGCTTTTTAATTTTATAATTTTATAATATATAATTATAGAATTTTAATTTCGAATATGTATTATCAACTTTTTTTACGGCGGCGATAAACTCTGTTCAAAGTCGAGGAAGCCACCTTAAGTTTTGAATTATTTTTCAGTTAAAATTTTACAGAGGATTTATATGGTTCAAATGATCGTTCGTTCTGACTCTTTACACAATGAAAGAATGGCATTAGGATATATAAAGCTATAAATTAAAAACTTTTTACAAGTTGGAGTGAAGAGCGATGTAGAAAGTTCTCAATATTGCGCATAATCCAAATCCAACAGTCGTCTTTAACAACGTACCACGGGAATTTATCACATGTACATATATTTGCACCTAAGAAAAGAAAACTTCGCGTTCTTTCCTTTATCCCGAATTTGGGAGACCCGCATTCGCATACGCATAGATATATATATACGTGCAAGGCCGAGCCCATTGTCGAGCCGAACGCCGCCCCGCTGATAATCCAGCCAGGTGGGCAGACCGAGCCGGCTCGATCAATTATTATCCATAAGTCGATCCCGCAACGTCGGTGGGAACTGTACGCGGCGCCTCGGAAAACCGAGGTCGGATTCGCCGGCTGAAAGGAAAACGATCTCCGGCCAACCCCATTCGGCCAACCCCATTCCCCCCTCCGGCTCACCCAACGCTCCCCCGAGGTGGAACTGCAGAAAAGGCCGGCGGCGCGGGCCGATAGCGCACGTGCGCGACGTCGAGAGATCGACGGGAAGTGAGAGAGAACGAGTATGAGCGAGAGAGAGAGAGAGAGAGAGAGAGAGAGAGAGAGAGAGAGTGAGAGAGGGAAGGAGGGAAGGGTGGATAGAGGCACGAAGGTAGGGGCGCGAAAAAAGAGTTAGATATAGAGGGAAAACGGATGGAAACGTCTCTCTTTCCCTGCTTGCCTTCTCTCCCGTCCGGAAAGACAGGCGGACAGAGAGAGAGAGAGAGAGAGAGAGAGAGAGAGAGAGAGAGAGAGAGAGAGAGAGAGGGATAGAGCGAGAGAGAGTGAGAGAGAAAGCGCACAATGGCCGCCAGCGCCCCTATCGCCCTCACGGAATCGTTGGCACGGCCATTCCGGAAAATCTGCGGACTCCTCTCTCTAGCTATGCTGCGACTGCGAAAAGGACGGCTTTATACTTTACGGCTATTATTTAGCTTGGACTTTGGAAGCATCGGGGGAGGGGGGTCAAGATGATAATTTCAAAAAGTGACTGGTAATATATGTACGCACACAAACAGAAACACACAAACACACAAACACAAACACACACACACACACACACACACACACACATATATATATGTTTTATATAATAGTTTTCAACACAAGTTTCTATATCCCTGGTAAATAATTAGAATAGTTCGTGAGAACGGACAGGACGATATTGACGCATATATTCATGATATATGCGGTGAATATATTTCGATTTAACTTTGGATGCGATTTATCTTTTCTACATGTATAATCGAGCGAATTTCATTGTTCTGTGGCGCGCGCTTAATAACTTTAACATACTTTGATTCGATACATCAACGAGTGAAAATTAATGGATTTTCTTTTTTCTTCTTTTTTCCTCTTGTTTTTTTTTTTTAATTTTGAATAAAATCGTTCAATTATAAACAACGAATTATCTTTTTGAATAAACGTGGAATTCAAATGGTAGAAAACGAGCTCTTTGTTCTGTCAATTTGCGATAAAAATTTTTTTTCTGGCTAAAAAATGAATCGACGCAGAGACCATTAATTTGTTTTGAGAGTGAAATATTTTACACGTACAATACAAATACGAAATGCAACATTTAGATCTGCGTTTTTTAACGACGAGACTCGCGCAATCCGAGGGGGTCGGAGAGTAATTTGACAGTTGACTCATCTTTACAGAAATTCGTGGTTTTCGACATGAATTTCAAATCCCGCTATTGTTGCTTTTCGATGGAGGCAAAATGATTGTTTAAAATGTGCATATGATGGTTGCGAAAATAATTGAAAATTATGGAAGAATCCAAAAATACACGACGTACATTGTTTTATCCATACAGGATAAATCTGTCAGCAAAAGCATTGCACCTATACTCCGAAAGAAATAGTAAATTATAAAATATATCGATACCCAATTCAAACCAGTGAGAATTGTAGAGGTCACTGTGAAATTATTTTCTGAAGGATAAGATTTATGTAAATGTTTAAAAGTCCCATATATTTATAACATTAAACGATAAAATAGACATGAAAAATTGCACAAGAAATTTGTGAGTTATTTAGCCGATTTTTTTGGAAAACTGAAAATGTTTAATAAAATCGCAACTGTAAGGAACTAATAAGACGTTGTTCTACCCAAAGACATCTGGTAGCATTATCTCTATGGCATTATGACACAGATTTATAGGTTTAATCATAATTTAATTGGTTCCTACAAATCTGAAGTAAATCGGATGCTGCCGTTTCGTTGCTGATAATCGGAAGAATTTATCAGCTAATTTCGAGTAAATATTTTTCAATTTCTTAAACGATTCAACTTTGCAGATCGAATGAGCAATTAGCAATAGTAATCGATTTGTCTGCTACTTTAAAAATACAGTATCAAGAAAAAAGCGCAGAAATGCAAGCTAATTGGTGGGATAGAACTTCATTGTACCAAAAAGTAGGAGCCGGATGACTCTTTAAGGAAACGAAAAATAAATATCAAAATGCAACGAACTTTTAAAGATAACCAATAATAATTTTATTATTGCCAAATTTAGTTGAATCGGGATTTCGTCTTGTAAAGGATTTTGGTGCCAAAATCAGCTCGATAAAAAATGGAAGACTTTGTATAAATCTTAATTAAAAGTTCATTACAACTTGATATAAAATCTTTAGATATTCTGATGTAATATTTTTCTGTCGAGCAAGTACAGTGTGCAAGAAGATCACAATTCGATTAATAAATTTTTACTGGTAAATGAAATTGAATAAAAGGAACCTCTGATTCTAAATACTTTCTACCTGAATTTCAGTTACCGTCTATATTTTTGTTCTCATTTTCTTAAGGCATTAGCTCAATAAATTCTCTTTCTCAGTAAAATACTCTTCAATTTTACAATTGTAGTAAACCAGCAATGTGGATTGTTCTAAAATAAGGTTGAAAAATGAAGGTACAAAAAAAAACCGTTTATGCACCAATACCAGTTGACGGACAAAAGAGGCTTGGCGGCGCTTCGTCCATTATAACCGATCGATAGTGATTCCAATAATAGAAATCGAATAAGAAAAAAAGATCGAGAAGGAACCAGCAAATACCCGCGGAGCGGAAACGCGGGCGCGCCCGTTACAGTATAAACAATAATAATAATAGTAATAACCAAGGATGATGGCGCATTGTTCGGAGTCTCGTTCGCACCCCCCCCCCTCCCTCCCTATGCCCGTCCGTTGTCGACGCTTACAGTTGCCGTCTGCTCGCACGCGGATCTCTACTACTGCGCCGCCCTCGTCGCTACGCATTGAAAGCGGAGCCCGCGCGCGCCGACTTTAATTAATACGCCACAGCGGCTGTGAGCAGCGTGCCGAATTCTTTTTTTTTTTGTTTTTTGGTTGCTTCTCCCCCACCCCCCGAGCCGCCCCGCGCTTCCATTGTGATTCGCGTCCGTGTGGCCGCGAAAGACGGGGATGAAACGGAGGTGACGGTGATACAGAGGGACGGAGCGAGCGAGCTGGCGGGCTAATCCACTTCCGGTCGGCCGCGCCTCGCGTCAGTCCCCGGGGGGTGTTGGCGGGGCTGGCGACCGTACTTTGTTTCCCAGGATTGGATTGTTGTATGGCGTCGCGGGTAGCTCTGATTGGACGAGAGGACGGACGTGTAGTCTTGTCTGTGTTGTCTCAAATCAGAGTGAGAACGAATATGGAAACCGTGTAGCGTGTTAGACGCTTTAGCGAAGGTTTTACAGAATTCGTTTAACTTATCATTTTGACACATGTTATCGTAATTAAAATTAAATCGCATGGTCGCTTTAGTTTTGTCGTGAATTCTTTCGCGTGAGTTCTCATTACTCCGATTCATTCGCATTATATTTGGACTAATGCCCTTGATTAAATTGAATAATAAAGTTTAGTATCAGTGTTGTGACAAAGATTCCTTTGATCTATTTCCGTCTAACGTATTTCACTAGTTTCGCAATTTTTATACTTTTTTTTAGCAAAACACATGTCATCCAGCTGTAAAATAACGCTCAACTGAGTCTCTGGGAATTTCCTAAGAAAAATTATTATTTTAATATTTGAATTTTCTTCAATGTTATGAATGTAAATTAATTGAAATTCTAATTTTCCAGATACATGCAAATATACTTGAAATAAATTTTCAACAACGAATATGACTGTAGCTGAAAAAGTCAAATAGATGCAAATAATTATTTAGTTAGCACCTGCAAGGGAAACAATTTAAAATAAATAATTATTTATCTTCAAGTAAGGATTTCACTGGATAATAAATTAATAAAAAATAGATAAATAGTCAGGTAAGATTTTTTCAATTTAACGCAATCGATTCCATTGGCTAGTGTAAAAATATCCCATTGATGATTTTATCTTCGCTCGGTAACCGGTGTACTTGCCAAAAATCCATCTTACGCCGCTCGACCGAGCTGGATCGATCGCGGGGAATTCAAACGCGTCGTTAACGTTTTAACTTACTTCAAAACCAAAATCCGTCTCTTTCGCCCGCGTCCCCCGCTGTCTCACCGCGCCGCGCTCGCCGCCAGCGTCCATTTCCCGTCGAAGGTACCGCTCGGCAATCCGATTCCACGAACTCCTCGCGGGCGCGGGGCCGTTCCACGGAGCAGAGGTACAAGACGCGCGCGACACTTCGCGAGCAGTAAGCGCGCGGCGATGCAGCGCGGAGTTATACAGTGGCGCTTCTTGGTATGCATTATGCATGAATTTTCTCGAGCGACTCGCGAATTAACCCGGGGCGCTCGTGGGAAAAAAGGAACGCGGGCTGAGAGGGTGGAGCCCATCGCCCGTCGTCGTCGTCCTCGTTGTCGTCGCCAAATTTTCGAATTAAGCAGGCAGATATATATATATATATATATATATATATATATATATATACATATATATATATATATACACATCTGTATAACCTCTCCGTATCCGCGCTCCAGTCCGTCTCGAGCGCGACGGCGCAATGAAATTCTTATTGCGTTTGCGTAGGCGGCGGTGGGGAGCAGGAGAGGGGGCTGGCATAGCCCCGAAAACGCGTCCTCGTATAATATCGCGATGTCTACTCCGGCCTCCCGTTACCGCGGCGCTGCTGCTTCGCTGCTTTGGCTTCTCTAGCCTCCCCTCCCCCCGACCCATCTTCCACTCGGGTCTCTCGTCTGCCGCGTCTTACGACTACCTGGAAAATGAATATTTGAGACGGTGCTCGTTTTGACTTCTTATTCTTCTTCTTTTTCTTACACTTCTTTATGCCGTCTCCCGTCGCGTCGTTCCATCGCGAGAACCAGGGTAAACTCGAGAGTCCCCGCTTTTACCGCCTGGATAATAGAATTCCGATTATTATTGCGTGAATTTTGGGAAATTCCGCGCTGGTTACTTCCGATGATAATTGTCGCGCCCCGTCGTCGATTGAAGTTTTCAGCGGAGCTGTTGGGTATACAGAAGATAATGGACTCGAACAGGAGCAATGTTTGCACATACTATCATCCGTCCCTGCGTCTCTCTCTCTCTCTCTCTCTCTCTCTCTCTCTCTCTCTCTCACTCTCTCACTCTTGCATTGCTCTGCAGTGGAACAATAATGCCGAATTGAATTAAGTATCGAGTGGATGCTCCGATGCTTCGTCAAGAGCGAATCTAGCGTGCAACTAGTCGTTCAATTGGATTCTGTTCGGATATATTTATATCTATATTCGTATATATAGGGACGTCGAGATCGTTTGACAGAGTGCCTGCGCTGCGCAAGACAATGGATTCCGAATCATGGCTATAAAGGTTTTATTTGTATCGACTCAGTATAATATATATATATATATATATATATATATATATATATATATTCAATAATGCTGTCGAATGCAACTTAATTTGCAACGCTTATAAAACAAAACCTTCCTATCTAGATAAATTTAAAATCTAAAGTGCATTTATAATTAGTTAAGGATTCTCTATACACTTGTATGTCTTCTCTGGAAACTTATATGACAATAATATAATTAAAGATAATGATATAGCGAACAAATACACTTGTTTATATAGTTTCAGAATATTATTTTATTACTCGGAAGCTTAGCGAACCTCAATATCTAATGCAGATTGAAAAACTGAATAGTTCTGTAGGAAACAATTCAAGCCTAATACATCTTTCGTAACACAGCAGATAATTGTAGTAACAGAGTAATTCTTAATACTATTAATCATAATAATAGCGTGATTGATAAAAGAATAAAAATAAATTTAATTTGCTTACTTAGTAGCAACAAAAAACTGATATTTTACAAGAACAAATGGTTTTTCTGTCTGCCATGGAATAAGTATTGGTCAAATAGATCTTTCGTTACAAAAATACCTATAGAGTCGCTTAAAAACTCTGCGAAAATCTAGCCAATTGATAATTATCAATTGGCTAGATTTTCTGAGTATTCGATGAGTAACAGGTACTGAATAAATGCGATAAATTATAAATTCAAAAAATTACGATCTGTTAATAAAGCTATTTAATTATTAACACATACTGTGAAAAGGTGCTTTATAATATTGAAAAAAAAAAATCCAATGGATAAATGTTTTGCTCAGCTGTCGCTCTTATATATGTGGTCAGAGATAATGTGAAAATAGTATGTTTTATATGCTATTCATATAGATTTATCCTCGCAGGGAAGTCGAAGATTATCAAAATGTAGTAGGAAGGAACCTTTAAAAAATAAATAAAAAACTGTACCAATTTTATCGTAATCAAAATATAAGACCGTTTAGCTTAGCTGGTTTAGCTCGATTTTCTAATAAAACTGTCGATCGTTCGCCTTTAAATATGGATAAAATAACAGCTAGCTCTTGAAATCTCAACGATTTCACTCGCAGCAATTACAAATGCTCGTACAAGTCGTATAACCGCTTCAACGATAAAAGTCGTAGAATAATTATGAACGGGAGTTTTTTACTTTCTTAACTACCGAAGTTCCCAAAGCATAATTTATAACGCTGCATCGTATAATGATTCACACGGCCCCCAAAGGTCTCGGGAAACTTCTTTTATGCTTTTGTTCCGTATTATATACTCGCAATAACATATATATATCGATCTATATATTGATCACGCCTTAATTTTATGCAATACTATAGTACTATCATACTGGCTTTATCGGATGAAAAAATACAAGAATCGTCAAACAATTGCTTTCGATCGCGTTTTTTTTTCTCAATAAGTTTTCGCGATGCTTATTTCATCATTTATTATGAGCAGAAAAATGAACAGGCGAATTCCACGATATCGATGAAAAAGTATGAAATTCTTATTAGATTCTTATTCATAAGTTTTTTTGTTTTGAAAATGGTAGCTTGCCGTTTCTTCTTTTATTAAACTATCGTTTTCATACAGGAACAAATTTTCAACGGCCAGTCCTTTTTCCTTTTACTCGTTGTTTTTTTTCGTGAAACTTTTTAGCTCTAAAGATAAATAAATCGTTACTCTCCATACAGCCAGCTCAGCTTCGTACATTTTTGCAGCTCCATAGATTCCAATGGGCGATAGATAACGGGTATATATTTCAAAGCGGCCGCCGTTTCAATTTAGAATCACCTCCTCCTCCACCCCGTTCTTCTTTGCGCGCGCGAAATTCGAAACATTGATAGAAAAAAGGTATAAAATGGCGCTCTTTTCCATTGTACGAAAGCGAATGGAAAAATTCTCTCCTCTATATGTTAAAACCAGTACGTGGGGCAGGAGGTCGGAAGCGAGCTATCGAAATTTCGGGATTTCATTGAATTGTTAATGCGGTGCCGTAGCGTTTGAAGAACTGGTGCGATATATATATATATATATATATATATATATATATATTGGGAGACGGTAGACTCCCGCACGATCGGGAGAATATTTCCTAATGTATAAGAGCAAGCGGCTTTTGGAAATCATGCGCCCGACAAACGCAATAACGGCATTTTATATATGTGTAAAATTGATTATTGGATCGATCGCTGGATTTCGCGCGGTCTTTCCTTCAGAAATTAAGTAGCGCAAGAGCAGTTTGGTCAAACATTGGTTCAGATTCTCCTTTTATTGTGTGTATATATATATATATATATATATATATATATATATATATATATATGAGCCAGGTGTCACGATTTGAATTTTGGCTGCATTCGAATCGAGTTCGATTCAACAAGAATATTTTGTTTCCTAATCTGTAATTTAACGATTAAGATATGAACTAAATCATACTATACTGCCTCGCAAGGAGCATTTTCGAACGAGATAATTGAGAGATAGACGGACACAAAGAGGAGAAATGAATCCACTCGTTTTCAGAATCCGGGTAGAAAATTTCCTGGTGCACTATAATGAGTCCTCCCTCCCCCTCTTCTAACTCCTTCTGTACCACCCACTATACAAATGGATATCCTTCGCTATTTAATCGAAGCCTCGCTTGTCTGAAAAGCCTGTGGGGCTATGGGATGGCGTAGGAGTTATCGATCGCGACGCACAAAGTTCGGTAAAATTAATAAGCGCCCAAACGATTGCTCCTAGTAAAGGCACGAGCTACCGATGGGGGGGGGGGCTAAAGGAACGAAACAACCGAGGGAAATTTCCAAGTTTCGCACGGAATCGTTTTGAAGGAAGCTGGAGTAGAGGAATGAGAATTTGGATCTGATACCGGGAAGGCCAGAGCGTCACGCGCCCGCGCGGTCGAAAAAAAGGGGATTAACTGGTTTTCGGTCGGGAAATTACTCGGGCGAAGATCGATCTTACCAGGGAACAAAGGTGTGACGTCTTTTTTTCCCTTTTTTTCGACCGCTTGTCCTTTTGTGGGCCGTGGAGAAATGATAGGGGGGTAGGCAGAGCGTAGGGGAGTGTGGCGAAAGTGGAAAGCTCGACTGGCCCTTCTTTTTTTTTTGCGATCGCTTCCTCGACCAACGAGTTTATTAGGTACGAGTGGGCGACTCTTACCGACTCTTTTTCGCGAAGATTGAACGAGGATAAGTTTCGTACTTTCGGTAATTTTCCTTGGACTGGGTTTGGAGGCTGTGGGTAATGAGTTTTTTTTTTTATTCTAATGCGTTCATTACAATTATAAGGATTTGTTTAATGGATGGAGAGTGAGAATTATCGGCTGACATAGATTCCCGTTACGAAACTCTAGGATGTTGATAAGCTTTGCAGTGATCTCGTAGAATATTTGAGAAATGATATTTTTTAATAATTTAACGCACACGTTTTGAACTTTTACCATTGACTGTGTCAAGTGATATTTCATTTTACGACTTCTGATTAAAGTACGACATAATGCAAATAAGAGAAGAAATTGAGTACGAACAATGATACAATTATCGATAATTTGATTTCGTTGTCCAAATTGGTGCATTAATTTTATGAAAGAAAATTTTATATCAGGTCTAATTTTTTTAATCAACTCACGTAGTTCGACCATATTATACCTGTAATGTGCGTTTCGTTATGTGAAAAACTGAAAATTTTTACGAATTGCAAATTGATGAACAAATCAAGTTGTAGAAAATTTCATACAAATATGGAAGATCACAATCTATGCAATCTAATTGTTTAACGATGACTTTTTGTATTTGAATCGCGCCAGATTGAACAAATTACATCTTCCAACACTATCGAAAATTATTACCACGGCATTTTTGTAATTCGCGTAAATTTTATCAAATGATCGACGACTGTTCCACCATGACGATTAAGCAAAAAATGTCCCATTTTTAACAAGGTTATATACGGAAGCATTGAATTATTGCGCATTTTAATTAATCGCGAACTTTATTCTATAACGCTGCAAAGTTTCCAGCAATTTCATCAAACGGAACGGAAACGAGAAGGTTTTTAATATTTGATTTCTACTTTTTGGCTGTATAATATTAATAACGTTCTCATTTCCATACCGCTTCGTGAATTCGTCCGAAACTTTTCGGCGCGCGGAATAGACGTAAATAAAGGCCATTATTAAATAAAGTTCTGGATAATTTCATGTTTACATGGAATATCGACATTTAATGTTAATACGGAATGTCGACATTTCATTAAGTGAATAAATCTGTTTTCCAACTTCCAGGTTCTTTATCGCATTCGTCGATCTTCCTTCCCGTAATTAAAATAGTTACTTTCATTAACAAGTATTGGAACAATCGAAAATTTTTCTTTGTATGTATAATAATCGAAAACTAACGATCGAAAGCTAATATAATATTAATGATATGTCGTTAAATTAGCATCGAGAGTGAACGACCAAAAAAGCTCTCAAAAGCTGCAAATGACTGTATAACATAATTGTTTATATTCCATTTCATCGTTGAATTATCACTTTTTGTGCGTGTGTGTGTGTGTGATTGTTTACGTTTTTTTGTTTGTTCTTTTTTAAGATACAGTTCTTAAAATCGGCAATTACATCCTTCGTCAACCATAAGATCAGCTTTCGTTTCCTCTTTTTCTTTTATCAGCCTACGAACAGAATAAAAAAAAATCCCCGTCCTCCCGACAAGTACAGGAGACCCTTCGCGCCGCTTGCACTCGCGCGCAAACAGAAAGTCCGGGAAAAGGAAGCGGGCCCGGGCGCATTAAAAGCCGCCCTGAATATTCATGGCGCGACGCGCGTTCGTTGGCGCGTGTAGGGCGGGGCGGTGGGTGGGGGAGCAAGAAGAATATCAGAAGTTGCGCTTCGCTCTCCGGTGAGGGTAATTCGATCAAAATCGTCCCGTCGCGGACGTCCGCCGCCGGTCTCGCCCGCTCGTCCGTCCTCGGGCGCTGCCGCTGCCGTGCCACTCGCAAGAGTTGAAGTCGCGCGCGAGCGCGAGGACGGGTCCCATGCTCTCGGGTAGGTAGTCGGGCGAGCGCGGAGGAGGCTGGCGAAACTTTATACCCCTGGATTAAACTAATTTATCGCCGCGCTAACTTTCGACCGAAGAGGGACAGAAGGAGAGAGAGAGAGAGAGAGAGAGAGAGAGAGTGAGGGAGGGGAGAGGGAGAGAGAAACAGCAAGTGCATGCGCTACGGACGAACGGACGTGCGTGCATCTCGCTGAAACGCGTTTAGTCGAGTGGGACGCGGGGTCTGGGGAGGGCCGGTGTCGAGATTCCGTACTATAGATGTTTATTTGCCGAATAATTCCGGCGCTCCTTTGAACTTGGACCGAGAGATCGGTGTTCGCGAATTGGAGACACTCGACTTCGCCGATGAAGGTGCGCGCCGCAATTTGACCGTGGGAATAATCGCGGATGGGAATTTCGACGGTGGGTGGGGAAACGCGGGAGGAGGAGAGTCGTATTAAGAGACGGGTCGAGCTTGTGCTGTCCGTTGGCGTCCACCGATCGAAGAAAGATTTCTTTCTAATCGTTTGACAGAAATAGTGTTAAAAATTAGGCGACGTGCGACGTTATATAGGAGTTCAAATTGAAATCTTCATTGAAAAAGAAAAACTATTATTTTATTATTATTTAGACGGAAGAACTTTAGTGAAAATCCATCGTGCACCGCACAAATTACCTACGCTTCCTATAACGTTCCGATTTTAATTTTAATTACCGTATTTGATAAGATTGTAACGGCCGTTAATCTGTCATTTTCAGAAATTTCCTTAATGTGTCTGTTGAAAATGCCATGGATCACGAGACCGAAATAAGCGAGCTTTATAAGGACAATCGCGAACAGAATTGTAAATGTAAACTGCGTATTTCGAAATTTTATGGAAGATCTAATTATTGATAACGAAAATCAAAGGGAAACTAAGCTACCTTTTGCAGAATTGTAATTATAAGCTGTAATGGAAAAGGAGTAATAAAATATTTTTCCAATTAATTTTGTGGTTTGAATAATTTATCTTGTGTTCAATCATCTTTCTATCATTGATATCGATTTCGTTAGATATATTTAATATATAAAAATTTTTCAACGTATATGTCGAAAGAATCATCAAAGTAATTTTTTTTTTTTATACTTACTAAAGGATAATTGTTATAAAACCACAATCGAACTGTATCATCGTAACAATAAGAAAATCAGAATTCTCACACTAGGGCTTCCGCCAAAAATTCGCGCCCGGTGCTTCGCCACGGGGGATTGGACCGGAGTCTCGGACAGGAAAATCTTCCCGGGGATATCTCGAGCTTGCTAATTGCCCGCCGAGCGAGGAGAATGGGAGGGATGCGGGTGGAGAGAGACCGCGGAAAATAGGCGCGTAGTCGATAATAATAATCCGTGTTATAGGTTGGCTGAGGAGAATGGGCCGCTGTATTCGATCACCCGATACATGCCTTCTTGGTAATTGAACGAGCGCGCGGCTTTCGAGAGATAATGATGATGGGCGTTAAAAGCGCATTATTATAATACAATGCGCGTCGTCCGCCGGATAATTGAGCCGTGCACCCTCGTTGGGAATTGCCTGGGAATGCGGCGACAGTTGTTGGTTACATTCTGCAATTGAAAATTAGGTTACCCCGCGACTTAGCAAGAACGACGAACAAAAGGAAAGAGAAAAAAAAACATCAATCCGTAATCAACGTACAACCAATACGTTGGGTGAGCAAGCGCTATAAAATAATTAATATACAAATAAAATTACACATAAAGAAGAAAGAATACAAGGATTGAGCTAAGGTAGAAACGTGGCTGGTGTGACGAGATCCTTGTTTGACGAGGTATTAAAAACGGACTCTTGAATTTTAATCACCAATGAGTGTTAACTTTTCTCATAGTGCACATTCACATAGTGCATCAAATACATACGTATATATATATATATATATATATATATATATATATATATATATATATCGCTAGATGAACAGAAATTGCTTGCAATAATAAGAAATGCGACAATAATTTTACCGTTAATTTAATACTTATTGCCGCACCGATCCATACTATTACTCTCATATATCTAATGCTCGTAAAAACTTCTGCCGAACAGAATCCGAGTCATTAGCGGGGAATTATTAGTGGCCTATTTGCTACTACGTCACGGGGTGCGCGCCACTCTTTGCGTATATAATTTCAAACGGAGTTCAAAAAAAAAAAAAAAAAAATCAAGAAATACGGTCGTACTCCGCGCACATTTCATCCGATTAGAGAGAATCGCGAGGAGGGGGTGGTTGTTAGTTGGAATTTAGAATTTACCTCTTTTGTATACTCTAGTTTTCCGTCAAAATACAAGAAGAAGAAGAAAACAACGAAACAAAAAAAAAAAAAAACAAAGCGTTCGGTCCGCTTATTCCGCGGACAGCTGCGTTTTAATCGCAAAACGAGGCTGTCGTTTAACGGCACTGGCATTGAAAACTTTACCATGATTTTATTTTGCGAAACGTACGTCGCCTGGAGTTTCGCGCATAAAACTCCATTAGAAACTTTGCTTGAGAATCCATATAGAATGCATAAATTTTAGACGCGGCCGCCTCTGTGTGTATGTAGTTGCAGGTGAGCGTTCGCGCGCGTATTTGGCTCGCCCCGCGTAACTTTTATATATATATATATATGTATGTATGTATGTATGTATGTATGTATGTATGTATGTATGTATGTATGTATGTATGTATGTATGTATGTATGTATGTATAAAAGCACGACAATGATTAATGCTAATATATTATAAAAGTAATAATATTACCGAGAGAGTTAACGAGTTACAGGCTTGTTATGATGGAGTGGGCGAACCTGTTAATTATATATACATATTACCATAATGCAAAAGCTCTGGAGATCTACCCCGGTAGTACGTATAAATGAATTTTTTAAATTTAATTAAATTCGTAGGGGAAAGGCAGCATTTTATAAAAATATGATTTTCGTAATGTAAACGTATAATTAGACTGTCGTTCGGTTTTTTAATACATTTTGTCGTATATATAATATTTTTTCGTGATACAGGTCGCGCGACATTTTTAAAATTTAAAGTTATAAAATAGGTAATAACACGTTTTCGTTATATAGATAGAGGTTGGTGACGTCCGCGAAGATGATGATGCAGGTAGTTGAGAAAAAAAACACTTATTTCAATGAATAATTATACAAAGATTGCTAAAAATGTCGTATCGGCGCTGTTTCACCCAACTGCGTCGAAACGCAAAAAATAACAATTTAGATAAAATATTTTAGCCTGCCGATGGATAAAAAGAAATTCAAAATATGGCGCTAATTAGCAAGTTGAACAAATGAATCAGTATAATTATTATATTATTCTGTCGAAACCTATTTTAATACAGGTATTGCAGGCGCGTAATAAATTGTTGAAAATGTGGATCTAAATTAAATGCACTCGAACCGAAAGAAGTTTTTATATGTAGTATTTATAAAAATGTGCGTCATTTTTCAATTTCAATATGTTTAGAAATATTTTGATGAGACTTTTGTATGAAAATAGCACATAATATATATATATATATATATATATATATATATATATATATTGTTGATTAAACTTATAAAGATGCTTTGTATGTCATTTTAAGAATTCCAGATACTCACAATATAAGAAAATGTATAGAAAAGTTCATGAATAAACTTCAGAAAGCTCATTTCTATCAGATTCATAAATAAAATAATTTTTTTAATGGAAACACCAAAAAATACCGTCGACTTACGATACGTATGAAGAAATATGATTTTGCTGAGAATTCTCGGGACCAATCATTTTATTTGCGTTAGTCTAAGAATGGGCCAAGCATCGTGCATTCTTAATGCACTCAAATATTTTTTATATTCCATTCATCCTTTTCAATTATGAATCGTCAAGAAGAATTGGTAAAGATTACTTTAATGTTAAAAAAAAAACATGATACTTTTATTTAAGCATTGTCGAATCAGTGCATTAATTTTTCGCGTCTTTTCCTAATTGAAAATTATTATCAATCGATTTCTTACTCGAACAAATAGACGCGCACACACACATACACACACACAGACGCGCGCGGGTGCTCACGCATCGGTCCAATCCAATCGAATCCGATCGAAGTCACGCTTATATTCCTCACTGCGTCCGATGCCTAGACCGATATTAATTCAGTGCCGCGCAATCTCGCTAAAACTTAAATCCAAAGTCCCCCTCCCCTCCCCTCCACCTGCGATAACTCTCTCGGTCGATTTAAAATTTCGAGGCAAAAGAAAATTGCGGTAATTTCGTAAAAGCTAGTATTTCGCGGGCACCTCGCTCTCTCCTCGCCCCTTAGACAATTGAGGATGAGCTTAGCCAAGCACGCCGGCATCGTAGAATGCGAAATCAGAATGCTCCATTGGCTTATTAGATTCTTATTCGTTTCCTGGTGTGTGTATATATGTATATATTTTTGATTACTCGCCTCGCCAAATACTATTTCACTGTTCTACAATTCGGGGAAAAAGGAAGAAAAGAGCAGGATTAGGAACTTCGTTTACGATGAAAACACTGTAAAAAGAAGGTAAGGAAGATTCATTTACGCTTTTGAACTAATTCTATATAAATATCTATAGTTGAGATAATTCTTTAAACCCTGACGCGTAAATATATATATATATATATATATATATATATATATATATATATATACGTGAAAAGATCGTAAATTTTATACAATGGCGGATGCCCGCGGACGGTTTGATCGTATATGGCGCCATGGAGGTCAGGCGTTTAACTAGTTAGGAAATGGATATACACATGCACACGCGCGATGTGAGAGAATGATAGAATGAGAGAGAGAAAGAGAGATAGAGAGAGAGAGAGAGAGAGAGAGAGAGAGAGAGAGAGAGTGATGGAAGCCATATGTTCTAAAGGAAATTTATATAGTATTTCGTCGCCAGTACCAGAAGCCGGTGCCTGCATTTGAAGCACATTGGGTGGGCACAGAGACTACGATAATTTACCGCGTATGTACGAAAACGAGTCATTGTTCGGCCGTTTTATTACGCAAATACCCGCTTACTTGTCCAGATATATGAGTATGCGAAAATTAAAACAAAAAACAAAAGGAAAAAAAACTAGGGTATTTGTACAGGTATACAATTTAGACCGGTTACGATCGTATATTGCATTGTGCGAATTGGAATTACTACGCGTCGACGGTTTCAGCGACCGGTGCAGGGGACCGATTACTGAGTAATGGGGGTATGACACACACACACACACACACACACACACACACACACACACACACACACACACACACACACAGAGGGCTACAAGGGTGGGGAAGAATTTTTTTCTGAACGCAGCAGCGACGAGGTGCGGGTTATTGGATGGTGGGGTGGGTTGACGGCGAAGCCCCTCTCGTTAAGCGGGCGGTTAAACTTTATCGCGTTCCGGTGTATTTCTCGATTGATCGAGGACGCGGCGCAGAAGTTAATCCAACTATTTGGGACCGCGAGTCTAAGAACGAGACGCGAGAACGTTCGTTTTTAATGCGTCTAATTTTCCATGATTAACGGTGTTCGATTTTTCGTGCGTTCCGAGTGATTATACCGAGTATAACGAGCATACAAAAGCGTAGTTTTATTTTCTTTCGAACTTTATTTGTTTTGTTTAATAATTAATTTTTGAATGACGATTGTTTCATAAAAAGAAATAAAAACAAATGAAAAGACTTGAGACAAAGAAAATTCTATAATTAGAGTTTATAATGGTGGAAATGTTTTATAATGTTTTATTACCTTTTTTTCTTTCGAAATACATTACGATTTAAAAAAAAAAAAAGAGAATAATTTTCTTTTAAATCTAGACAATAAATCCTCATTAATCCGCACGCATAAAAGGCTGCTTTTATAACTTTATCCCATCGATAAATTTATTTTATTGCGGATTTATGCCCAATTATGAAATCTTGAATTTATATCGTTTCGAAGCTGTAAAGGAGTGGAGTAAACATGTAACTTTAATAATAGCTTTAGTCAAATGGATTTCATTAACATTGTAACTGCACAAATTAAATTTATCTCTAATTATTGAAGAACATTATCAGCCAAACTGTAAGTTGACAGGAGTACTTTGCGTTCGATTATTTTTATTGTAAAGCAAAAGATAACTAATAGCCGCACTGAAAACGGTCTAAATTCTAACATAAATTCATCCCAATAGTATTCATTTTGAGATCATTTTATTTAATACCATACTGCCCATTTACGTTGTAATGTATAATAACATCCGGTGAAAATATCGAAAAAAAGTCACCAAAAACGTTATTGTCCTTAATGGATAGCCACGAGAATATATTCTTTATTAATAAATTATTAATAAATCTTTATCACTAAAGCCTCGTTATTCTGCAGACAGCGTAATCGATAATTTCAATAATCTTGATGAAAATAATTTCACCGTCGTTGTAGATTCTTCTAAATAGTCCACTAGTTTAATTTTAATTTAATGTAATATAATAATAAATATTTTAATTTAATAGCAACGCAATATGTGCTCAAAAAGGACTGAACAATTTTTTATTTGCTTACTGTCTAATAAATATATATTTTTAATTAGCAGACCATATGTGAAAGAGGAAAAGCCCGCGTTTTTATTTGAATTTAAGAAATTTTCGTTATACAGCGCAGACGGAAGGGTTTATTTATTTACGATCGATCTTCACGGAGAATCTCCGTTTCCAGCCTCCAGTTCAGGAGCGTCGTCATAGCTTCGGTCGTAAGCTACAACCCTCACCCACCCCCTCCCACCCGAGAATATCCATTCGATCGAATCCGAGTAGTTAACTTCTCACCGCCCGCCCCACCCCCTTTTCCACGACCTTTAGGTAATGCATATATATATATATATATATATATATATATATATATATATATATATATATATCTTGTACGTATGTATAGGAGGGAAGGACTTACGTGTTGCTCGGCGTTGATGGCCGCGGCGTCCCGGCCCTCGGGCTGATTGCCGCCTGACGATCCGTTGACGAGGCCGCCGCTCGCTCCGCCCCCTCCGCCGGTGCCCGACGCCGCGCCGCCCGCTGCGGCGGCCAGCGCTTTGGCAGCGGCTAAACCCCCGGCCGGCGTCTGCGGCAGGCTCTGTAAGCAGGAAGAAAAAAGAGGGTTCGATTTCCGATTAGAGGTCTTTTTGTTTTTTTTTGATATAGGAGGGGTGGGGGCGAGCCTATTATCAGTTACACCAAGGCTGCTTCAATTATACATAGACAATGCGAGGATAGAAAAAGCGATCGCGTGCATTATGTCGATATATAGATATTTGTTTTGACGAGTTACAGAACGAGCCATCTGCCCTGCCTACTGGCACCAGCGCGAATTGGCCAGTATGGAGGCGCTTGTTCGTTTCACTTTATGGAGGGAAGAGGGCGGGGATTTCGAAGTGCACACGGTTTGAGCGCCAAAAAATCTATACCTACTAACCAGACAATTTTTCCTCCTTCGACACATTAAGGTATCGTAAATTCTCTCTCTCTCTCTCTCTCTCTCTCTCTCTTGCTCATAAAAATAGGTTTTGAATTTTTATTTTTCGAAAAAATTTTAGTATTAGTACTTTTGCCTTTAATATACGCAGATAATCTCGGTCTGTCGACGTCGCGGAGAAATTTTTATGCTTGGCTGAAAATGAACGCTAAAATTCTATTTCCGCATGCTCGAGGGCAGTCGTTTGTGCTTTAGATTTTTGAAAAATTCGAATTAGTTTTTCATATGGATACGAGTAATAAAATAGAAACGCGTGCTATGCACTTGAAAAAGGAAAAGAAATTAATTCGCGCGTTGATCTTAGGGAACAGGCATGCGCGAGTCTAAGCGCGTAGCTCAGGTGGGGAACAAATGTGCTGAGATCTGTTTTAAGATTGAGAGTATTGACTTTGATATAACGAGATCGTAGAGGATTTGTTCTCGATTGATTGTCGGAGTCTTTCGGTCTTCGGTCCCTATTCTTATTTTCCAAGGCGCGCAAGTCTTTCAACAATGGAATAAACACATTGAAAATTTCTTTTTAACATGATTATCAAATAACAAAGAAAATTATATGTATCCAATCATAATTTATATTAGTTCTTAAAAGTTCTAAACTTTCGTTTAGTACGAGGAGTAAGTTGATGGTTATTGAAGCTACGAACTATTTTATATTGTTAGCGTATCCATTGATGGGATATACCTGTAATGCAATAAACTTTTGTAAAGTTTTAATATAATATTTATTAATTTATAATGAGAGATGAAGATAGTATATAAATTAAGTAACTTTACTATTACAACAATTCGAGAATTAATATTAATGAAACAAGTTCGAACATTTAATGTAAAACAAGTAATTCAATTATGTATACGGAATTACTTGAAAGTTAAAGTGCGCCAATTTCATTTTTTGTATTTTTAAAAATTGACTCACAACTTCAAATAATTTTTTTTGTTAATTTTTGATAATAATTTTAAAAAAATTTAATACTTTAATGTGCTTAGTATTGTTAAAATCAGTTTTTGAAATGTTACAAATAAAACAAAAATCAGCTAATGAATAAAATATTACAAGAAGTGTAAATAATTAATATTAATTTTTTTTAGTTATCAATAAACTGCTAATTTTCACAAATAAATACGTTGAAAATGGAACATTATCTGTTTGGATATTACTCAAAGAGTTCAAGTACTTGAGAATTCACGGAAAAATACAATTATATTATCTCTAAACATATTGTATTATTAGCTATTCTGAAATAAATATTGTTCTAGCAACTGACTAATGCCTGAACTATAAGTATACATTTTTATTAAAAGGGATTATATAGTCATTTCTCATCAAACTGCAAATTCTTTCAATTACCTCCTTCGTTCTCTTTATTGAAGCTGCTGTGTAGTCAAAAAAAGGAATAAGAACGGCGAACTATATATATATCCAGAAAACTTTTGTCGGTCAAATCGGTACCGCACAGAAAGCCGTAGCCATAAATTGACGATAAATTGCGTCCTTATGCCTCTTCAAGTAACAGGGAAGGATAGTAGCTTGCAAAGAGAGCAAGAAGAATGGTTTGGAACAGGAGAGAACAGAGGGAGAGAGAGAGAGAGAGAGAGAGAGAGAGAGAGAGAGAGAGAGAGAGAGAGATCTGAAGGTAGGTGGTTAAGAGATAGAAAGAGCGAGAAACGATGATAGAAAGGTCAGTATCACTTTATCGGGAAGAGCACGCTGGCATAAAAAAGGGAGGCGGGGATACAAGTATGAGCGAGTGAGAGAGATTGCTTGGATGCTCTCTCGGTTCTTGAAAGCATTTTTAATGGTCCCTCAAGAACTCACCTTTGTGACGGGTTTCTCTCATCCTACCGCGCCTGATACCATTACCCGTGTGTACGCGTGCACGTGTGGGTGTGTGTTTGCGCGCGTATGTATACTTACGCACACAGCCACGCACACAGATGCACACGCGCCCGCCCTTTCTCATTTCAGTCCCAGTTTGAACATCCGCTCCTCAACGGAGCCATCGCGGCAGTCCCCGCTTCGTAATTCGATCGGTCGGCGAGATTGTTGAAGCTCGTTAAAAATGTACGTAAGTACAGACGTCTCTGTCGCGAGGCGGGGGGAATTAACGTGCGTCGCATAGGGCGGGAGCGCGATGGAAGAGGATTCCCTCGGCTGGTGAGTCGATCGACGGCGATAAGATAAAGACAATCTTGTCGACTGTCAGGGCCGCAGATTCAGTAAGAAAATTAAGCTGCAATCTGTGGGTATCTCTTTGACAAAATAGAACAAGAAAACAACAATGTTGCCAACGATTGTCGAACAATTATCCTGCAAAATATTCTTATATATGAATCAGTTTTTCGAACGTTCGTTATGTTTGATTTCGCCAATGAGATTAGTTGTTCACAATTCATGTGACGTGCAGCTAATTTTTTTTTATTTAAATTATATCATTAGATTCTCATCGAATTCAACGGAGCTTTACGAATTTTATACCCAGTTATATTTCAGTGCAAATGCGACGAGTATAACAAAGTTATGTAATTTTCCATACGAATTAATTTATTACTATTACTATTGTACTACTCGGTTTTTCTTTTATTAGCATATCCCTGTTTGCTTATTTGTTCTTATTAGAGGGCTTCTTTGTCTGCTTTTTGCCATTATTGCGTATGGTTCTTAGTGTTTCCTAGTAATGTAGTCCTAGTTTGTATACTGTTTCCTATTTACGTGTCCCCATTGGTGCCCATATTCCTATTGATACGATATTATTTATGCATTCCCATTAGTGATTTGTCCGTCCGTACTTATGCACTTTTTTTTTATCGCTACGTTCCTTTCTGTGATTTCTTTAACAGCGCTTCTATTTCTGAGTTTCTATTACTGTCACTTTATTCCAGTGTACTCCTTTGAATCGAGCTTTTGAATTAAATATCTACAAAAAATATATTATCTTAATAGCAGCAATATTGTATATAAAGGGGGATCAGTTGCGCCTTGCCATGGCCAATGCTAATCTCAAGGGACTACGCGCTAATGTGTTATCGGTATAAAATCTTCGTGCGATGATAACAAAGAATGAAGAAATATCGGTGCATTCAAGTGTATTCGAATAAGAGTATTATTTTTTATATTGTTGTACCGCGACAAATTAAGCAACGAGTTTTTGGCCCTCCTTTTAAACTACCAACTTTAAGCTCAATTTATATTCGAAAAAATCGTCCGCGTCGTTTCCTTGTTCTCATGAAAAACGCACGAATATAAATTTTACTAAAAATTTTCAATCGCTTATTCCGTCACCTATTCGTACGGCGCAAACAATTATCGATGATCTAGCACGTCAGACGTCAAAGATATCATCAGTTATATGATCGGTGAGTCACTACTGTAATAAGAAAATCAAATAATTATCACAAAATTCCTCGTCTCGCAGTTCATCATCGCGATACCGCCAGCTAGACGAGCGAGGCAAAAACGGCGTCGGTTCCTGCACGGAGGGCTCCCGCGTTCGCCTCACTGACGCTTTGCGACGCGCACCCCGTCCTATATATATATAATAGATATATGGTGGACGCGGTGCCGCAGAACGGCCGGGGCCTGTCCCTTTGATTGGAGCGACCTGCGGTTCAGCCGAGAGTTGCCGCAAGACCTCGGCACGCGACCGCTGCTGCTGATGCTGCCCCTGTTACTTTGTCAATTTTCATTTTGCCCCATCCCTTCCCTCAGCCAGCCCTGCTCGAATAGTCGAGGCGTAATGCAATTTCAGGGGAGGGGGGGGGAGGATCTTTGATGTCGCGCGCCCGATTCCTTGATTTCTTCGAGGAGTTTGCCTGGATGTGTGGGTAGTTTAAAAGGCTCGATGGTGGAGGGGGAGGGGGGAGAAAAGGACGATGCTAAGGGAGATTTTACGTTTTATTTCGCGCGAATAAATTTCCGGTGGAGAAAGATCGAGGTGCGTAAAATAACGTGGACGAGGCGTACGCTGTGCGGCGTTCACGTGTTATTGTCAATTTGCGAGAATATCGAGATACAGCCCCCGCTATACTGGCCGGAATTTTTATTTTTATTTTTCGTTTGACAATTGACATGAAACTCTGACAGGTGTAGGGCATACGCGTTTGTTTAAAGGCGCTACATTTTCGTAAAATGTTTCTATTGTACTTAGAAATGTTGTGTGCGAAAACCATAACATCGACGGCTTTTACAGCATTAATTTAAACGTAATCAAATGTACCTGCCACTTTCGGTGTCGTTTTTAATATATTAAAAAACAAAAAAAAAAACTTAATTCATTGAAAATCTGTTGATATTCCTTAAGAATAATTTTTGTCACATTTCTTAAGCTATAACGCAAAATTTTCATCAGTTCTGTATGTCTGGGGAGAGCATCGGCGAGGGGACGGGGGGCTACCCGTGTCACACCGACATTCGATCGTCTCGGGGGACAGGTATAAAAGTTTCGGAGGCATCCCGCGTATACGCGCGGAATCCTATCGCGATTCTCCTTTTTCCATCTACAAACCAGATTGTTTTCGTTATATATTGAATTTTCCTACGGCTTTATACACGGCTTGGGATAAAACGAATTTATGAAAATTTTCGTACGGGAAATGGCAAATTTAAAGATTCAATATGGATGCTCAACTCGTCGTACAAATTGTACGATTATTAAATGTGTCTGTAATATAAATATCTTTGTAGGATAGAGATGTTCTGAGGTACTACATTTTATTTTTCAACGTTGACGTTGGTGTTTTTTCTTGTGCATAAGCAACCAATGACAAAATTTAAATATCGACATTATTTCACATTTTTAGATTTTCTAATTGCTAAGAAAAAAAACTATAAAAATCTTGTATTTTACTGAGAAAGCGATCATTTTAAGAGCGCAGCAATTCCTTAAAATCTATACAAGTAATTTAATTGATCTATCGAGTAGATATCTTTTTAAAGAAGCAAATATTTGTACAAAAAAATGATATTTTATTTTGAATTCTTGATAATATATTGTTTATGAGTTTATTTTAGTTCTTGAAGATGAACCGAAGCGATTCGAAACATCGGACATCTAAGATAAATTTAAACATAAGGTGGTGGGGGCAATCAGCTGCTCCTATGCTAATATAGAATATAGTTTATTTTTAATATTTTTAATTTTTATTCTACTTTTATATTATTTTTCGTAGTAATTTATATTTTAGATTATTTGGAGTGTGATTATAAACAAGGACAATCTGACTGTCATTATATTAGTATAGTGTATTATAGTATAAATACTGTAAGATCGATAAAAATATTTATCAATACTTGATAGTGATTGAAACAAGAAATTTAGTGCGTTGTTCGAATAATTCTCCACGATTCTGATCACTCGAATTACATAAACAAAGTACATTAAATTATTAAAAATGCATCAACTTACTCGGAAAGTGGCTTATTCTATTTTATATTATTATTTTCAGATCGTAACTCCAGGAAGTACCTTGCCAAGTCCAAAAAACAACGAATGAATTATGATGTTTAGTATATAGAGTAAAATTTATACATAACAATGATTCGGTCAAATTTTGTATCCAAGGGCTTGGTTATTCATGGAAACATGAATAATTACTTTTTCCACTATCGCTTGTAAGGATTTTTCTCTCGTGTCACGTATTACGAAACGAAAGGATGATATTTCAATAAAAAATTCGAAAATACAGAATACTCTTTTCAAAATGAATGTTTGAAATTTTGATAATATCTATTAGTTGATTACTAGTTTACGAAATCATCGCTTGCCATCAGTTTCTACACTTGACACCGTAATCCGATATAATTGAAGACGGCTAGATAATGCGTGCGTTGTCTGCTTTTAATAAACAGGTATTTAGAACTCAAATATCGCAAAAAGTAAATTCGTCAGCTGTGCCATGTCAATTACTACAGTGGCCAAGCAAAAATTAAATTTTCCTTCGACTTGCATAGATCGATAGGTTTACGCGCAATGACAACCCACTTTTGGCGATTTTTAAATTATTGCCGTTATCTTCGAATTTTTGTAAAAGGGAGAAAATGCTTTTTCATGCATAGAACGCGTCGATCCGACGTACCCTCCGCGATTTTAGCCTCTCGAAAGACGTAGCGACAAAAGACCGGGTAGCTCTCGAGCTCGGTAGCCGAAATGATCGGCTTATATTCTTTAAATACTTCGTTCGTACTCGTTATATTTATTTAATTTCTCGTCTTTTGTTTCGATCGGCCGATGGATTTGCAAAATGGTGCACTGCGCAATCTCGCTCTCTCTTTCTTTCTCTCGCAGAATAAATAGGCTTGTACGCGGATTAAAATAACAATTCTAAATCGAATTGTGGATGGTACCGCTCCAAGTATAAAACGCATATGCTCTTGCAATATGTATGTGTGTGTGTGTCTGTGTGTGTGTGTGTGTATGTGTGGTCACAGAACTCCCATTCTTTGCGCTTTTATAGACGTATTGTATTTTTTAATATCGATCGGTAAGAGAGATTTTACACGCTAACAGTCGAGGAATAGAATTATTCCGTTAGACTTTTTCCCACTTGTTTTCTATGTATATTTTTCAACAAATTTTTATTCTCATTTTACTTTTTCTGTCTTTAATAAAAAAGAACAATTGATTTATTGAATCATCATGGAAAAGTAGTTGGTTTTACAATATACATATGTTGTTTCAACGTTAAAAATACAATAGATAGAGGCGTATATTTATTTGTCTAAAGATTTCTATAAAAGGCGGGATGAGTTTAGCAAACATATAAGGTAGATAACAATACATCAAAAGTAAGTTTGTACTTTCGAAAACAAAATATGCGAGTAATTAAAAAACAAATTAATCGAGATCATTATATACATTTTTATAACTATAGATAAAGAATATCATCGTGAATTAATAACAATTCTCATGGTAAAACTATAAACAAATCATAAAACAAAAGAATGAAATCAATGAAATTCGAATGACAATTTCGAATATTCACAAAAATTTTTTAAATAAAAATTATGAATCCTACTCAAACAAATATTTCATGTATCATACATTTTTCTCTAGAATTTATACTTTTCGAGATAAATGGAACAAAATCTATGCATTTTATCCAGTATGAATACATCAGCGATTCACAACATTCACCGAATGATTCAACGTAAACCACGGTAAAACCGTGTTTTTGTTTCGCTATTTTTCTCGAAAAATAACAAGCTTGATCGAAAAAAAAAATGTGGAACATACAATAGTCTATAGCCTTTGTTTGAAAGATATACGTAAATGGATAAACTTTTATATATACGTAATAATACGCGCGCGTATGATTATAATAATAATGAATGATAATACGCGCGCGCGTATGTATGTGCGTGTGTATGCGTCGTTCGATCTATAATTAAATTAAAAATACTATTATAATAGATTTTAAAACCTTCGCCCCGAGCAGACCGAACAAAGCCCGCGATCCTTATAAATATTGCGCGCAACGCGTTGCCAGACGAAATCTAATAAGCCGCGTTGTTGAACCGGCTCATAAAATCCTCACTCAGCCCCGCCCCCCTTCGAAAGTGCAATAATATTCGTGTATATATCGAAAGAAGAAGAAAAAAAAGGTAGAAGAAAAAGAAAAAGAATAACGGCGGGTAGCCGAGAAAACTCCTCTTCGCGCTGGAGGAGCTCGGGCGTTCATATAACTCCTCGATCCACTCCGCGAAGTTCCGCGGACGGGGCTGGAGCGCACAAAGAAGCCGTGGTGGAATCTAATTTCGGAAAGTATATAGCTACCCGCCGTGCATGTATATGTATATATATATATATATATATATATATATATATATATGTATGTATATATACTACATATATATTGGTACGTATAAATATATGTACCAATAAATGTGCTCGAAATGTGAAATTCTCCCCCGTATAGCATGCGGGTGTCGTAGCTGTCACTCCGATGCAACTCTACCACCCTCCCCAACCCCCTACTGGGAATCAACGCTAATTCGACGCCGAGTCGAGAGATAAAGGGAGCGAGAGAGGCAGATGGCGGGGGAGAATGGGAAGAGGGAGGGGGTTAAGAGGCGAAGAGGAGAATTTTCTTATATCGCTGGAGGAGAGATTTATTGCGGGACGGAAGTTTGTTCCGCGCGGATGGAGCTCTTTAACGTCCGCGCGGCGCGGTTCGCGGTTGAGCTCGGTGGATCGCGTTCGCCCACTTTTTGTATTTGTATCTATATGTGTGTATACTGCTGGATGGAGAGGGAAGGTGGACTCGCGGCGCATATTGCGAACGTTATTCGCTGCGGCATTGTATTCGACTAGAGATAGAGCGATAGAGAGAGAGAGAGAGAGAGAGAGAGAGAGAGAGAGAGAGAGAGAGAGAGAGAGAGAGAGAGAGAGAGAGAGAGAGAGAGAAGAGACATCTAGATTGCCTGCGGTAGAATGAGAATCTCATCTCGAGGAAGTGCACCACGGGAATTTTTTCTCTCTCTTTTTTTTTCTTAGCCAAGTGATCGCGAGCACCACCGCGGATATACGTAGCCGGAGGAGTGGCTGAGGGCGGAGCGATTATAACGATTAGTGCGCTAGTTGCCTTAGATCGAACGTCCAATTTCCTTGGGAAGTAGTTCAGGATCTCTAGTGTTTTCCTACGATTTCATTGGGATTCATTTTGAATGCCTTGAATTATGTTATGTCAACGTGCGAGCTTTGTAATCACATTGAGCGACCAGAGCTAGATTTTAAAAGAGGACAAATATTATTTTCAAAGATTTCTACTCCCCGTCCCCTCCCAAAGGATCGTAGTCTTTACGAATGGTTTAAAACGATTTCGAAAGAATTTTGCTAACGAGGAACCAAAGTTCTTAGGCAGCCAGTAAAGAGCAGAGGCAGGGAGCAAAGCGGCTGTTGGCAAAGCGACCGGAGGAAGGGTAATATAGGAAGTAACTTTCAATTCTAGGAGTAAACAAAAATTAAGCGAATAGGGAATATATATATATACACACAACACACACACACACACACACACACACACACACACACACACACACACACACACACACACACACACACACACACACACACACGCACACGCACGCGCGCGCGCACACACACACACACACGCACACACACACACACATTTATTGAGAGATATGTATATACTAGATGAAAAGAAAAGGAAGAATTGTTCTAATTTATTCCTATGTCGATAGACAAATGCATGAATTAATCTAATAATTTTTTTATCGTATTATTTTCTGGTTTGCAAAAATATAGGGATCAAGTAAAAGTAGAAGTCTTGTTTCCGTAACTCTTTCAATTATTGGTATTTACTTGTCAATGTGCTTAGTTTCTAGAGATATATCATTATAATCTTGTTGTTCGAAACTAGTTGATTCAAAATTCATAAAATGATACTATATAAGCTTTCTTGTTTCTTTTTATGTTACCATGAGCTATCGGTTGAAAAATAAGCAGAAAAATCATGCCAATTCTCGATTAATCAATCGAATCGACAGAAAAATAGGTTAATATGCGGCCAAGTGTCGAGACGACGCTCTATATTTCCGTTGTTTAATTATCCAGTCAATATTTAGCTCGAGCACCGGCGCAAACCAGTAATTATTATCTTCACCGTTGCACCATTATAACGACTTTAAATTTAAAATCAGCCTATTCTAATCCTGCCTATCCCGATCACGAACGAATATAAACCAACATTACAGGGATATCGATTTAATAATTATATCGCTTATCTGATACCGAAGAGAGCTTTATTATAATTATCATGGACGCCAAGAGAGGACGTAACTCTAGCTGGTTTCATTGCCGTTCGAGGACGGAAATATCGGTGCTGCGTACCTTGTTTACTGAAAAATCTTTTCTATTATATATATACATATATATATATCAACGCACTAAAGGGCCGATCGGTCAAAAAGACTCCAAAGAGGGACAAAAAGTAAGAACAAAAGAAAAACGCTGTTATCTCGCAATGGTTAAAGTAGCCGGCCGATGGCGATGGCTGGAAAAACGTTTTGAGAGAGCTTTCAGAGAGAGAAAGAGAGAAAGAGAGAGAGAGAGAGAGAGAGAGAGAGAGAGAGAGAGAGAGTCCTCCACAGGGAAGTCAATCGCTCTCGGCCTCTACGAGGGAGAGAAAACTCGTGGACAAAAACATGATAAAAAACGAGGAAAAAAAAACAAGAATTTTTCATTTAGGTTAGGAGCGAGCTGCGCTTTGGACGACATCGAGGCGAACGGGAGAGGATGAATTAAACAATGGAGTTCGGGAGAATGAGAGGAAAAAACCCGAGAGCGAGAGGGAGAGAGATAGAGATGAAACAGGAATTCGCGGATGCATTTGATTGGCTTACAAGTTATGTACTCCGCGCCACAATTTTATTGCCTCCTCTACCCCGCCCCCTCTTCACCATCACGCCTCGTGCGAAAGTGAGGGAAGAGAGACTTATGCGTTTCCGCGTTTCGTTCGTGATAGATTTGTTGCGCGGGCGCGCGTTGGTCCTCGTTCGAAAGTATTTGGAGCGAAGATTTTTCCGAGTATTTTTAGTAAGCAAGTAGAGTAAAGTAAGCCTGTGACGAAGAAAGCTATCGAATTTGCAAGTATTGAGATATTTCTCTATTTTTAAAATATGTTTAAAGAATCTAGATTTATTTTAGAATGCTTAATATATCGAAAGAATAAATGATTCGCAGTGGGTTTTTTTAATCACATAACACATAAAAAAATATTTATATGTATATTTATATGTATATATATATATATATATATATATATATATATATATATTAATATGTCATTATAATCATTACATATATTCTGAATTAAATTGTTTTATTATTTTACATATTGTGTAAATAAAACGTGATAAATACGACTTTGTTAGTTGTAAGCAAAAACATTAGCTAGTAAACGTATTGATTTGTTGAGATCAGCATAATGATACCAAAAAATTCATCTCATAATAATGAATTTATGCGGAGGAAGAAGAATGAGGCTGCAATGATCGGATACATTACGTGCCAACTTCGTCTTCATTGGTCGATTTTAAGAAAACAGCTTTCTTACTCTCTCACTCTCTCTCTCTCTCTCTTTCTTCTCTTTGTCAGAAGTATACTGAGTTAAAAAAAATCACGAATGATTATGAATTAATTTTTCTTCAATATTTATTTAATATATATTATTTATTATTATTTATTTTAATTATTTAGTTAGTAAATACTAAAGAGACATATTATTACTTCAAAAATACAACAGTGTAATAACATTCAATAAAGCAAAAAGTTATAATATACAACAAAATAAATCATTTAAGCATTTAAACATCGAGTATACAAGAATATAATATGATAATACTAACGTAATATAAAAGGACGGATGAAACTAAATATGAAGAATTTCCTTTGTATCATTGAATTTATGCAGGAATGGGGTTTATCTAAGCTAATCAAATGGAATCCGCAAAAAGTAAAAACTTTGAGCTTATGATTGTTATTTCAGCAATTCAAAATTATATTATACTTTGTATATTTCATCAAATAAGCCTATCGTTAAAATGGCGACCCTTGATGAAACTTTTGAAGATATCCACGTACCCTATAGTGACTATTACTAATAGTCACTATAGTAGAAAATAGCAAATACTGTTTTAACGATATAGATGATCGAGACTTCAGTCACACTTTTTGAAAATGCTCCCGCTATGACGCGGAAAGAATACAGTTGATTATGAGTATTTAAAAAGCAAACAGAAGGATACAGTTATCCTTACATACCGATATGTTTATTTCACAACCAAACATTCAACTCTGTAAAACTATAAAGTCCTTCCTTGAATAATGTAACATATTTGTATAACCAAGATATATAGTGTATAAATTTCAATGCAATATAGCCTTTTACTAGGCTTCAATTATGCTTTTAGTAAATTAAACCCTATCGTTAACCAATCTAAATATATTCGTTATCCATTTCTTTGGTTACAAATTTTTAAGTTTTGTGACATGAAAAAATCGTTCGATCAATCAAAAGAAACAAACAGAAAGAACAGTTGGATTCCACAACTATCTAGCTATTATATATATATATATACATTGGAATAACCTTGAGATCATCCGCTTTGGACCTGCGATGGAAAAAATTGAACTAGGAATCGTATGGTTCCAACATTTGCATTAGATATAGTCTTTTATATAATTTTCAACTATCGAGATAAATTTAACGATAAAATGAATCCATTGTTGGGTCACACGATAACATATTCCATCGGAGGTTTTTATTTATTGCTTAAATTACGCAACACTACTATTTAATACGCGAACGCGAAGGGGATGGGAGAAAAAACAGCGATCGCCTCATACTTCCCTGTCTCAATTCTCGCCAATCTCTGATGATGCAAAAGCGAGGGATGAGTGAAGAGAGAGAGAGAGAGAGAGAGAATAATGTCTGGAGCTGTTTTTAAAACTTTTTCTCTTCCCTTATCTCTCTCTCTCTCTCTTTACTCTGCGATGTCACACATTGTGATATGGCAAACGTACTCCCTCCGATTGTACGTGTTTGCGACACAACTCACCCGACCGGATTCTCGTGCATAAATATTTCCCCTTTCTTTGCGCCGTTCATGCCCACAGGCGTTGAATCTACATACATGCATACGGGATTCGTGTGCACGAATGAGCATTTTCTTTTTCTTGTTGTTTTTAACGCGCGTGAATACAATGGTTTTGAACGATATGTAAGAGAAAGAGAGAGAGAGAGAGAGAGAGAGAGAGAGAGAGAGAGGGGGGGGAGAGAGACAGAGAGAGAGACAGATAGACAGATAAATGTCAGCATGCGGATTTATTGTACAGAACGCTCGATTATTGTACGTAATATAGTCGCGGAGCCGGCGAAGAATTATCTCGCTACCGTTAATCCGTCATCGGGAAAGTCGACCGCGAGAATGGGGAAGCGGGGAGGCCCCGCCGTTGCCCCGAATTCGCGCCGAGGCTCTTCGTGCGCGCTGATGAATTAATTCGGGCAGCGTGTCGGGGCGATGCGCCGCGTCGAGCGCCATCGCGTCTCTCCGGGGCTACGTGCGCGCGCGCTCCCCCCCCCCCACCTCCTCCCCCCTCCCGCCCTCCAAAGACCTCCTACCCTGGAGAATTTCCTTAAGTATATAATTAAGGAGGCTCTCTTCGTGGTTTTAGACCGTCTAATTAGCGAATAAGGAACGAGCTCTCGCGCGCGTGCCCTCGCGCATTCGTTCGCCGAAATTCATTTAAAGTTGGGATAGGAGGCGTAAAGTTCCGCGAACTAATGGCAGATCAAATTATTGTAAATTTACATCGGAGCACTTATTTTGCCGTAATTGTTGGATTTCGCTGGGGGTTTAAAAAAAAAGACCAAATTCTGCCTCGCAATATAAATTGAAGGTTTTCTGAGAAAATGGTAGGATATATCTGAAGCTCGGACAATAATAAGATACGATATGCAGCGGATTTTTGACCGCAAATTCGTTTTTTATCTGGAGTTTTACGTCTAATTAAATGGTGAACGAGAGAGAGAAAAAAATTATTCACATTTTAAACGCTCGTTTGTAGCTATGAAAGGAAATATAAGGGGCGCGCGGCGATTGATCAGCCATGTGCCGATGCTGAGTAAAGTCAATCCAACTCCGAAACTCTACGACCGGATAGCGACACGCAAATTTTAGCTCGAACGTACAGATAAATATTTTTTGTTCATGTGTATAAGCGTATGAGTGGGAAACTTACAGTGAAGCATGTTTTTTTACTAGTATAAATTTTAGTCATCTACCTAGTAATTTTAGTAAATTTTAGGCCTACTGTTATTGACACGGTCATTTATACATTAGGTGTTCCAAGACTGGTAAATGCAGAAAATCAGTTAATCTCATTTTCAGAAGATGAGAATGTAATAAAGAAAATGATGTATACTCTATAGTACTATACATTCATATTTTTGAGGAAAGAGTATAAGTTTTCTATATTTTTTTCAAATGAAAATAATTTATTATAATTAATTATTAAGCGTGAAACCGGGACGGGAAACAAAAAATGATATAAATTAAATCATTAAAAAATATTTGATTTTGATACAATGACAATTACTAGACTCTTCAGGTAGCTGATTATTACATTAGATCTCGGATACATACTGTAATAAAGCTTGCTAATAATTTTCAAATTATATTGAATGTAGCATCGAATGCAAGTGCGACTCAACGTATATATATATATATATATATATATATATATATATATATATATATATATATATACACCTGCGAATAACATTAAATTTATAACATTTTCGTGGTACTTGGTTATCGTGCATGGCATGCTCAATTTTTTAATTGCTCTCGCTCAACAATTACTAACTTCGAATCAAGAAATTTCTGTGTAAGAACATTTTTCATGCAGTTTTATCCACGTAGTTTGCGCAAGAGTAAATTTTTTTCCGACTCAAAAGAAAAAAAGACGAAAAGCCATTTTCAATTAGAAATCTCATCTGAAATTTCTCCTCTATCCACTCGACGATTATACGATTAGCCGTGTCGATAAATTCTAATTAAAAAAAAACAAAAACAAATCCGAACAAATATTTTCACGAATCCGGCCACGTAGCAACAACAAGAGAAAAAAAAGAAAAGAAAAGAAAGGGAAGGGAAAGCAGCAACGAGGTAAAACCAGAGGTACGCCGAAAACAGGGAAAAGATATAGCGAGCTTCCTATCCCCTCCATACACCCTCACAATGGCTCGGGAAGCCGAGAGAGTAATAGAGGCGGCAAATCTGGTAGGGAGAGAGAGAGAGAGAGAGAGAGGGTGAGAGAGGGACGTGCGCACTCGCCCGACATGCATAACCGCGTAGCGAAGCAAAGGGCGGAAATGCGAATGGGGGGGGGAGGGAAAAAGAGCGGGGAGCATGCATAGACCCGCGCGTGCGGTGGGCGGCGCGGCCCGTGAAAAAAGACACGGAAGAAGGCTAAAGGTGAGAGGAGGAGGAGGAGAAGTGGGCGGGGCTCGTGTCGTGCTTTATAATTATAAATCTCATTAAAATTCGCTGCACACGCCACAAGCCGGGAAAAGCCATTAACGTCGGGGGTGTCTGTTGGGGGTAGGGGATTGCGAGGGGAGGCTCCGCGCGCGATATGGCTTGGGCTCTACCGCTACGACGACGTCGACGACGACGGTGAGATGAGGAGGACGAGATATGGAGGAGAGAGGAGTAGAGACACAGAGAGAGAGAGAGAGAGAGAGAGAGAGAGAGAGAGAGAGAGAGAGAGAGAGAGAGAGAGAGAGAGTTATGGGTAAAAATAGGCCGAAGAGTCAAAGAGTGTATCACAAGTATATAAGAGATCAAAATTTTAAACTTCGGTATTGTATTAGTATTTCATTCAAGTATGGTCAGAGATAGAAAGAGAGAGAGAGAGAGTGAGAGAGTGAGAGCGTAAGAGAGAGAAAGAGAGAGAGAGAGAGAGAGAGGGAGAGAGGGAGAGAGGGAGACGGGAAGATTAAATGTAAAGTGAGAAAGAGACAAAACGTCAAAATAAAATTAGCCAAGAGAAGCCCGAATGTAATATCCGTAACTATGCTGGACAAGGTGAAGGAAGAGGAGCGAAAAAAGAAAAATAAGAATGAGAGGATGATAAACGTTCTTGCTATCTTCTACCCTGTCTTTTCCTTTCCCTTTTTCTCTTTCTCTCTCAATTATTATTAGCTTTAATAATAATTCAATGATAATGTAAATGATAATTAGAATTTACTACATTTCTATATTATTATTCGCGTGAAAATACTATACTATAAGAATAACAAGCTTCACACCATTATGGACGTAGACTATTTATACGTGTCTATTCATTTCTCCTCTCTTTCTTTTTTTTAAGATAACCCTCCGGCGTCTCATTCCATTTTTAATTATTAACTAATTGTTCTTAATATTAATAATATGCACCCTAGCTTAATTTCATTTACTTTGAATGCGATTTTATAGCTAGTTTTTGTACTTACTTATTTTAATTTTTATATTAAAATCTATGTCGGATCATTTTCTTTTATCACTGTAAACGTCACTGCAACTATGCATTAATTTATTTTATGTTTAATTATTGCATTCGAACAACATCACAATCGTTTCCTCCCAAAGTGAAAATAATTAAAAATCAAAAAGAAACGTAATCGCGCCGAGTCAAGGACGGGCGAGGGGAGGGGGTGTAATCATCGCGTTCTAAGCGTTATACTTTTCCGCCTCCTTCTCCGAGTCTTCAAGCACCGGTAGGAGGAGGATTTTGGGAAACGAGCGAGAGCGCCGACGAAAGAGTGGCGCTCGAGCGACCGAGGCGAGGCTAGGCGAATCTGCGAGAATGCATTCTGCTAATTCACCCTCGATCCTGGCTGCAGTGGCGCGGGTTCTATTGTCGCTCGGCAGCCGCGTTGGCATCCAAACTTGCGCCGGGCAACGAGCGGAGCATTTGCCGCTCGCAGATTTTCCAGCTCTGCGTGCGCGAGAATGATTGTTTTTTTTTTCTTTTGCTTCTCCTATTTCTCGTGCCCTCTCCCCTTCATCCCCGCAGCCCGCCGTTTCTAGTCCGCCTTTCTCTTCTCGCGGTTCTACCGCGCACCCTCTCCGCTTCAGCGACTCTCGAAGCCCGTAAGGCCCTCTCTGGCCTAGTAGAGGTTTTTCATTCTCTCCCCCGTCCTCCACCCACGCGCCTTTGTGTCGCGGATTCTTGAAGGCTTTTTCGTTATTTCCGTGTGTTTGGATAAGTTGGCCGGAGCTATATGCCTCTCTCTTTCTTTTTCTCCCCTCGCCCCCTCCCTCAACCTTCACGCTCAAAGGGACACTTAATTAAAGTGGAAGCACTTTAATTAAAACGTTTTTCTTTATGATTCTAATTAGAAAATAGCTCGGGCCAAGGCGAGCGTTGAAAGCGACTCCGATGATTTCTGCAGCGCTCGCGCGGGCGTCGTATGACGTCTTGCGTGTGCGATAAAATTTGCGTACCGTTTGCCCATATCGCTCAGGCCAAGCCATATATATATATATATATATATATATATATATATATATATATACAGGGGCTATTGTCGTACCGCGCGCTCGATGTTATTTCGCTATTTATACATTGTTCCAGACATTCGTCGTTTTGCATTTTCGTGAAGCGCGCTCAAACAAATATGTATATATAATTAAAGTTTGTGTTTGCATTGAATTAAAATCTCGGCACTACAGCGATGAATTTTAGGAAATTCTGGTATACAGAATAAACAAGTATCTACAAAAATATTTACCTAAAGAGCGATATCACAGAAACATTCTCGTTAAATTATGATTATTATTATAATTATCATCATCATCAATCATCATCATCATCATCATCATCATCATCATCATCATCATCATGACCATCATCATTATCATTATCATTATTATTATTATTATTATCATCATCATTTCTATATTTATATATTATATATTATATGACCATCAGACGCGGCGTAACTTTGAAGTAAATCTGCCTGTGGTATGTTCGTTCAAAAAAAAGTAAATAAATAAAATACGATCAACAGCGCAGACGCGCCTTCTCGCGGTTCGTCTTTAAATCTGTCGTGGTTTCCTGCCTTCTCTTATCCCTCTTCCCTTTCACCGCATCAACCCCCCCTCCTCCTCCACCATCTGCCACGTTCGATCGCCAAAGGCAAATTACGGCGAAGAAAGAGCCCTTTGCTCGTGGAGAGGGAGAGAGAGAGAGAGAGAGTCTTTCTCGTTCGGCGGCTTCGGAAACCTTGCGGCGCTGACATCTCTTTTCCTACCCCCTCCCCTATACCTCAACACGGCCCGCTTACCTTATCTCGACGCGAAAAGTCACGGCAGAAACTAAGTTAGCGAGAGGGCTTTTGCGCGCGCCCGCTCGCTGCGCTCGGTGGAAAGGAGGTTCGGCGGAAGGGAAGATTTTATTGCCCGATGCCGATGAGAGGAAGACGGGGTGATAGTGCGAGAGGGAGAGAGAGATAGAGAGAGAGCGAGAGAGAGAGAGAGAGAGAGAGAGAGAGAGAGAGAGCAAGGGAGGGGGAGAAATGCACAAGACTTTGCTGCTTGTTCCCAGGTTAAATTAGTTTCGTTTTTTTTTTTTAAATGAGAATTTCTCGAAACGTAATTTTGCTATGCGGTGGTACTTCTATTAATGCATTCGAGAATGTAGTGCTTGATTTATACATATATATGTATAGTTTGATCAATCTCGTAGCCGGTACCATGGTTCTGCGCGGCATAATATCCTAGTTATAAAACGACAAAGATGTATACCAACAAAAATACCATTAGAATTAGGCTATGTACGTGATAAATATTCCATTTGTCTTACTTCCATTCAAAATCTTAATTCGATTCTTCTACGTTGAAAATTTCAATTAGAATCGTCTCATTTGAACATTTACATTGAACACAGAAAAATGGATCTAATATTATGGAGTTATTACTGACATATGCTCGAGTTTACGAATTTAGCGATTAAAATGTTAATGTTAAGTACACGAAAATATATTATGGTTTTGTTGCGGAATTTGAACGGAATTTTCAAGTCACTGAAACGATTTTTTTATATTAATTTGCTTTTTTTATATTTGCATTTTTTATATTTTTACAGTGTCCCATTTTTTTCAAATGTATCGTTTAATTTTTTGCAACTATGAATTAGATAAATTTTTTTTATTCAGATAATTAATTAGATTTAGTATACATTTGAAAAAAGCCGATTTCACAAAACGTTTTTTTTTCACGAAAAAATTATTTAGTAATTTAGTCAAACAGAAAAAGAAAAAATAGTCAAACACGTACTACACGACACATCTACAAACCCTATTTGAAGCTATTCAAAATGCCCCGTAAAATACTGTTACTTCAGTTCAAAAAAAAAAAAAAAAAAAGAAAGATTTATTACTTTCAAAGAGTAGTCGGCCCATAGGTCATAACGCGATCGTATATGAAAAAAAAAAAATTCTTTCGAATTCAAAATTTTCACGCCCAAACACCCATTTCCGCACATCTGCTCCTCACCCCCTCCCCCTCAATCTCCTGGATTTCACAGCGAACGAGAGGCGTGCGCGTGTTAAAAGTTTTAGCGCACGGAGTTATAAATCTATACGTGCTGAAAGCATACGTAGAGAAAGCTTTTGCTATCATTCTCGATGTCTCTCCCCCCCCCTCTCCCCCTCTCTCTCCCTCCCTCTCCCGCCTATCTGTCTATCTATCTATCCATCTCCGAAAACTGTATTTTCAAGCGCGCGCGAGTGTCGCTCGCGGCTACTTGTTCGTGTACAAAACGTCCTCCCACCCCCTTCTCTCCCGCGTCCCTTTCACGGCCGTAAAACGCGTTGGTACGCGGGAGTTGCAACAGGGCACGGAGGGGGGGGGGGGGGACTGTAACAAGGTCATTACCGCGCGACGAGAGGCGATCAATCGGCAAAGGGATCAGCGACAGTTGCCGCGTTGCGCGCTCGATGAAAGTAACATTTGCTCGCGCCCTCCTCCGATCCCCCCACTCCCGTCTCGGTCCGTCCTAAATCGAGAAGAGAATGCAAATGAACGATGCCCTCGGCGGAAGTACGGCACTGGACGGCCGTTCTATATACACATCGGATAGGAAACTCGTCCACGCTCAATGTTGCTGATCTCAAAGTCGTTAAACCTGTAGCTCGTCCACCTCCCCTCGTCGCCCTAAAAGAGGCTTATGGGTATACACGGAGTAAGTTGGGGGGGGGGGGACCCGCTAATTTCCGGCAGAATTTTAAAGTGATGTTAGTTAGCAGGCCCATTTATAGACCTGTTATACGTGGATTTTTTATTGATTCCTTCTACGTTCATATATACATATCGTTTCAGATAAAAATGAATAAAATTATGTACATTAACTATATTGAAATTTTAGAAATAAGTTGATTATAAAAAGTAATTTTCTATTATTTTCGTTGCTACTTTGGCCGTCAGAGTTGTAATGTTCATTTGAGTTAAAACGCCTTTTCAGTTAGTCACAGAAAAGATTTCAATAAATTAGACTGAGTAAAGAAAAATCGTTACAAAGACCTTTACCTTGCAACATCGATTAAACGTTCTTTCTTCGTAATTTACAAAACAATCGACAAATAATAAATTAGTTGCAATGTTTAAACTGCGATAAAGCATTTATACGATTCTAATTTTAATGCATGGATTTATATTCAAATGGTAAAAGCGTTTAATATAATATATAATAAATTTCTTAAACTACATCTTTATTTTATTCTTCGTTCTCCGCCTCATTAGAATATTAAGCCAACTTTCTAAAACTATTAAATACAGTAGATTTAATTTATTTACTACTTATATTTGTCTGCGGTACCTGCTCTGCATATGAGTCCATGGGCGTGACAAGCAGGAGAGAAAAAGCCACTATACACGTGTCAAATACAGGTGGTTGAAAATTGCGTTACTCAAAAGCTAATGATCGTAATTTGGCATTTAACAGGTTATAGCGTGAAAAAGGAATTTTTCAAATGATATCCCGAGATTAAATCCATGTACCTTTTGATAAAAGCGTACTGCTGTTCATAAGCAAGCTATATACATCTTGCTTACAAATGTAGATACATATTTAATATTTCCGGTGGATACGAACCATTTTCGTAAAAATACTTGTGAACTACACCGCGCTTATATCGGCTTTCAAAATGCCTCATCTTTCTAACCTTCAACCAAAGCTCGAAAATTAGTTTTCCAAATTTGCAAGTTTTGCAGGGGAAATAGTATGAGATGCTCGTGCAAGTATCGGTTGCTTTTCGCACTCGTATCGTTGTGATCTACAATTAAAATCAATATCTCAGTTGGATTGGGAACTACAGTAAAGATAATATACTATGCTTTGATGTGACGGCTATACTTTTTGTATATAAATGTTCATATAAAATTTGAGAATTTTGATAGAACAAGAATAAAAAAACTTTTAAATTAGGGCGAATTATCGAATTTATTGTTATTTGCCCTCTAAATTACAGGGATTGTGAAACTTCGTCTAATGGCAATTAGAAAAAATTCTTCGATTCAAGGATGGTTCGAAGCATCGTGAATATAACGTTTGCATATTTATGACGCGTGCGCGATACTATTCGCGCTTTACTTTATGATAGAAAGTCCTTTAAATTAATCAATTTTTTCGAAACAATACGCGAGTCGATTGCATAATATTATATACATAAAAATTCTGGAATAAAATCTTATTTTGTGCCTTTCGTTTTTCTCGTTTAAAACAGTATTAACTAACTAGTAATATTGCTGACATCTTCATTTCCAAAACGAAGTATATGAGATGTTTATAAAAAAAAAAAAATAATAACAGGGCCACCGAATACGACCACAATTTCGTTCCAGCAGAAATATCAAATCCAATTAGAAAGATTTTATTTGTCCGATCGTTATAAGGCAAAACATTAGTATTCATACATATTCGGTATGTATAAATATATGATATTGACACGTTCGGACATTCTCGAGTCAACGAAACGAAAAGTCGATCTCATATCGAAGGCATCTCGCCACCGATGCCTGAACTAAAATTTCGCTCTCCAGCGCCCGGTGAAATTATTCCATGATGGGATATCTGTATTCATCGGTGTGATTCCAGCGATCCTTAGATTAAGATGTACGAAATGTTTCAAGACGTTTTTAAAAAGGCGGGTTAACTTATTGTCCCTATGACGCGAATGGAGTCCACTTGCGACGCACTTACGCAAATAATTTTGCTATTTAATTATTCTTTGTTTATACGCCAAAAAAGTCCAATATCGTATCCCCTTTAGAAATCGATACATTACTCTTTATTTCTGTTGAATCATCGTTGAATAAACTAACTATGGGAACAAGTTTAATTTTACGCTTCGATCGTTAAACTGTAGAATTACAGGAGATAGTTCAAAATGATTTTTCTACACTGAAGTTCGTATAATAATTTCAATGTTAATATAAACGGAAGTTATACAAAGCGCATTTGTTATTAAACATGGAATTTTCGCACAATCGCATAGACGCACATGGATATCGATATATATATATATATATATATATATATATATATATATATGTATTCATATATACATATATTCTTTCAACTCCCAATTACACAAAGTTTGCTCTCGAAACTAATTTTCTCGCTAATGTAAATAACGGTATAAATTTCCCATAACGCGCGCAAGCACCAATTTCGCCGGGGCTAAAACAAAGCGTTAGCATAACTCGCTCCAATCTCCCTCTCCTTCCCCCCCCCTTGGAAATAGGTGCGCAAAATGGCGTCGTTATCCGGCGCCCCGTAAATAAAGCCCGAAGAACGCGGCGCGCCCGCCCGTCCGCCGGCTCCGGGGCGGAAAAATTTCGAAGGATCGGGGCCAAATTGAAGAAAGAAGAAAATGGTAATAATGCGAAGGTGGTGGGCTCGAAACGACGTCCCGGGACGCGCGGCCGCGAGGTATCTTCGTGTAATTTTGTATTACGGCCTTTCGCGATGACGGGGGGGGGAGGATGGGGGTCAGCTATCCAATCCAATAATCCAACGTAGTCCAATAAATCCTCAATGCACCGCAAGCCAGAATTTACCTGAATTACGGAGCTCTATTGGCCGATATGACGTGCGAGCGATGCATCCCGAACCTCGACAAAGACGCGCACGAGATAGGATCGAACGGGGGGGGGGCATGTAAATCATAAGACGTCGTCGATCACAAGCGTGCCGAGTCCTCGTGGGACGGGGAAATGAATGAGAAACAAATTACAATGTAGAGCTATACATTCTTAATAATTCTACGGTCGACTGATCGTAATCGAACTAATAAATATTTTTATCTACCTGAATCTTTTTTTTACAAACAAACGTGATGATTAATTTAAGACCTGAGTCGTTTCACAAAGGCGGTGCTTTACATCGAAATGTTTTCCGGCGATTCAGCCATATCGTATGACTTTTACATCAGAAAGAGTATGGAAGAAAAAATCTTTACGTTAGGAGAAAAATAAAATGCTAATAATGTTGTATAAACTGAGAAAATACTATTTTCTCCATACCATTTATTTTTCTTCTAACGTAAAGATTTTTTTCTCGCATACTCCTTTTAACGTAAGCGTTTTATAATATGGCTTAATCGGCGGGGAATGGAGATATATAGATATAAAGCATAGCTTTTCTGAAATTATTCAAATGTTTGTGTATTATCTTATGTTATTTAAATTGTTTTAATATACAATTGTTTTAATATATATCCAATTCTGAAATTTAAATCTACCTGAGAGATCAATGAGCATTATGATCCACACAGAACGGACTACAATACACTCCTTAATCCCGTTGATTATAACGTTGACTCAGATAAGGCTTTTTAAAAAATGCTGTAACATCGATTGACTATTTAATGAGTTTCTAAGCACGCAAAAATCCGTAGCAAATGTTACAGACAGTATCAAGATAGCAGATGATGACAAGTAATGAAACCTGTTCATACGTATATCTAGCCAATATAAAATAACCAATTTTTCAACATTTGAGAAAAGTCATAATAGAATAGGTCGTAGTCATAGAAGGTCGTTGCTTCATAGTTGAGATCTTAAACGAAAAATTACGGCGTCTGTAAATAGACGTAGAGCAAATTATCATTAACTCGCGAAATATCTGACTAGAATAAATATTGGAAATAGTGACCAATGTCACTGTGTTCCTGAATATGAAGTCCGACAATGGTAACAAAATAACTAATTAACGAAGTAAGAAGGCATTCTTAATTTAAGAAGTGATTCATAATGTCTGTGTCCAATGTAAATTAAAAGTTAAAAAACACCTCTACGTGTTTATATCATATTTACATCTTAATATAAAAGTAAAAGTTCATATAAATATATGTTTACAGCTAAGCAATCTAAAAAACAATAAAATTAATTAGTTTCACTAAATATATATAGCGTAACTATCTAATTATTTATGCAACTAATATAATATAATTATGACGATAGTCTCACTATCCTTGCTTTTTATCACTCACATTGAATCTGAAATATCAAAACCTAAAATCTTAGAATCGTAAAAATCGTAGAACGATTTTTTTTTATTAAATAAAAGAAATTTTGATCAAGATGGCAGATCAATTATCCTTTAATAACAAAAATTCATGTTCATTGGAATATTTTACGTTTTGCATTTTGGATTCTACGGGAGTGATAATAAACAAGGACAGTTTGACTGTCATCATAATTAACCTATACGAGTTTAATGATAAAAGTGTAAAGCCGATAAATATTTTACTAGTTTGCATTATATATAATACCTGTGTACTTCAAAAAAATAATGTTTTTTATTTTATTTATTTAAACATCGCATATTCAAAGAAGACACGTCGTCCCAGGGCTATCAACATTTAACAAGGACGTCCCCAGTCGAACATACAGTTTGAGCGACTTGTAAACGATAGATCGCGAACGAATTATAAAATTACGAAAATTTCAGCGAGGCATAGTCGATGTCAATTATGCCCGATGCGATTGCCATTCGCTATTTTACAAACGCAGTGCCGAATATGCCAATGCAGTATCTGAGTGTACAATCTCACCGCGCGAATTTTAAAGCTGCGCAAACACTGGGAGAGGAGGGGTGGACGGGGTTGGCTCTATTTCGTGCCAATTCGCCCATGGGGTGCACACACACACACACACACACACACACACAAGTTTACGTAGACGTAAGTGCCAGCGGGCGCGTCCTCTTTTGCGAGCTCTTCTTTCGACTCGTGCGAGGACACCTTCGTGCATTGTTAACGATTTCGGGCCGGGGCCTCTCCACGGCAGGTGGAGGGGGTGGGCGGGGTTTGGGCTTTCTGAAGGCGCCTCAAACCGAGGGACGCCCAACGCCGAGCCGTCGCGCAAAACGCTTTCAGGGCGTAACCGAGAAAGGCGGGAGGGGTTGAGGGGGGGGGGTGACGAGTCGGGAAAAAGAGTGTCGTAAATATCTTGGAACTCCGCTCGAGGGCCGGGACGTCGTCGTCGCGCGGGGCGGGCCGGGGTCGGGGATGAGGAGGAGGAGACGTATCGCATACGTTGGAGCCGCTGCGGGCGCGCGCGCGCGTGCGGGCGAATTTGAAAGCGCGAGGCCGCTCTGGATTTTGGAAAATATTGAAGCCGCCACGGCGCCTTTGTCCGCGGTCTGGCCCGCGGGCTTGGGGCCACGCTGCGGAGTAGTTATTTTAAGAAAAATCGCTCCTCGAGGTTTCGCCCGCAGGCGTGCCGCTCGAGATTGAATCGGAGCTGGCAGCGCGGGGAGGGGACAGAGGGGATTTAGAGACATTTCTCGGCTATTCGCGTATACAAAATGTGAATGGAGGGTGGAGGGAGGGTAAAAAGAAGAAGAAGAAAAGAGCGGCAATAAGTATATGTTTCGCTCTTACTGACCTGCTGGAGTCGATGCGACGTCGAGGGAATTTAGCTCAGTTGTACAAGGCCGCAACGGATTACAGATTGTCAGTGACAGATGGAATTTTAATATATTTGTTCATATTAGCGTAAGATTGCAAAGCGATATTATTTCATATCATTAGATACACAAAAGGATTGGCTAGCTGTTGAAAAAAGACGATCATCGTAGTATATGCATATAGCTGTACATTGATAGCAGATTGGCTAATCCGGGCGATAGGAACACATTTGCATTTATTTAATTCTTTATGGCTCGCCTCATAATGTGAATTTGAAATTTGACAATAAGTCAGTTGAATGTTTAAGTATAATTTAAAATCAGGCGTCTCTTTTTAAGTATAAAATTAAATTAGTTGCCATCTTACACGTTAAGCATAAGGTACTCATCTTGCTTCTTTTATTTTCTTATTACTTGTATTATTTTAAATTTCAAATTTTTTAATTCAAAAAGAATTCGCATAGGATTTTTCAATATAACTAGAAGACCAATAGCATATTAATATATTTATTTATCGGAATACCTCGACAGCCATTAGCATCAAATTTCAAAAATGGTTAATTAAATAATAGAAAATATTTTTCGCGTTACAGTTTAAATTTTTTAAATTTATATTCTTATTTCAAATCACACATAAGTTTTAGAGATTAATTTTACGTGGATTTTAAGTTTTCTAAGCGCAGCAACAACATAACGATCGTTAGCAATCGCCGAATCCAGCTCTCGCAAAAAAACCCAAAACGAAACAACAAAAAAAAATAAAAATTGCAATGGGAAAGGCCTCGCACGCGATGTCCTCTGGGTATATCCTTAAAAGGTATATCCAGGATGCACGAGTCCTTAAACGTGAGTGGCAAATAATTCAGTGCTTCCGCGCGTCCGCGTATATATACGTGGAGGGGAAGGAGGGTGAGGATGAGGAGGAGGGAAGAAAAAAGGATAATACTATACATCCTTCTCCGATAAAAGCTCTCTTTTCTCGTTGCCCGTACTCGTCCGCCTTATCCCCGCGCTCGACCACCTGCACTGGGGATGCACACACACACACACACACACACACACACACACACACACACATCCATGCTCATCTTTATCGCCCTGCGAAGGGAGGCGAGCAGGGATAGGCCAGGTCGCTTCGATCTGGGACATTCTTTGCCTCGTCTCCTTATTCTTCGACGATTCGACACTTCTTCTGTGAGAGGGGGGTGAAATCATGCGTGAACGATTACGCGAAAAGGCAAACTGTCCCCCCTCCTTTGTTGTTTCTTGTTCATGATATTCTGTGTACGTACACACACGCGCACGCACGCACACACACACACACACCCACACACGCGCGCGCACACCGTTTCTTCCCTCTTCCTCTCGGTCTATCTATTCGCCTCCTTTTGCAGAAAGCGTGAACGGATTTGTATAAGCGCCCGCACTACGAGGAGCAGAGGGACATTTATTATTAAACCGATAATGCGGCGCGTTTCATTCGGCGCGGCGCAGCGACGCTGAAAATTAATTAAACACGACCTTTTACGCGTTCGCGTAATCTTTCGCTTTTACGCGGCGAATTTTATTGTAAATTTAATGGAAAGAAGTAATGCAAAACGGAACAGCAGCGGCAACAACGACAGCGGCAGCGGCAATGGCGAGACCGCGAGCATAAATACGTTAGACTTTGAATAATACACGCATTCGCGTATGAGTATAGGGAACGTTGAATACCTTGTATTATGATTATTGCGAGCATAAGTCATATAGCGTAACGTACCCAGACTTGCAGAATGAAAATTAAGGATGTACAAGTGCATTATACTCAACGAATAATACACCAAACGACCGTATAGTAGAACTCACCTGAAACAAAAGAGAGAGAGAAAATAATTATTTTCGAGCAATCTCGTGTACTTTCGATTATTTACGTATAATAATGTATGTTATAAAATATTTAATTAAAAAGTATATAATTATAGATATGGGAATTTGATCAGTTGGCATTAAATTTACGAAAGTCCGGAAGTATCCAGCCGAATATTCGTTTACTGACAGTCGGGAGAGGATGACTTTTCAAGAAAGAAAATTCGAGCGCGCACTTCTCTTTAATATATTATCGAGCAGTTGTTTTCTTTTTCTATCCACCGAAAAAAAGGCAGAGAAGAAAACGAAAAAAAAAAAAAAAAAAAACTAAAAGCGAACGGCCTTCGGTTATATGTATATGTAAATATATGTATAAATCCGCAACGTTCGGTCCGACTGCCTGCAAGTTTTAATCAGGTTAATGGGGTATAGGTTGTAGTATAGTGTGCTATTTGAATAACCCGCGAATCCCCCTATACTTTTCGGTTGCGAAAAAAAAAAAAACTTTCATCCGTGATCCGCGGCGGAGCGTATATACACGAGCCTGGAACTAACCAGATAAACTTGCGCATCCCCCGCTGCCCGTCTTTTTGCCGTTCTTGTTTAGTTTAACGTTTCACGGCAAATCCGGAGTGCCGAGCTGCTAAAATATTCTTAAGCATCGTACGGATGGATTTTTCAATTATTTCATAAAATAATATTGATTACGATTTATCGAAATTCTATCTCTCTTCCCCTCTCTCTCTCTCCGATTTCGTTTTCTCACCAAATTCCGAATTCATCGGACTCCTTCGACTCTTCTCTTAATTAATCCGATTCCGTGCAGCATCGGAGGCTAAAAGTAGACCGCGCATATATATATATATATATATATATATATATATATATATATATATATATATATGATCGATTATAAATTACATCGGGCGATAATTCGATTCCGTTCGTCGTTTCCGCGCACGACCCTCGTAGAGATCGTTATACATATTTCGTGATTCTGTTTTTTTGGTTTTCTTTTTCTTTTTTTTTTCTTTTTTATTAACCCCGGCCGCACCGGCGCGATGGAAATTAAAGGTCTCGAGAAGTCGAGCTCTCGCGGCACGAGTTATAGGTTAATTATCATTATGGATTTCCCGTCCGTACCATTGCTTTTTTACGCGGGGCAGTTTCCCAGGATTATATATATATATATATATATATATATATATATATATATATATATATATATATCGGTATATTTGCATTCGAATGGGATTTTCGATTTTAATAATCGAACATAAATATAGAAGTCGTATCGCGCAAGACCAAAATTTTATGAATATCGACGAGGGCGAGGCAAATACGAAAATTAGTTGAGAAGAGGAATTAGTTTTTGAGGGGAAAGATTATTCTTTTATTAATTAACCTATTAACGTTCAAATATGCGAATAATTTTGTCAGTATTCGTGCCTCGGTATTATTTATGTACGTTGATATCATTGGGGCTAAAATAGGTTTGTCTAATGTTTTTTGTTATTCTTCAGAATCGCTAATTTTCTTTATCTAATATAAAAATACCCACACTTACGAAAGGAAGAAAATTTTCAGGTTTTTGTTTTGGTTTTGTGTTTAATTTAACTTGTCGTAAATGACTAAAGTTTGACTTTCGACGGGAGTATAGGTTTAGTTTCAGTGCAGATCTAATCGCTCTGGAATTTCAAAATCGAATATGGCGATCGAAGAAAAAGTAATCCGTTATAGATTTTATACATTCAAAAAGATAGGTTTCACAAAGAATTTTCATCACGCTGTCTAAATAGTGGCACGCGATTGTAAATCATTGTATAGTCAGGTCAAAACAGTTATATTACGAAATAAGTACCCTTAGATAGTCGTCGATAATTATTTGCTATTTCAACATTACCATTATTACATAGTTGGATTTCAGGAAAAATATAATTAATTTGATTACGAAATAACTGAATTGTTATATCATTTCAAATTTAATGATTTCAAGTCTTCACTCATGAATATTTTTAAGAATTTCTTACATAAATTAAATGATATTGTAATTATAATGATGAAAGTAATTGATCGGCAGACGTCGATTTGAATAAAACTTTAGATGGATGAAAATGGCTGTGAAAAGAACGCGGAGTTAAAAAAGCAGATAATATTTCACTACGAATTTAATAAATAACCTGGAATACTGATTCTGAAAAAGATATAAGGAATATCAGAGGAATATATAAAGAGTGGAAGAGGGAGGAAGGGGGAGAGAGATAGAGAGAGAGAGAGAGAGAGAGAGAGAGAGAGAAAGAGAGGGCGGAAGAGGGGACAAAGGCAGGGACAAGGACGGTAGACGGAGAGTGAGCAGCGCGGGACGAGAACGCGCATGCAAGAGATCGGGATAAAAAGGGGAGGAAAAGCCACTTACGCCAACAGATTTATTGCGCCCTGAGTATATACAGAGCGGATTCGCGTGTGATTCTCGCTCTGTATCTCGCTCTTCGTTCCCTCACCCCTCCTCTCCCGCCCCTAGGCGGTCGGGCCCATGCCCGTAACAAATGCACAGTCATCTGAAATACATAAACTCCCCGCCCGTGTCTCTTATTTGCCAAGTTTTCGTCGCGGCCCGGAGAGAATGAAAGAGACGGAGTTTATGTGTGTGTGTGCGTTCGTGTGTGTGTGTGTGTGTGTGTGTGGTGTGGGTGTGGGTGTGTGTGTGTGGTGTGTGTGTGGGTGTGGGTGTGTGTGTGTATAACAGAGATAGAGAGAGAAAAAGAGAGAGATAGAGAGAAAGAGGGAGCGGAGGAGGGTCGCGCGCATTAGATTTACGAGTCTTGCGGCGCAATAACAGGTGGCTTTTCTGCCCCTTTTCTATCTCTGTCTCTTTCTCTCTCTCTCTCTCTCTCTCTCTCTCTCTCGGCGTCTCGCTTACTTCCCTCCTGCTCACGTTGAAGCGCAGTTACCGTGGCTCAGCTGCGCGTCAGGACGAGTTGGAAATAATGAGAGTGCCGGGCGACAAACTGCGAAGCTCCTCGGTGTATGTATGGAGATAAAATTTCATCGGCGTTCTCTTTGATTTTCAGGAGTAAAATTAAGCATGGCTTTTTTAACGATACTTGCCGAGATGTAATTGCTTTGTCGACGAAGAAATTTTTAAGACGTATCTGCACGATATATGTATTTATTATAATATTTTATGTATACAATATCGTAACCAGCAATGGTTGCTTCGCTGTAAAATCTACTATACATGCCGAAGATCTGCGATCAGAAACTTTACTAATTTAGATGAATTCATTAGTAAATTAGTAATATAAAGACTGATAATCATTTCAATATGAAAGTCGCTCTTGTCGGATCGAATAATACGAGACCAAGTGACTTCGAAACGATTCGTGAATTAGTGTGAAAGTATAATTTTTAGTAAAGCATTTATTCTACATATTTATTAATTGATATTCTTTGCACAAGCATAGAACATGATATCCACGCGTATGTGTTTGACCGTTCAAATAAAATTCTTTTATAGTGAATAAGATGATATCGTTTATAGAATCGATAGTTGTTTGGAATTCTGAGAGGTACAGTCACTTCTTAATTAGAAAGGATCGGTTTCGATCTTATTAAATTACGAAAATACAGACTAACACACATACATACACACACGTGCGTGCGTGCCTCCAATTGCAAATTGAAGGAAGAAAAAAAAATAGAGTTGGAGAAAACTGTTAATTATTCCGTGCGAGCGCCCCCGCAACTATTTCGAGCCATATTTCACCCGGTGCCACTTCTTCCCCACTCCCGGAATTCGAAACACCTACTTGAGAGCGGTCTCAACATCAGTTCACTCCCCGCCCCTCTTGTCGAAATGGCGACGGGGCTTCCCGTGTTTTCCCAGCGCGCCTATTTTCTCGTTTGCAAAGTCAAATTCAACAAAATATACATCCACACACACACACACATTTATATATGGATATATATAGATATATTTTTACAACGGATTTGATATTTCGTACAAGAAAATAACGAAGTTTATGAGTTCAATGGAACATTCAAATTCATTCCGGAATGTACTTATTCGAAGAAAGTTATTTAATTACATTTTATTATCATTTCAAACTTTGTTAGTCGCTGAGAGTTTATGATTCTGTAACAAACAAAATTTTTTTAAGCAAATTATAAAATTTCGAAAAACTTTTCTAAAATTAATTCAAATGTTCACGAATTTTTTTTTTCATAATTAAATTATGAGCTTGTGATCCAATTAAAGCACGCCAGACTAGCAATGGGCTATACATATGAACAAGCTGCGCAGGCAGTGCAGTTAAAAATCGGTAATAATATTATACGGGTCGTGTAATATGTTCGGGAACGGCTGGGTAGCTTGTCAAAAAAAGGCATTACCGAGACAAAATACGAAAATCAAAGTTTTAGATTTTTTCCCAGACAATCCGATTGTACGATCTTGGATTTGAATTTGTCCAAAATCTTCAAAGTTGTTCCATACGTACTAGTAAGAAAAATCATATTCGTTCGTAAAATTGTTCGTTCTTTTCCATTCCGGCATAAAAAGTATGACGTCCTATTTCGAAGGAAAATCAGAATTACCATGAAACAGCCTTGAAGGTAATATCGGGGTGAAATAGAATTATGGCATAAATTCGTGGTACAATTTCGAATTTCAACATAATCTTGAAGGTCATTTGAATGTTCTGTCCATTTTTTGAAAATAAAATTTCACATCGGCAAGTATATATATATATATATATATATATATATATATATATATATATGTATATATATAATGTCGAAGAGATATTTCGTGAATAAAAAAGGAGCCGACTACGAGAAATTTTCGTATATAACATCAATTTATCAGCGCACGTACGCGGCTAATATCGAATTATACCTCAGCGCATTGATTTTTCCAGTTTTTTCTCTTTATCCGCTCCCCTCCCACCCACCTCAGAAAATGGATGTATAAGTAATATTTCCCATCGGACGCGCCATTTTTTACGAGCGCACAACAACGATGACCGCGTGACCGACGCTGGCGTATTCTTGCCCGTTCACGATTTTTTTTGTCGTTGTTTTTTTGTTTTTGTCTCTTTTTTTTTATCGAGAACTCGGCTCGCCCGCCTCGCAGATCCGAATATGAAGAGCGACACGCGACACGACAAAGCTTTGACGCCCTTCGATATTTATGCGCGAAGGGACGATTTTTCGCGGCAGCAGCTTTTTTTTATACTATTTTTTTTTTGTTTTTTTTTTTGCGTCTCTCTCTTTTTTCTCTTTATCGAAAAGCAGTCGTATGGTTTCGGCTCTAGGTAGTTCGACCGCTGCCCGCCCCCCTCGCCACTGAACCACGAGAAACCCGCGCGAGAATTCCTGGACGTCAGTCAGTTCTGATTTGGCATCGTGTATGAATAATTTGCTTTGTCTGTGTGAAAAAGAATGGACATTCGGCGTGATTTTTATATAATGCACGGTATTTGATTTTTTATTTATTTATTTATATATTTATTTGTTTATTTATTATTATTTTTTTAATAAAAATTCATGTTGGCGAAAAGAGCTTTGCGTGGTGAACGGGATTTTAATATTTCTGCATGAAGATGCATATATATATATATATATATATATATATATATATATATATATATATATTTCGATATTTTATGAGATTTTAATACGAACCTTTAATGTTTGTACACGATTAAAAATTAATAACGTACCCTGTGTCGTGCATTCGGCTAATACAAATATGTATATAAAAGGGTATGCAATTATATTTTAATGATAAGCGAAGTTTTGCGAAATAAAATTAACGTATTAAAACAATTTTTTTGAAATTTCAGCAATGGGGCTTTAAATAGTATTTCTTTTATTTACCGAGCCTAAAAAGTTCGAGGATTATTTGCATTCATACAGAAGAACCTTAAAATATTCGAAGAATAATAGACTTACGTTAAAAAAAAGGGGCGAGGGACGACGACGGCTACGGCGGCGACAAGGCTTTAAATCTTCCTTCGAACAAAAGGTGGCCAACGACCATTAATCTTTTCCTGTCTTTGTTTTTTTTTTTGTTTTTTTTTTTGATTTGTTAAAAAATCCCCCAAAAAACGATACATTTTCGCCATCAATATCTGGTGCGATATTTTTCCGAGATAAAATTGTCGCGTTATCTGCTCGTTCATCACTAATATCAAGAGCGCGGCGAATTTTCCTTTATATACCCAGAGAGGGTGAGAGACCAGAGAAAACGGAAGCGCTTTTTTCCCCTCACAGTTCTAAATAAGAACCATTCGTCCTTTGGTAATTCGTCCGCTCGCCTCCCCCCCCCCCGTCGCCGACATCGTTAATCTCTCAAAGTCGTCTCCAAAAGACTTCCTTGAGCCGCTAAGACCGCTGAATCGAGAGACAGGGAGAGAGAGAGAGAGAGAGAGAGAGAGAGAGAGAAAGAGAAAAAGTGAGAGAGGGTGAAGGTGCGGGGACGGAGATTCTTTCGACTTTTTGCACGCACGCGCATCTGCTCGCCCTTTCCTTTCGCCGAGAGAGAGAGAGAGAGAGAGAGAGAGAGCTGAACGGGAATTCCGTTTTGTATCCAATGGGACAGAAGCGGCGTGAGCCCATGCGCTCGTTAACCGCCGAGCCCTCCCCGCTGCCGCAGTGGCTCGTTTAATCCGTCAAAATTATAAACCCACTCCTCGCCCTTCCCCCTCACACTCCAAGCTCACCGTGTACGCGTACGTGCGCCGAAGGTAACGCCGGGCATTGCGACGGATTAAACGCGCCAGCGGTACGCCTGTATGTATCAGTTCTCACCGGACAGTTATGCATATATATATATATATATATATATATATATATATATATATATATATATATATAGATAGATAGATAGTAAACTGATGCTGCGGTTCAGGGGGTCGCGGTCAACAACCCTCCGACTGATAACGCATTAGTATTCTTCTGTTATTCGACCCCCTCCCCCCACTGAATAATTCCACACTGTGTGCATTATATGTATGTACATATGGACTAAAGGCTTGTTTCAGTCGTGTCGAATAATCGAAATTCGCGAGTTGGGCTATCTCGATGTTTAGATTGCCGAGGGAATTTATCGGAGAACATTAAAACTAGGAAATTTTCTTGCCAATATATTCTAATGCACCATTATTGCTAATAGATTCTAATACAATATGGTTCGGGGACCAGGAAAATAATTGTATCGGAGGAAATTCAAATTCGGCCTCGGGCGCAACCCTCTTAAAAAATCACGCCTCCTTTGGACATCTGTGTCTATAATAATTTCAATCTATACGCCCTCACCCTCCTGCCGACTGACAAATACGCTTTTTCCAGAATGCTCACCGGCATATTGATGGTCGGTGCTCACATTCCACCTCCCCCGGCCCAACGGCGGAGATGATTTTTCACGCTCCTTACCCCCCCCCCCATCCGTTACGAGCGCAGGCCTGGAATCGTTCGCGCGTGCCTTTTTTACCTATATATATATATAATCGGGAAGCAAAGGAGAGGATACGTCGAAGTTGTCAAATTTATCATGATGCAGGCCACCGCGCGATTTGCCGCCGCAATACTTTCTTATCCTATCAGAGAATGGATACGGCGTAGAGACGCAAATGATAACCGCAAGCTAAAAGCAGCGTCTAATAAAAAAAAAACTTATTCATAAAAAACACTGAGTCGTACATGTAATCTTTCATTGGGTAAAAAAATTCGAATTTCGCCGATGCATTAATGGCTTATATCTAGCCGGATCCATTTGCACATTTTCAAAATCTTCTTTATCGAAAGCATTGATTATATCTGCGTATTCGGTAAACAAATTCTGACAAGGGCAGAGACTGCCTTCCCTCATTTTTCCGGTAGAGGAATTTTTCGTACTTGCCGATTATCGTCAATTTCCTTTAGATTCAAGTTAATTCATTTTTTACTCTTATATACGCTTATGTTCTTCTCAAATTATATTTGATTGAATTAGAACCCATTTATTATTTATAAACGTTCACTCGGCCAAAGTAGATTAATGATCCAGCCGATAATTTTTTGCACCCGAAAATTTAAGACACCAACTAATGGTCATTCGCGCATTACTACTGTGGCTGGCACTCTCGTCATCTGATTATAATAATTGACAAATTTATTGCCTTGAGAAGTGGCGATTGCTAAAACGAGGGCAGCAGAAGGAAAAATATTTTTGTTTATATTCCGATTGCTGTCTACATAAAATTGACATTCAGATCATTTATCTTCTTTTTACAAGTTATAATGTTTCGCTGTCATTATAGTTTCGTCTCCAGAATCCTATTAACGTCGACATTAATGTATATATCATAAAACAGCAACAAAAACTATAGTAAGAAATTAATGATAATTTCAAGGACAGAAAAGTATTTATGTAAATATATTTTTTACGTGTATCAAAATTTAGTAAATCGACTAATATGTCGCGTAAATTTTTACATATACTTTTGAATGTATACGCATAATAGTTTCATCTGACATTTGGGATCTTTTTCAATATAAATGAGATAAATTACTTCTTGAAGAATGTTCCTCTGGAGGTTGCAGTAAAAATTCGTTGACTAGATTATAGAGAAAATTCTCTATAAACTAACTAGTCTCACGTACAAAATCTACCTAGTGCAAATCGAACTAGTGCTTTTTACTAGAATCCTAGCATGCGCAGGACAAATACGAATGAGAATCTAATAACGTTTTTGCGTTCGAGCGCTCAACGGGAAAATAGAGAATGCCCAAAAACGTCTTGGTAGTATTCTACGCATCGTAAATTTACGAGTCAGCCTGCCGATAACAAATTTTTCCTAACCACCGAGAAATGCGCAAGCTCAGTCGGCCCACCGTGGAATGCAAACAATTTTGAGCCAAGTCTAGATATCGAGTCGGCAACGAAGAGGACATCCCACATTATACCGCGCGACAAATACAATCTCCATTTGGAAGACGAAGCATGTCCGCCTCATCGATGACGGATCGCTCGCAATTTCTCGGCACAACGTGAAAGTATATAATATAGATTACTCGCGAACAATTTTACGTATGTTTTCATGAAATATAAAATATACAGAAATGAAGGGAAGATTGGAAAGAACGCTAGTCTCGCAGAATTTGTTGTGCATAGTTTATAGTATATTCATGAATTCATACACCTTTTATAGGTACGCCATTACAAGCGCATTCTAAATCAATACGACCTAATTCAATATTACCAATTTTTAATGACAGAAGCTGGAAAGTAATTTTTCTTAAGGATTATGGCATTTTTAATCCAGATCTATAGTTCGAGAATTATTCCATCGCGTCCAGTTTTTGAGATATTCTAATATTATAAGCAATTATGTTCTAGAAAGTTAGTAGAGTACCGTTATGTTCGATAGGAAATTTTTTTTTTCATTTCAATACTAAAATTTGACGTTTGCGTTTCATATTAGACCTCAGATATGGAAGGTTGGTAGTTTCGGAGTTCCGAAACTTTCGAGGAACCTTTCGAAGAGTAGGTTCGAAAGAGGCGTGTTTAAGATTTTAATTTTGTTTGAGATTTTTACTACTACCATTATTCTTAAATAATCGAAATTTAGAAAGTGCGTCGAAGAACATAGCTTGTCGTTTTGTTTCAGCTTGCGTCAAATATTCCGGTAGGATAAGCGAAAGACGTTTAAAAGATGACGACTGATACTAAAAAGTGTCATTATTATTTTTGTGAATTTACATGAGAATAAATGATGTCGTTTTTACATTCTTAGATTGTGATTGGTCATCAACTTGACGCGACGAAGCAATTCAAGAGCCAGAACCGTACTCGACGCACCAAAGTTTTCCAAAAAACAATAGGTTCCATGGGAATTGATACTAACGCTCAAGGTGTCAAGCTGTGCAAGATGCTATTTCCATGGAAAAAGTATAAATTGTACTTATGTCGACTGTTCTGAATTAAATTAATAAATATTTTTAGCGGCCTTATAGTCTTTATAATATAATATATTAGCTAAAATAATGACAGTCAGATTGTCGTCGTTTATAGTCACCGCCGAAGAATCTAAAATAAAACTATTACTACAATAAATTATATTAAAAATTAAAAATTATAAAGCAAAATAAAATAACAATAAAATAAAATAAAAATAATAAATAAAATAAAAATAATATGCTAGTAAACTAAAAAAAAAACACATATACAAAATGTTTATCCACTCTATGCCAATTCAAAATTTATACCGACCTGAAATAATATAATTCCGTCAATTATTTGAAAGCCATATGACATTTCAAGATCGCACAACTCGCTCGACGAACCCGAGGGGTCGTTTTTTCCAGTGTCTCTACTCTCGGCCTCGCCCCGCCCTCCCTACGCAACGGAATTGGAATCCATGTCCTATCGCATCCCGCTCGAACGCTGTGGCGCGATATCAATGGGGAGCATTAATAAGTCAAAATCAGTCGGTCGCTGCGACTCGTTCTGGGATACAGGGCCAATTTCGGCAACGCGGAGCACGGGAGGCGATAAAACCGCGATAACCGCGATTATATATATATATATATATATAGTATTTCCGCACGCGGGGGAGAACGTGTGGGTGAGAGAGATAGAGAGGGTGGGGGGAACAATGTGCTCGCTCCTGGGTCTATATCGGACGGAGGTTAATTATGCGCACTGACGCTGCGTGCGCCGTCGATTAAACGGTATTAAGTAATTTTAATTGTTAACTCGGTGGCATGGTTACTCTTCCCCAGCTCCGCCCTATATTATAAATACCTTTTGGTCGAATGCGTTACAGGCGTGCGGGGGTTATTGATTGTAGATCAGCCGTATCGGCTAAGCGATGTATCAAATAGACCGGGAACGATGGATTATTCCAAGGCGAAACAACGTCTGTTAAATGGTTCAATTTTTGGCGATTAACCATGCACGCGTACATATGTACACGGAGATTTTTCGTTCGAATTCGAAGCGGCAAACAGCGACGGCTGAGAGAATTTACACGAGTAATGACGTTATTTATACATGGACTGAACCGTTGTATTTCGCCAAATATTTTAAACGTATTATTATAATGTCTCGAATTTCATGTGCATTAATTTTCGAGGGGATTAAAAATTAAATTTAGCGATATATTCACAGCCTATAGGCTTAAAATAAGCTGAAAACAGTGCAGCTCTGGAAGTTGTTTATTATAACCTCGTCAGACAGTCGAGTTTTTATTTTACGAATTCATCTAGGACAAATGTTTTTATAGCGAAAGTCCAAAAGATTACAATAAATATTTGACTTTCTGCTGAGGCGGTGAAAATCTTATTATCTAATGCCTGTTGACATCAAAATTACTTTTTTATTTTTTTGGATTTTTTCAAACGATTAAACAGCATATAGCAATATTTTTTTATTATTCCATCGTCAACCTACAGTGTACTTTCTTTACCATATATATAAATATATAAACATAGATATATATATATATATATATATATGTATATATATATATATATACATATAGTAAAGCAAGTCAATATATTATATACAATTTTACTTTTACATCCTATTGTCAAAGCCACCGTTGAAGAACTTTGACTCCTTACGAATTTCAACCAAAGACTGCAATCATCTAAGCTCCAATAATCCTAATCGCATTTTTTCCATCTAGCCTACTCTTGTTCGCCATTTCCTTATCCTAGACTATCTCGTTCCTTCCTATATAATGTTTCGCTCTAGGCTATGTGTTTGCATTATCGCAGCATTTATCATTAAATTCATCGCTTTGTATTTTTATAAACTTGTTCAAGATTAATTTTAGATGAACCGAATGATAATATGTGACTACATATATATATATATATATATATATATATATATATATATATATATATATAATGTTAAAAATTGTACTTATGTGGACTGTTTGAATTACATTAATAATTACTTTTATCGGTCTTACAGTTCTCATAGTCTAATATATTATACTAAAATAATGACAGTTTGACGGTGATTAATAAAAAGATTTATTAACTTAATTTTATATATATATATATAATGAATCATATATTTATTTTATAATATATAATATTGAAGCAAGTACATAGAAATAATATTATATTAGGCTTTACATAATGTAATCCGTTAACGAAGAGAATACGCTTCTTTGGCGGGCAGGGTTCGCTTGATTAATAAACCAAAATTATAACGAAAGCCTGCAAAAGAAAATACAGAAGAGTGAAAAAAATCCGCCTTTATGAGATTTAAAAGCTCATCAAAAACCTAATAAAGGCGAACATTTGTAAGCGTATAAAATAGAAGTTAAATAGAAGGAAATTCGTGCGTACGTTCCATGGATTATTCAAAAGTCGTCGCGGAACTTGGACAGTGTGTTTTGCTCCTTTATTCAGGCAATAGTCGTACGCGTAACGATTCTTTCGAGTTTACCCGGGGGAAACTGTTCATCCAATCGAACAATATATATATAACTAAAATCACCAAGTCTCATATTATAAGAATTTCGCATTCTCCATTCCACGGGCTCGTTATTTAACTATATGTATATACTTAAGGAGTACCAATGGGGAATGAGAGTGAGCATCCTTTTTAAGACGCTTCGCAATGAAAAATCATTCTTAAATTGTCAAAAACATAATATCAAATACTGCTGTCAAATATTACTATAGTATTCATATTTTGTCATTTATCAGACACGTAATATTCTTTATCAACCTTTCATTGACTATGCAGTAATTCTTCCTCTTTCCCTTGTACTGCGTACAACTATCATTGGCTTTTATTCGTAGCGGTACTATATACAGCACCGTTATTGAATAAAAATCAAACTGACATCATTTCCACTTACAGTTGCCCCCCCCCGGGGGGGAGGGTTGGATTTTTCCCTTTCTTGATACGAGAATATTGATTGGCGTGTATTCCACACCGCTCGTAACTACGAAGCTTAACGCTCAGATTATTCAGTGCACGCTCATAAGCCACTCGGATACGACTCTACCATTCGCACTTCCCGTTTATTTAAAGCTTTTTCAATTTTTGGATTCAATTTTTGAATTCCAATTTTTCATTCTATCCCTTGACAGATCCCCCTCATTCCTTCGCGCTATTTCGGACTTGACGGATTATTTTCCTATTTATTGGGCATATTTTTTTCCGATGCCGAAGTTTTCGGTGACTTGTGAAAAACTTCAAATTCGAACTTTGTCGATAATGAGCATTGTTAGAGTTTTGGAAAGTTTTCTTTCTATTGAATCATTAATGAAGATTCATATCTCCCTCAAAATTTAAACATTTTTTGTAAGATTCTATTTACTTGTCAAAAATATCAGTATCAAATATCTTTGAATTACAATAATGGAACTTCAGTGATGACGATGTCCGCATAATTTAATAAATTTAAAATTAAATTTTTATACAAATAAAAATTTGAGATTCATGTTTCCACCGCCTACGTTTAATACAAGTGAATTGTTGGATAAGAAAAAATTCATACATTTTCATTAAGATCAGGCATTTTAGTTATTTGGAATATCTCTTTCGATACACTATAAGTTTTAACATAGATGTATGAATATATAATGTAAGTCTTATTTCTACGCAGAATTAATACTTACAAATATGATATATATAGTTTGCACGAGAGCCACAAATCAAATAAAAAAACATAATGTCTAAATTGTCATTACAAGGATGATATTATAGAATTCAGTATTATTTATTATTATAATTATGTATAAATCGTGTGTTAGTGAAAATTAATAGTTTAAAAAAAATTTTTATATTCATAATTAACGTTTTATATTGTTATTATTGTGTATAGAGGCTATTTTTTTGACTATGTAAATGGGACAACTTACAAAATAAATTGCATGATAAGTAAAGTTTCACAGTCAGTTATTCTTATATATTAAAAACTTATGTTATGATTAATTTTCTTGCTTTTTACGAATAATTCGCATATCTCCCTTTGTATGTAAAATAATTAATATGATTTTTCATTCTTGTCTCAAAGCTCTTTTCGTTTATTCTGCATATGCCTGTATACAAGTATAGCCACGTAAATTTAATACATTTCATTATTATTGTCAAACAAAGGAAAATTATCGAAATTCTTACATTAAATCTATTTAATTATATGTAGAATTTAAGTTATATCGTCGGTTTCGCAATGAAAATTCGGCTTATTTATAACAATAATGAAGGTCGATCCAAAGAAATGATTATTTGTAAAAACGGCGAAAAATAAAACCAACCACAACGGTAACAACAACAATCGCAACAACAACAACAACAACAACAAAATGTCAAAAAAAAAGATCGTCACGGGCCAGCACCCGAAAAAAGCGACCCATCATTCCAGCGCCATTATCGGTAATTCATCATCGGGGAGCGGTGGCGGAGGGGGCAGGGGAGGGCTGACAATCAGTCGCGCTTGTATACCTCCCCGCGTCATTGAAAAATGGAGCGGCAGCAATTCCCGCCGGTAAATAAATAAATAATCGCCTCTCTCCCGGTCGCTCCGTATTTCGGCATATATATATATATATATATATATATATATATATATATATAAAATATGCGCCTCGTCATGCCGCGCGAAATCCTGACACACACGATCCTCGCGTCCACATATACGTACATCAGGTGCGATATTGTTATAGGTATTTTTTGTCGTCGCTTTTGATAGCCGAACACTTTTCGCATTGTGGTCCGTCGTTTGTTTAGCTATATTCATATATATATATATATATATATATATATATATATATATATATATATGAAATGTAATGTAATGTAACATCGGTATTAAGATTTATATAAATATTTCGTATTTATTTATGAAGAATTAAATGACTACAGTTTCCAAAATTATGCTTGATTTTTTTTACAAGTGAAAATAAGTATTATCAAACGGTGTACTAAAATCGACGATGTATTTCTTTTAAATGTAACATAGTGTATGATAAATCTTTAATCATTTTATTATATATCAATCGTAAAAGGCAAACTGTAAAAGTGAGTTAGAATATTGGGCTTCAAGTTAAGTGGGAAATTCTTCAAAAATTGAAAATTTCTAGAACGATTTTATGAACAAACTTTTATTTGAGTTTTATAAATTAGTCATTGTTGCATTTACACGAAATTTCGTGTACCGTGTTGAGATACCGGCATTGATATAAGCCCATTTCTCTTTGAACGAGTTTCCATTATAATGCGTTTCTTTCAACATCGAAACATTCAAATGCCAATTTTTCTGAATGAAGTTTCGATTAACTACTCACGTTTCTAGGATATTCTCCACACATCTTCAATGCTAAGTATCAAAGAATAAGTTAATAATCATAAGTATTGCTCTCTTCTTTTCAATGTATTTAATAATTGCTTATCAACATATTAAAATCCACACACATACCCGCAATAACATTCTTTTATTTCTACAATTGTTACGTTATATTAGCATGGGAAATGATTAAATATTGAATCCTTGTAAGAAAAATTAATCATTATCATTAATCAATCACATCAAAAACGCTAATCTTACGCGTCCAATTCCATAGCTCGCGCAAAATTTCCGAAAACATTTGCGCGGAATGCCGCGGCTGAACGTCGGTAAAACCGGGAGGGGATCGGTGGAAGGAGAAGCCCGCGAACCCGCCCCAACCCCAGCGCTCCCTTTGTCTCTCCACCATTCGCGAAACGGTCCAGCGGCGTTTATCCTTTGGAGCACTGGCGAGAGACGGCGACGTGGTCGGTAGTCGTGTGGGCATATATAAAGAGGAGAACTCGGAGAGGATGGAGTCAGGGGAGGGGATGGAGGAGAGAGGGTTAGCAGCGGACCACCGCCGCTGCTTCTTACGGTCGGTGGGCGCGGCGCTCGCGCGCGACTGCATTATGCATCGAGGCGCGGGGGCGACGGTTGGCCGCACATGTCCCGGTCGCCTTCTGCGGCAGCTGCATTTGGGGATAGATGTGTATATGTGTGTGTGCACGCGCGTGTATGTGTTTGGAGGGGCGCATGACATTGCTATGAGGTAGAGGAGTAGAGGGAAGAGAGAGAGAGAGACAGAGAGAGAGAGAGAGAGAGAGAGAGAGAGCCAGCCATTGGAGCTGCCATGGAGCCACTGCCAAGCAGCTACAGCCATTGGGCAGAGGAGGCGGACGGTATAGGAAATGTAAAGGAGCGCGCGATTTTTTCGTTCAATTTTCAGGAGCGGATTTCGCATTGCTATACAGCAACGGGACGCGAAGTGAATCGGCTGTGTTTGCTTAATATTAGGATGAGATTGACATTACCACGAAGAAAATCGCTTATATATATATAAGGTTCGTTCGAATTGTTATTCTTTCAAATATAAGAACTTCACTCGCTTTCCATAAACGAATAATGGAAATTCTTTCATATATATACACAAACAACGTATCGGAGAAAAAGTAATTGACTTTCTATACATGTCTGCTTTCATGTATAATTTTTCTTGGATCAAACAATTTTAATGAATATCTATAAACAAATGCAGGAAACTTTTAAAGTTTTTGTAGTATAAATGTGACTTTTTTTCAGCAGTCTTTACTGAATTTTTTTCTTGAAGTACTAACTTTTTAAATATTATGAAAACAATATGACATTTGAAAAAAAACTTGTTTTTTTCTTCATTAAACCAAGAAAGTAGCTTTAACTAAATTAATTAATTGTTATTCAAAAGCAAAGAATAATTGCTTTTAAATGTAACAATGTGTTAAGTTGTTATTAAAAATGAAAATTATATTTGATGAAACCAAGATTGTTCTTTCTAATTTAATATAAGAAGAATTGTATCTAAAAATAAAGCTTGAATTTTTATAGTGTTAACATTCATACTACCACTTAATAGTAATTTTGGAATCATTTAAATAATGTTTTCTGTATAATGAAGAAAATTTTTCTATACTTTCAAGGACTTTTCTCTGATATATTTAAATGTGCTAGGGAAAAACTTGATTTTTCACTAGTTCCAAATCAGAGGAACGTAAGCAACTTACATAATACATGCAGTTTCATATTTTATATACGTCAATAGAAACTTCTGGATGTTATTTCATAGAGATTCATATTATCTGGAAAATTTTTTTTAATTTTTTAAGCCACTTGTTACTTATTTGGTCTCAAGAAGAAGAACAAATTACCTAATTTTTTTTGAAATTGGTGAAAAAATAACATTTTAAATTTAGATGTTAAAAATACAATTTCGTTCCAAAACAAACGTGGTGCCGTCTTTTATGATTTACGAGTAAATGAAGCAACAATTTGACAACTATGTGTGCGTGAGTCCGCGTGCGCATGCATGTGTAGTATTTATATTGGATTAAGCGAATTAGAGCAAATAATTGTTATGTACAGGCGAACAAAATTACGCTGCATACATTTCCCGACGAAAATGTAAAATTGAGCAAAACTTTTACGAGCTTATAATTCGAGCTATATTACACATACTCATATCTGCAGATAATCTCGAATCTCTTTTAGCCTCATAAAATATTCAAGCCGCATGTTTTTAAAGAAAAATATTCGTAAGAAAATCAAATATCCAGTATATTCGTATCGCGCGTCCTGGTGATACGAAAAGTTTCATCGGGGAGTTCCGTGCGCGGGTAAAGGCTGGCGCGATCGTCGGCCAAAGGAAAGTTTAATTTGCACTTAAATCTATTTTCGATCGTGAAGCTCGACCGCGTCCTGGATAAGAATAATAATAATCAGCGTGCCCGACGTTAATAAAAGGCGGAGAAAGGAACGTCTCGACGCATCCTCATCTCCATAACAACGAAGCAATCCCAACTTGGTGAATGGGGAGAGAAAAAGCGTGAGGGAGAAGGGAAGAGGCTACATGCGTGTGGATGTGTATCTGTCGTGTAAAGAGTAGTAACTCACTACAGCCGCTATATATATATATATATATATATATATATATATATATATATATATGCGATCCTCAATCGAAAATATGGAAATTGTAATTCAGGCGCGAGAGAGAACTAATCGCTAAGTGCTGTTGTCAAGTGTTCGCTCGACGATCGATAAGTAATCGCTGGATGAAAGTCTATGGTATTCGATGGCTAGGGTGTGTGATTATTTTGTGTCGCCATCCGACGATTCGAAATTATCTCGCCATCTCATTTTACATAAGCCATTTACAAAAAAGTAATTTACACTCATTTAAGATAATTATAGTTTTTCCAGGACAAAAAATAAACGTAATATAATTCTAAAATAATTCTATGATCTAAAATAAAACTATATTTCATATTTTACGAAATTTTTCCACCCGAAAATTTTATTTACACCCATATTTTTCCACACCCGGATACCCATTTTTACATATGTAGGGCAAAATACACTCCACCTACTACTCCCGTACAGGTGTACATGATAGAATCCAAAATTCGTTATCGCGATTTTTGTATTCGACTCTCGGCGTTAAAGAATCGCAGATAAATCACCGGGTAGCGCAATTACGTGCGTTAGTCTAAGCACTGATCCACGAAAATGTTGTTGTTATTAACAATTTGATTGTTTAAAGGACTGAGAAAATGTGATTATGCATTCTAGTAAGCATAATAAGGCCTGTGATTGCTACATTATTCTCAAAATTCAATTGTAAATTAAGAAAACACTTATTACAACAGAGAAATCTTACTTGTTCTTGTATCTATCCAATTATATAAGTTACACATCGAGATTCGTACAATAAGCAATTAAGCTTTCAGATGATATTCTTTTCTAACCAATCTGATACATTACTTTTATAAAAGATCGAATTAATTGTTAAAAATTTATGGATTGAATTTATGTAACGTGTCATAATTTAACAATAAGAACAAGCTGACGAAATTAATTTGTAAATCAATTAAAAGTTTATTTCCTATCGCTTTATATCCCCACAATATTTTTAAACAATATTGATTAAGAAAAATTTTAATAAATCCTTTGAGAAATGTTTTAGATACGAAAAAAACTTTTCAAGATGAACATTTTTTTTTACCATAACTCGAGTTCTACCAAACGTTATTAAATGTGAAACATTAAAGCAGGATTCTCGACTAAAGTGTGACAATTATAGGGCTTCCTTCAATATTGGTTCTAATACAGGGTATAGTTTTCACTGTTCTTTAAACCATTAAATTCTGAATAACAATTTGCCTACCATTGTCATGATATTTCAGCCTCAAAATTCGGACTCACGAGATGAAAATATTTAAAACAAAAAAAAAACACCTTGGTTTGAGCTATGTCTTTTAAAAGGGCAGAAAAACTCGTTTCTGGACTATGTGCCTCGCGCGGTTATTTTCCAAGTGCGGGGTACTTATTCGTTAATACGGCCTCCCAGGAAATTGACCTATATATCGACGGCTCTGTTGGCTCTCTTATCCCCTCGCGTCTATCCTGTGTGTGTGTGTGTGTGGCTGTGTGGAGACCCTCTCGCCAGCCTGCGGGCTGCTCTACTGATAGGTGCGTCTCTTTCTATCGGCCTCCATTGCCCATCTCTCTTCCTTTCTCTCTGCCTACCTCTCTTTTTCACTCTGCAGCGCACTCCCTTATCCCTTATCTATGCGGAAGCCGCCGCACTGATTAATGTCGGCGAGATTTATTGGCGTCTCGATGATGGTAGAAAAACGAGGCAGTCAGCGCTCCCCCCCCCCCAGGCCGCGTTTCGCAACGCGGATGCCAATGCACGCGTCTAGGAATCAAGTACTGGGACCTGACGATCGGCGAGTATTATTAGCGCCCGCGCTCTGACGTTTTAGTCTTCTTTTCTTATAGACGACAGACGCTGTGCATATTTTTTTTCTTTTATACATATACACGAGGTATTGTTATTAATAACGAGACTGGCGCTACTGTAGAAGAGGTACGAATGCACGAAAGGTTAGCGACTATCTTTTTTTTTTTCTCTGAAACCTACTCTTTCGTATGCGATACATGCCGTGTTCGTAGACATATCGGTCTAGCCTTGGCCTCTGGATTGAACCATAGATCAATTTTTCGTTCGATTGTTTAATCCATAGAAATTGACAAAGAACATGGGTGGCTAAATTAACACGCAAATTTTGACATGCGAATGTGTGAAAAAATGGTGCCTAAAATCCTCACGTTTGAACAACAAGAAGCTCGAAAAAATATTTGTATTAGAATTTCAAATGAAATTGAAAACGACTTCAATTTATTACAATGGGTAATCATATGGGATGAATTTTAGTTTTTTACCTATGATCCTGAAATAAAGCACTAATCCTATATCTCGATAAATCCTATATAAATGAGGACTTATTCCAACTTATATAAGCTTTATTCGTAAGGAAAATAATACAAAAACTAATTTTTTTTAAGTAATACAGCCAATTTTCAGCTTCATAGTAGGTGGCTTAGACTGAAACGTATCGTACTAGAACTTTTTCGATTTTCTTTTTTTCCATTTTATAAGCTTTTGTTTTGAGTAATAGGACGAATAGATTTGCCTTTATAAGTCATAAAAATTTATGTAACAATATAAGTTAATTCATTATATATCGACGGAAAGGCATGGTTATTAAAAGTATAAAAAATTCTTCAGAATATACTGTAATTAATTTCACCTGTTAATGGTCTGGGTTTCCGTAAACGACTCGTTGTTACATTTATTACAATATAACGAATGCAACAATAGGCATACTTAATTTGTTTTATTCTTATTCAGACCTTTCGACTATTGTATTATATATATATATATATATATATATATATATATATATATATATATATTGATACAAAAATTAATTCACACACACATGCACAGACAAAAGATAAAATTGCATCAGGTTTGGCCTGGCATACAGGCACAAGTTAAAATCTATTTTCGTAATGCAATTGAGGAAGCTAAAGTCAGCACCAACAACAGTATTTTCATTCGGTGTTTAGAAAAATACCGTTTCAATTAATACTCGTGTCATTTAATCAAAACAATACAACTATGGCTAGGCATCTACAAACCTACAAGCCACCGAGAGTCAGATGTAGACTGCTAATAAAGATTCTACAATGTTTGATCCTAGGAAATCAGGGGTCAATCTAATGTCAACCCCAGGAATACATCGACTACTCAGAGCCGCCTGCTGGCGCCCCGTATGTGTCTGTCAATCGATCGACGTCCTCGGGTCCCAAGTTTGCCAAGGATAGAATATTGGATACGTCCATAGAATTCCTGACCGACAGTCGACTTCAAAAGAGAATGTTAGCCTGCATCAATAGAGGACGTTGGCTTGCTTCAAAAGGCAAGCCAGAGAGTCGCGAAGATGCGGCGAAGGGGGTGGAAAGTTGCCATATATGAAGCGAGAGCAAAGTGATGAGCCGACCATGGGGACCCCGAAGAACGAGTTGATTCTAATCCCGGACAACGTCGATCAGGAGGGATGCATGATAATTCCTTCCTACCGTTCAGTCCTGCCAAATCAGAAAGGATATTTCGTTAGCTATGCAAGTCTTGCAATAAGTTTTATTCGTAAGTGTTTCTTACAAAAAGGTATGGCATGCAAGTATCGGCGAGCTTGTGTAATTAAAAGAGAATGCCAGATACGGAAATTTCATCACAACGTTATACTTTTCCGTCTTCTTCTCACCGTCAATGAATGCCAGTTTGTGGTTCTATCGCTGCGACAGGATCAGTCTGAATTCGTTCCATATGTATGTGTATATATATACAGCGAGTTTCGAAAAAAAATTAGCTTCTATTGAAAAAATCACCATTTTTTCGTTACTGTCGTCGTATATTTTATTTGTTTCGGTGATTCCATAACTTCAACCTTACTGTAGAAATCGCGCGATCAGCATACTGTAAAGAAAACGCCCGATTACAGCATAGCATGCGAGGGTTTACGAATCGAGAAATTTTCAATTAACAATGACTCTTCAATCGTTTAATAATGGGTTTCGAATTATAGCGGTAGAAAAGACGAAAGGTTATTATATTATATCGGTCAATGAATTACACGAGCTTGGCTGAAATCGAGTTTTTCGAAGGAACAATTTAAAAGTGGTTACAGTTTGAGTGATATTCTTTCTCTATTCCTCTTTTGTGTGTGTTTATGCGTATGTGCATGAACGCGTGCTCGTGCACGAGCCGCGCTATCGACAATAATAATAACCGTAAATATCTTTCTCATAAATAACGAGCGCGTCTTTTCGTCCCCCCCCCCGTCCCTCCGCCACCACTTCAGCCCAGGCCGCGGCGAACGTCGGGATTTCGATGCCATAAACATGAATTTAAAAGGAGAAATGCAGTCGTAGTTTATGAATCGCCATAAAAAGTTCCGGTATGTATAGCGTATACGGTCCTCTTGTGTATTACAGAGTGCATTCGGTCCGCTCGGATGTGCTTTCTCATTGTGCCACAATTTTCTCTCTTTCCGGAGGAGCACGAGCGCGAGGGGGGTGACACGGAAAACATATTTTAACGATAACAGGCGAATGAAATTGACGGCTATGGGTAATTTTTTTTTTTTTTTTTTTTTTTTTTCTGTAAAGGCAATCTTAACTAATGTAATTGAAACTCTATCTCGTGTGATTGTCGCTATATGGATTAAACAAGAAATAAAGTGAAATTTTGAATATGAGGAGAAGATAAAATTGGCCGGTCAAGTATATTAGATTCCTGAAAATGTTTCAACATAACAAAAAAAAAACAAAAGAAAAAACTTGTAAAATCTCTTATAAATAGATTTATGTAAATCCTAATCTTTGCTTCTGGTCAATTTTTAATTTCGATTTATCTTGAATTATAATTGTTTTAAAATAACAGTGTTTAATATTAAATAAATATTTATATAATAATTATTTATAAAGTTATATTTAAATAAAATAGTTATCTTTGAAAATTTAAATTTGAGCATATAAATGTAGATTAAAGGTTAATAAATATAATTTGAAAACGATAATTAAAATGCAAAATAAAAAATTTTTTAATTAAAAGTTACTCAAAAATGATTAAAAGGGATTTTCTGCAGTTTTATTTTTTTTTCTTCTGTAACATTGCATCAAAATTTAATGCAAACATATGGATATGCAGAGTGCATTTTATTAATTATGCAATGGCATATACATATATATATATATATATATATATATATATATATACACATATCTACACATATATAGTTAGAAGCATGAGTGACAGTTTTCATTATATCATGAAATTAAGAGTTGGATTATGCACGCATACACGTAAGGAATAAATATAAGTGCATACAACGAGACTCATTATAGTTATTATATTATGAATCATTCAATTATATCCCGACCAAGTTTTAAGGTAATTAAATAAAAACGATTCATATTATACATAAACTGGAGGCAAATTAGTAATTAGTGAAATGCCTTTAGTGGTGCTTTTATACGTATGCGCGCGCTCGCGCACATACACACACTCATCTTGTCACGTAAAAAACAGAAAACTAGATAAAATTTTTGCAATTACTAAGGTATATTTGTTCTGCGTTCGAAAGTACAACTTCCATTTAATTATGTTTAATTGAATTTTCATATATTACGAGATAACACATGGATTAATAAACAAATTTCCGTTCCTTTTTGGATTTAATTTCATTATTAAACGGATGCTTTTGATCTGTGAAAATTTAAAATTATTGTATATATATCTATAATTAATTAATTAATTAAATGAGAAATGAAAGATCGTATGCTAATAGTGGTTTATATATTACTGGCCACACGAAGATAAACGATGAATTGATCTATTTATAATATATCTAAAAAAATTTTAAATACTATTGAAAAGCGCCAGGATATAACTATATATATATATATATATATATATATATATATATATATTATATATATATAGTGAAACAGTATGACTATCTTTCATGGAACATTATCATTAACATTAATATTAATTTTGAATGTTGTGAATGTATTAATTTTGTACATTCTGTATGTATTAGCCGGATTGTATTTTGATTTCTTAGAATAAAATATTAGTTAAGTTTTTACCTTTTAGTACTACAAGACGCCATACAATTTGTCACTTTTGAATAGGTGGAATTGCCTTTTTTGTCTAAATATAAATATAAATATAAAAATAAATATAAAAATTGATATAAAGATGCGAACCAAGACTTTTTAATATTGCAATTATTTTATTTAAGTGAAAAAAAAATTGTTCCTGTTCTACGCAATTATGCGTATTTCTGCTTTATATTTGTAGAGAAATACAGTAAAAAAATACAAATATAATAAACAAAATTATTTTTTATGTAGTAAATTACATTGATGAAAAATGTAAAAAAGGTCTATTTTAATGTAATTTTCAATAAGCCTATAATATTTTAAAATAAACAATATTTTTATTGTATTATAGTATTATTTGCTCATATTTACTTATATATTATGATAATAACATTAATTGGTTTTCTGATTTCTCAATTCTTAAAAGTTCGACATATGAATTTCCTATGTTAAAAGCACTATCCTCCTAAATACATTCTTATTACTTAAGAGTTTGTACGCGTGGTTTATTAATGATAATTCGATAGGAAATTTCAATGATTTTGGGCAGAAGGGTGATAACACATCGACAAGAATCATAGGCTACTTCACTCTTAATACTAATCTTTCAAAGAAGATCAAGTAAGAATCGAATTTTTCTCAAAATTCGCTCGCTGAACAATCATTGTCAAATTAGAAGAACAAATTAGGTGAATTGTTCATAAGCGAGCTATTCGACAACGATTTCTAAGAAAATTTTACACAAAAAGGAATTATTGAACTCTACGTTTTATGCTTCTACATATATATTAAGCAATAAAAATTTAGATACGTACGAGCTAAAATCTGCGCATTGACACCCGATGGTAGTTGCGCATAATTCCAGGACCACGGCGCGGCACTCCAGCGGTCGTCGCGTGCCTTGTTCCATACAATATTACCATACTGTGCGCGCGTGCGAAGTAGAATACAAATCACTATTTTCGTGATTTATCATAAAGTTTATAATTAAACCTATCCGATGCTACTCTACAATATCAGACCTATACTCTGTCAATATTCGATTGCAATCGCTTCGTTAATTTTCGCAGTATATAACTGTCGTATAGAAACATAAAATTAGACCGCTACTTGTATGGTTGTCGATGTTATGTTCTGTATCGCCAGGACCGCGCGATCAGAGAATACAAGGAGCCGTCAAAACCTTCGATTCTAAATACCTATCAATTATAATGCATCGTCGCAAATCTCCGATCGCCGTGCTCAGGCTTAATCAACGCCGCGGCGAAAATCTCATTTTCCATTGCGCCATTGGCCCAAGTCCAAAGCAGGCCGGGGGAGGGGATGGGAGAAAATCACACACACACACACACACACACACACACACACACACACACACACACACACACACACACACACACACACACAACCATCGTATTTATCATTTTTTCGTCTTTATACGCACGCTCATTCAAATCCCTGAAACTATGCCAAATCCAATCTCTCGCACTTCTCCTGGATCATCGACCCAAGCGTCCCCGCCCGCAATCTTTATATATGTGCGCACGCGTACGTGTGCCTGTGAGTATATATAAAGTCGAGGAGGCGCAACGAGCTCTTCTCCTATACTCCAACGAGGGGTCGGAAAAGTATAGGATTATATATATATATATATATATATATATATATATATATATATATATATAAGTACGCGCGCGACGACGGAGAAGAGGCGGAGAGTCTCAAAGGAAGGGGATTTATAAACAATGGCGCGCCGTCGTAACGCTCGGCTTTTGTCAGATTTCTGGCTTTTATTGGGAAGCTATATTTGGCGAGTGAACCGGAGACGCGGGGGTCCGCGGTAAAATGCACTTTTAGCGCGTTATCCTATTATCTCGACCGGCGGGAGGGGAGGGCGGGTTCTCGCTCTCCCGTGCCGGCCGACGACGCGACGTTTACGAGCTCGACCTCCCCCACCACCCTCGCGAAATTTCAATGGTTAACTTGTTTATAAGGCGGCCCACCGTGCCCCCAAGTAATTTGTTCGCGGTTCCGTCCGCCCGGCCATCCTCTCTCTCTCTCTCTCTCTCTCTCTCTCTCTCCTTCTCCCTCGACCCCAGTCTTATTTTCGCCTCTTTATTAAATAATAAAAGCTTCGGCGTTTCGCGGGGATTTCGCTCGTCGCGCGGCTGGTCGCGAGGGAGGAGGGGCAATTTCGCCGTGGCCCCCCGCCCGACCCCGTTTTGATTGTTTCCATATCCGTGGAAGAGGTGGAGGGGCGGAGGGGGGGTAGGAGGTGTTTAAAGCGCGCCCCGAACGACGTCGTATAGATTCAGCAGATAGGTTAGATGTCGCGCATTCGACGGCGATGGATTCTTTTATGGGGCGATTTCGCGCGACGAGCGTCGGAATGAATAATAATTTTTTAAACCCAATATAAATTCCGGATAAATTTAGAGCGGATCATTAAGGAACTAATTTTCGGCGATGTTTTATGTATGAAGTGTATCAAGAATACGGTAATTAAGTGCAAACAAGACACATTATAATTACTCCTCTTTTATCAAATAATATAGATATAAATTTATATTATATAAATTAAATCATTAATGAAATGTTTTTTGATAATTACAGCGGAGTGAAGAGTCAATATCGACAATTACGGTGATTCCAACAGAAGTCAACCTGAAAAATTTTATAAAACAAAACTAGATTTTCAAAAGAAAAAGAATTCAGACAAATTTGTTGGTCGATTTTTTAGGAAAGAACTTTGGAAATAATAGCTATTAGCTGATTAATATATCTATAAATACCGTATTTCCTCCACATTTAAAAAATACTAATATAAGGAATATATGTATAGAATGATTTTATCGATATTTTTGATACACCGATTGATATATGTAGGTAGTAAAAATCCAAATATAGTATATACTGTGGACGGTGAGAAATGCTGAAAAGAGATATGGTGAAATCAGAGGATAATGGAGGAGCACGAAATGTGGAAGGGCCGGTAAAGGTGGACGCAAGAGGTGTGAAAATCGAAGCCTTCAAGATTTATAGCGCGGAAGAGGAGGGAGTCGAGCATATTTAAAAATGTAAAAAGGGCTGGAAAAACAGATGGGGATAGAGAAAGGACTTACAGGTGTAGAAACGGAGAATTGAGGAGAGAGCTAATTGAAACGGTGAACGGTGATCCGATGGAAGATTTATGTGAATGTGATAAAAAAAATTGAAAGAACGGTAAAGATCGAAAACTGAAGAAAAAAGTGTAATAAGTGATAAAGAAGTCAGGCGGTAAAAGAAAGAGGCGGTTTGTTAAAGGACAATGTAACATGAAGGATAACTGATGTGAATGATAAAAAAATGTAGGTGATGAAGTAAAAATGTAAATGATAAAGAACCTATAATTGAACTTTAAGAGATAATAGAGGTCAGCTAGCTAACAGTACCACATTATAGCAGCTCGACACCGATGCTGTTCCGAGATATTCGTTTGTACAGATCTCTAGATACAAAAAAAAAATTTCATAAATTTACAACCCATACTTTTTAACGCTTGTTAAACTCCCCTTCGCTGCCAATGTAAAATTTTTCATCAATTTTTCTCGATCGACGAAAATTCAACGAAAGATCACATTTCCATTTATAAGGACGATGGAAAAAAAGAAACTACCTAAATTGACGAACCGATTTTTCGCGGGAGCGTCACTTTTACTATACCTTTATTATATACATACATACATATATATATATATATATATATATATATATATATATTTCAAGCACCATCGATATAATATATTCGCTTTCTCGTCGACCCTGCTGGGCGTCGCACGCGGTGGATAGCCGAAGCGACGACGCTCCGGCTCTCTTTTCGCGAGGGGCGGCTTTATGGGCCGTGCGAGCTAGGGCTAAATGACGTCGAAAGATCACGGGGCCGCGATTCGCCCGGCTGCAGCGCGAGCGAGCGAGCTGCTTGCAGGAGCAGGCAGCAGCAGCCGCGCGATAAAGGGCGCAGTGGCTGCGGTGTAATAAAGAGAGCGAGGACGCGCATATATATATATATATATATATATATATATATATATATATATATATAGAGGTATATAGGAAACCAGAGACGAGGTTGGAAAATCGCGGAGAGAGTCATCCCCTCCGCCCCCTTCTTCTGTACGCGAGTTTTAATTATTACGTTGCAGGTGGATTTCATCCAAGCGCGCAATTTTCCGAGCGTTGCCGGCGCTGCGCGCTGTTACTCCGGGTTATATAGTACTGATGAGACGAGGCTTAACGCGGAAAGATGTGTGTGTGAGTGTGTGTGTGTGTGTGTGTGTCTGCCCACGCGCGCGTTCGTGTGCACGTTTAATTTTTGTGGTGTGGAAAGGGGAAGGCTTGGCGGTTAGAACGGGAATAGCTTTTTCATTATTCTTTATGTTTTCGCGTGCTGTAGCTCGTGTGTATTTGATGTTCTTTTTATTTTTGGCAAATCTTCGCTCTTTTCGCGGAAATTAGACGTTGTTTGTTATGCGAATGTAATTACGAATCAGTTTCTGGATTGATCAAGCGTTTCTAAAAATTATGACATTTTTTCGATATATCGATAAGATCTTTATAAAGTACAAATAATTAGCATGTGATAAACTGTAAATATATTATTTAATGAGCGAATTATCACATTTTACATTTCAACACCAACAACCAAGTTATCGCATTGCTTTTCGTGTAAAATGCAAAGTTTTTTGACTTGAAAAGTCTCTTACCAAAGATGCGAGTATTTTACGAATTCTATCATTTTCCAACCTATAACTCTTCATACAGAAAATTATTTTTATAAAAACCATGAAATCCGAGCGACTGTCATTATTGTTATGTTGATTTATTAAAAATATTATAATAATAATAATAATAATAATAATAATAATAATAATAATAATAATAATAATAATATAATCATAATAGTGATAGTAGTAGTAGTAGTAGTAGTAGTAGTAGTAGTAGTAGTAGTAGTAGTAGTAGTAGTAGTAGTAATAGTAGTAGTAGTAGTAGCATTAATAGTAGTAGTAGGTGATTAGTTTGAAGAGGAATTATGTGATCGGGTGCAAATAAATAATAATAGCAATTAAATAAAAATATAATTTATTTGAAAGTTTTGTCATAAATAAACCACTTCTTGAAGAGGTGAGGAAAAAGCCGTGATATTTAAGCAATTAGCCGAACTATTAAAAAACGCGTGAAATTCCCTAAATACAAAAACGAGCTCTCTTACATACTAATTCTTAGACAGTCGTCGATTACTGCCTCGCCATGTACGTTTAGCCACGCAGCCAGCACCGTAGTCCTCCTGGGACACGTGGGCTCGATTGCGAGGTATGCTCCGCGTTACGCTGCTGCGCCGCGCCGGGGCCTCGAGTACGGGCTCAGCCCTCGCAACGCATGCGATTCCAAAATACGGCGCGCCGACCATACGAATAGACATAATAGCCGACCGCCCGACGCGCCGCCTCATACGGCAATTGGGAGCGGCGAACGCGCGCGCGACACTTGTATACGCATAAAATCAGAAGTAAAGATCTTTTGTTCGACGCTCGGTCGCCGTCTCTCGCGGATGCTCGCTTCTTGCCCGGGACTCGCGATAAAATTTTATACCGACCAGAGGGGGTGGAGGGGGGTAAAATTGAAGCTTTTCGTTTCGTCGGCGCACAGCTGCAGCCCGTAAGCCCGAGCCTGTTACGAGTCCATAATACTTGAGAATATTATGACGCGGTGCTCTTCTGCCGTCCCGTGTTATGATAATAAATACGAGCTGATTTTCTTTTTCCACCTATCGGACAAGAGTTTACAAAAATGTTGCTTTACGTACGAAAAATTGCTAAATTTTGAGAAAATCGCATATTTTGCATTTGCCACGAGTCCTTCGAAAGATACGTTATATATATTATTATTATTATCTCTTAAATCCTCTCTTTGGTAATAAGAAGCGTATTACGTTCAATGCATTGTGCACGGATAGTTGTGCCGCACGCAAGAGCTGCCGATGGCCCGAAAACGACGATGGAAAGCCTTGACAAAAGTGGCCTTATTCGAAATACAATGACGTAGAGTAGGGCGGTTTGCCGATTATAATAACGATGGATTATAGCAATGCTTCCAGGTAGCACTTTTCAGTAAAGCGCAGCGAGACACTGCAGACGCGAACGCAATAACGAAATCATGTTTCTCGTGTGTGCTCGGGCTAGTCCTAGATTTTCGTACATCGAGCGATGCTACCTTTTGGGCGCGAGGTCGATTACGATCGACGAGGCGCTCGTCTGTACGCGCGCAATCTCGCCTTTTACAGTGTATGACGCGCTCGACGGGACGCATACATGCATTATTTTGGAATAATGAGTAAATATCTAATACGCGCTGCTCCCCGCCCCTTCTCGTACATCTTCTCGCAACGCTGCGTTCCGGTCGACTCTCAGAGCCATCCTTCTTTTATAGACGAACTCACAACTCCCATTTATCCCCCCCCCCACCTCTCTCTCTCACCCTCATTCATCCCGATGCACTTTATTTCTCTCGAGTGTTTGCGCCCCGACGCCCCGGCAATAACGTCGCGCCCCGGCGCTGGATAAACGCAATTTCCCGGATTGGAATTTATGAATTTTTCAACCCTCTGCTCCCAACCCCCCACCCCCGCCCCCTCACACTCTCTCATTCTCTTTCTCTCTTCCTGCCCTTCAGCGCGCACGCGACCGAGCGAAACGTTGGATATAATGTGTGTGCGCGCCCGCGCGCACAACTACGGAGGCGAGAGAAGACCGCACGAATAAGCTCGCGTCTGCGGCGATATTATTTTTGTATAATTTTATGTACGCGGCGTGCATCTGAGTCGGCTATGTATGTGGGAAAGTTTCCACGAGAGCGAACGTCACGGGAAGACCGAACGAAACTGCGCCCAAGGTTTTTCCAACTGTGGCTTTTGTTATATTACCATAGGGTTTGAATGATAACGCGCAAAAGTGTATTTGTAAATAATTTACTTTACGTTACGCGTATTATTTATAATGTGGACTATAAAAGAAATACGAATGATTTTTAATTAACAAAACTAAAGCTTTCCAGAATTATACCCCTCTTTACCTCGAGTTTACGGAGATATTCTAACTTATAAGTACAGGAAACACTTGCTTTTGACATATTTGAAGTTATATACAATAATATAATATTGTTATAAGTACCTGATTTTGCACACAAAAGTAGTAGAATCAGTAAAATCGGGCATTCTCTTTGAAATAACATTGAGTTTGTTCGAATAGCTTTTCGTCATCGAGGTATGCGATAATTTAAAATTAAAGTTTCATCTTTGAATAACGAGATTAGCGTTTGTAGGCTTAGTCTATACACGATCGATGGCTTTCGATTAGATTACAAAAGGGATTAGATATTTTTTAAATTGTCTTTAATTGTTTAAGTTGTTAATTTTTAATTTTTGGGAAAGTACATGAAAAGAGATTTGCTTTGCTTTGACTTACACTCCTGAGTGACTTACATACGTGGAAAAAAAATTTCACATTATCATATATCTGTCGAAGCAAAAAGATATTTTAACAAACTCAGCGGCATTTAAAAGGCAGAAATTCGATACTTCGACTAATTGTGTGAGAAAAAAAGAAAAGCAGTATTTAAATCATTACATTGATTAACTTTCCTTACTCTGTGTAATTATTTTCGAATTTAGTTACTATTTTTTGTTTCGTACAGCATTATTACACTTTATTATCTTATATTACCTAACCGAATTATCGCGTTAGCTTGAATTTTTGAATGGAAAACGATGTCGACCGGCGCAATCGACACAATCATCGGGCAAACCTCGCCCGTCCGATATCGCGCCAATTGCATGCAAGGACCGCGACGTCGATTGTTCCACGGCTGATAAAAGAAAAAAAAAACTCGCCAAAGTGCCGTTAAATTCACGCGCCGTTGCACATACGTCGGGAGAAAATTCATTATTTTTCCCTTGCTTCCGTTACAAATGTCGATCATTACGGTATACAGGTACATAACAGCATTTACATTCAACAATCAATTATTATTACGACGATTATTTAAACAGACTTGTGTTTGTATGCCAGCTCCGGCTAGAATTGGAAATCAAACTCCTCGTTATTTCAGTTTCGTTGCGTAAACATCCCGGCCACACAGCAAATGCCAAAAATTGCGATCGATTTGTAACTTATACAATTTTTGGCAATTGCTGAACAGTTTAGACGTATATGTATATATATTTCGTGTATTTCTCTCGGTCTCTCGCTATGTCTCTCTTTTTTATATGCTGTCATCGCGACTTCTTCAACAAAGCTTCCAAGAATTCATATGACATAAGTGAGCGTCTCTTCGAAGATATGACGACTTTTGCTGGACATATAGTGTATTATAATGATTAGAAAAGCTACTTCAGCGGTCCGAATTGTCAGGATGAATTTTCCAATGGTTATACTTTACGGTTGGTTCTAAAATAAATATAATGAATGTGTTTGGACATTTGATTTTTTCATATATATATATATATATATATATATATATATATATATATATACATATACATATATATAAATATTTTATCAGCATTTATTAGCATAAGAACAAAATTTACAATACATCTACTTGCCTTACCTCCAATCATCCGAATAATAATCTATCTTCGGAAATTCATCAAAATATCCACACGTCATGAGACCATAATTGATAAATGCGCTGACGTGCATCGAAATATCGTTCGAACTAATAGACGATGAGAAATTCGTCGTTCTCGATTGATTGTAAACGTTATAGCGGAAAACTGTTTCACGCACAAGCATTTATATCTAACGTATTAATCTATTTTAAACGACGAATCATCTAATGACAAAGCCTTACTTAACCTAAAAAAATCGAGGAGGAGCAAAAACGAAATACGTCGTTCTTCGGGACGATGACCGCTTCGCGTGCGTCCATGGCAGGCGGAGCTTTTTCCTTATTTTTTTTTTCATTTTCAGTTGGGCATGCATGTGCGTCCGTCTCTGAGTGTACTTTATATAATCCGCACACCGTTTCTCTAAGATAGCTACATATATAGAAAGAGAGAGAGAGAGAGAGAGAGAGAGAGAGACTGAATAATAAAGAACAAAAGATGAGCGCATGCGCAGGTGCGATTGGATACTATATATACATATATAGATAATATATACATACATATATAACTATTTCTCCTCTTCCATATGCCTTCCGTTTATATATATCAACGAAATCACCGTTTCCATTGCATTTTATAGAGCAGCTATTATGTATTCTTGCTCTGCGCGTGTCCCTTTTATTCCTCTGTCTTTAAATACAGTACGTATGCATAAACCTCCGGCGTAGATTATAATTTTTTTTGTCCAGACGTTCTTCATTTGCGCGCGTGCACTTTTTCGTAATGACCATTGAAAAACGATGAGCTTTATTTTTCTCGGCCACCTCTCCCCCCTCCAACTTGTCCGACCCAACGGATGTGCTCTTTGTTTTGTTTCATTTTTTTTTTCGTTATCCGGCGGGTGTAAACGCAATTGATCGGGGTGTCGCGTGTTTTGTCACGGTCGAGTTGGTTTTGTATTTTGCGCGAACGAGCCTTCAACGAAGCGTCACGGTCGCCCGATTGCCGAGCGCGTGAGAAAACTTCGATCGGGCCGTAGATTTTCTATAGTATCTAGGTACAGGATATATATATATATATATATATATATATATATATATATATATGTAAGTAGCTAGTAGCATAGAACAACAAAAATCATTACATGTATGGTTCCATGCATAAAATTTTTTTTTTCATAACAATTTGCGCGATGTATCGATTTTTGGATAGTTTTTTCAATTTCAACCCAAAAGGTTGACGAAACTGCGCTTTTTAAAAATTTGATTACCTAATACTATAAATTAAAATCATAAAATATGATGAAATGGTTGACCTCACAATAATATCTCCGGTGAAGCCGAGATGGACGCAGCTAGTTTCTAGTTTATATATATATATGCATGCACATAGAATTATTGATTAAAAATCAGTATATTGCATGCAGCACGCAGATATCTTCACGTTCTACCGCTATGACAATCAGCTCTTTCATCCCCCCAGCCCCTCTATGCATCGCGCATTGTCCAGGCGCTCGCGATATTTGCGCTAAAAATTTCGTTTCCACGCGCTTGATCGAACCCGATGCACCCGAGGACTCTTCCGTGTGTTCAAAATCCGTTGTTTATATCGCGGATTCGTTTCTTTTTTTCTTTTCTTTTTTTTTTTTTGTCGTTGTATTGTTTGCCAGTCGAACCAAACCGCGAACGTTTTATTGTTCTGCGTCTCCCGGATAGCGTGGCTCGACATTCGGGTCGATTGAGCGGTATGCGTGCGAGCCAGCGCGCCGTATTTTCTCCGATTGTACGTATGGGAAGTCAGGGCCGTAGATGTATCTAGTGGGATTTATAATTGACGAAAATCGTACGCTGAAATGAATTATGAGAATGAGAATGAACAAGGATTTTATATACAGCGTTCGAATTCGTTTGTGGCCTTTCTTTTATCTCAATTTTACGGCATAAGCTGGCGGATTATTGCGGCGAATCTTGGCTTGCAGTTCATTCAAAACGTTGAAGGCGCAACGGTATTTACGCGTGACAAAAGAATATGGCAGAACCGCGACGTAAGCTTAAGGAGTAGAAGCACAATTGTTGAAGTTCATAAGGATCAAATAAGTATAATATTATATTTATGTATGCAGTTTTTAGTAGTAAGAAGTCAATGTGAATTCTTTTCAATAACAAGTGCGGTATATTATTGTAAACCTGTTAAGTTCACAATAGAAAGTACCAATGAAAGTATTAAAAAAAGAAAAATCTAATGAATTTTGAACTTAACAAGTAACGATGGTAATTATCTGATGCATATATAAATTTATAATTTATCCGCACATCACTTAATAATTTCTCATTAATTATTTAAACAGCAATTTCTTCATTAGAGACTATAAATAAAAGTTGTTTCGGTTTCGATTTTATATCAATGGCTGTGTCAAGGCTCATATGCGAATAACGAAGAAGTAACAAGAGTTTCTTACGTTCCTTTTTCTTGATTAAAGGCCTTAATCTAATATTGACTTCGACCGTCTCAATTTTTTATTTATCGACTGTTCGTGCAGACGAAGATTTCTACATAACTTTAACTTTTCATTTAATGCATATAAAACAAATGTAACTCATAAAGTAAATAATGATTATGTAATTATAGAAAAAGTATATATATATATATATATATATATATATATATATATATATATATATATAAACGCACCGTAACAAGTTCTCCTCCTCCTCGACTTTATGCCCTTCTTTATAGACGCCTATGTCGCGGGATAAGAGGCAGCTGCTAACGCGCGAGGGTACACGACCGAAGAATTGCAGGACAACAGCGAGAGAAACAAATAGCGAGCGCGCGGGCCTTGTTTCCCCGGAGCGCAAGGAGAACGGGGGAGGATTTTATCTCCGCGCGGCAGCGCTAGCAGCGTACTTCGACCAATACGGTAAGGCGAACAATTTATTACTAAAGCGTAAGAGGACAGCTATATATATATATATATATATATATATATATATATATATATATATATACCTCTCAGACCTTGGGAGGGAGAGGAAAAGAGCGCAAAAGAGAGAAAAGTGCGCAAAGAAGTGGAGTTTGCAAACTAGCCGAGTTGGGAGTAGGGAAAGGGAGAAAAGAGAGGAGAGCAGGAGAGAGAGAGAGAGAGAAAGAGAGAGCGATGCTTTCTGATACGAGCGATTTTCCCGGTATTGAGCTTTAGTGCGTACGCCAAGGCCCGAATGCTCGAGCACTACACCGAACTGCACTGTACTACTGCGCCGAGGGGAAATTTACGGGACGGGTTGCACGCTCGTCCTTCTTCTTCGTCTTCCTCTTCCTCGTTTTTTTTTCTTCATCTTGTGCTTCCTAACAAATTTCGCGCTCGGAGCGCATTCCCTCTTCCCCCCGCCCCAATCCTTTCGCTCAATTTTTAACGAAGATCGTTCCGTATGGAAATAGCGTGTAGCGCATCGATTTCGAATTGGCAATATTGGGGTGTTTCTGGATATATATATATATATATAGAATAAATCGACATTTTCAATCGGTCTTAGTATAAAGTTCACGATATAAATATAGATCTGTTCGAACTTCAAAATATTTTACGTACATTTCATTTACGCAATCAAGATTTTTATGTCGTAGCACAATCCTATTCTTTTTTTTTTTGAATTAGCAGTAAAATTGAGGATTTCCTTTTGATATATCGAATATTTCAATTTTAAATTTGCATTGATACGGCGTTCTTCTAAAATTTGGACATATACAGATATGATCTGGAAGTTATTAATAAAATTTCTAATAATTAGTAGAAAATTTAAAATACTTTTTAAAAAATAATTTTATAAATTTAATAAAAAGTATTTTAAATTAAATTAGATAAGTAAATTTGGAAATGTACTTCCTGCAAAGTTAAATATACTTCCTTAGTAAGATCAAATTTTTGAGAAGAAGTTAAACAAAAAGACACACTAAAAATATATATTTAATTATATAGCTTATCGTTATATCTTTATGGAATTATAATACTTCCGCATGTCGTCAATTGGCCGAAAAGAGAATTATAATGATCTTCAAAATAATAAAGAACGTGCGTGAACTGTTTATGGGAAGTCCGTATCAGTCGCGTTTTTTTAGCACCGGCATTTTCCACCGCATGGTCCACGAGATTCCCCGAATTAAGTTTTATTTGCCTCTGTGGCGTGCTCTGCATTTATATATATATATATATATATATATATATATATATATATGCTCGCGCTACTCTCTCTCTCTCTCTCTCTCTCTCTCTCTGTCTCTCTCCACGAAATATAGCGCGCACCGAAAAAATTGACACTCCAGGGCACAATGATCCCGGCGCTCCCGCTCGTTCCTCCCGAACGATGCGTATAGTAAGCTTGAAATTTTTCGAAATCGCGTGATGCAGCCACAGTGGATAATATATATAAATATATTTATTTCATGGTGCTCCCCCGGAAAGTTTCTCGGATTCTTCCTGGTCATGTACCTCGGCGTGGGAGGGGGGGGGGTTAGTTCTCTTTAATGGCAAGTCGGCTCAGTGCGCACAACCGCAGGCTTAATGATACTAAAATACTAAAACCGACTTGGTGGTGGTGGGGGGGGGGGCAGAGGTTCTTTTTTCGTTTTATTGCACAATGGCTACGATGGGGAAAACAGTTGCAATTCTTAGTCTTACGAGTAAGGTGATAGTACATTACCATAAAACTATTTAATTAAATGTCATCACCTATTTAATTCGTGAATAATAATATATATTGACAATAGATATATTATACGTAGAAAAGTAAGTAAAGTGTAAGCTTCAGTGAACAATAAATCAGACAATATAAATAAATTAATATTTTTATATGAAAAATTGTTTTTAATATATAATACTGTTGATAGTAATAACTGTATTATTAATTTTTGTTAATAATAGGTACATTTTCTCATTTGGCAGTCCTTCAAAATCTTGCATCTACATTGACCAGATTGCTCTTTACTGATTTCGACTTCGTTCCTTAATTGAAACGGTATTTCTTTTCTTTGAGTTCGATTAAAAAACAAAAAAAAAAAATAAAATAAAACAAAGAAAAAATTCAACTCTCTCTCAACCTCGTCTATCAAGCGGGCGAGCGTATACGCTTAAGCCGGCAAGCTCCTAGTTTATCAACGCTCACTTCCTCGGGGCCAACGTGATCGTTTTTGCCGAGCGGCCGAACGCCCGCCCTCCGCTGTCCCAGACCGCACCGCACGGTATACTCGCTGCCTCCTCACCCCCCAGCCCCCGAACCCGACCCTGTCCTAAACGATTCTCCCGGCTCGATGTAAAGATCCTTCGGTGTGCGCGCGCGTAGGTTGGAGGACGCATACGCGCGCATATACACGTACATGCGTATGCATGTATATGTGTATGGAGATATGTATACATCTCGGGACACCGCGAACGCGCGGGGCTGTTGTTACAGCGTGTGCTCGAAACGATCCGTAACACCGTGGGGGGGCTTTAGGGATAAGAGAAGTTACGCGGCTTTTCCGTATGTATATGGGGGGAGGGGGGGGCTCGGAGGGGGCTGAAGGTAGAACGCTCGGGCTCGGTTTTCCGGGTTAATTTAATTCAGAAGCATTAGGGGTGGTTCTTATACGATTGCGAAACTTTCTCCGCAATAGCGAGAAACTTCGGTTTACACGCGTATTCGGTTAAATCTAACTTCTTTTATTTCTATTTTATATTGAGTGAAAATTGAGCTATATGTGTTTATATATATATATTTCATAGACTATTTGTGATTACGGATTGCTACTTGTTTTTTTTTCTAATTATAATTATTAATTTATTTATTGGTTATTTAATTATTATTTATGAGATTGCAATTTTATTTATGAATTGTACTTCATCGTTTTTCTTTAATTAATTTATTTTTTATCGAGAATAGTAAATCAATGTTTTATTATATGTATATTGGAAATTAAAAAAGGAGAAACGACGATAAATTTATCGAAAATTCCCGAATGGCTAAATTATCTATGCTATATAATGGGGGCTGGTTGGGACGGTTCGACAGTGATTGACGGGCAAATTTTCGGCCACTGACGCGCGTCTATAAAAGTCGCGGATTATTGTTATTTTTATCCCCATTAGCCAATAATCAATTGTGAACAAGTTAATTATGTTTCAGTTTCAAACGAATAACTTAATTGCGCGAATAAGAATCGAATTACGTTTTTTTCTTTCTTTAATTAAACAAAGAAAAAATTAATAATGCCAGGCAGTGAAATGTAAGACACCGTAATAATATAATAATTATACCGTTTTTTATAATAATATATATGAGTTTTAGCGAATATTCCTTCATTGTTAACAGCCGAATTGATATTTCTCGATATTTCTGGAATTTAATAAAGAAAGTAATCGCGTGCCGCTTTCATTACATGCAATTATATATATATATATATATATATATATATATATATAGATCATTTTTATTTCTATCTCATTAATTTTCGAAAGATTTTCGGGGGGGGGGGGCCGAGGCGGGAAAATATGCACCCCGCCAGCACTCGAGCATAATCAGCAGCGCCGTCTATTTTCTTAACGCGGCGCTTACGTAAGCGATCCGTCTAACTTTCGACTATCGATCGCCGCACCTCATAAAAAGTTCGCGTCTTTAATTATATACCTCCTCGACCCGCGGCCGAGATAAAACTTGGCGCCCTTTTTGCCGGGCCACCTCGCGCCGGCGAAATTACTTTATGTAAACAGCTCGGGCGCGCGCGCGCGCGCAGCGGCGAGAAATTATTTTCAAAGTTCGCGAAATCTTTTTAGGCGCCAGCCGCCCGTAAATTATCAAGGCAACTTTGTAGAGCTCCGCGGCCGGGGCGACCGCAGGTGAGCCGAGCCAGCTGGAAAGCGATTTATATACGTGTAAATGCACGTATATGTATATCTACGTACATGTATATGTATATATATATATATATATATATATATATATATATATATATATATATATATATATATATATATATATATATATATATATATATATATATATATATATATATATATATACTATATGAAACATGTAGCAGCGCCTCGGAAAAAACAAGGGAAAGAACAAAGGTACTTTCGCGTTATACACGAACGTTAGAGCGTAGACAAAGCAGGATTTTTGGAGGGAGGCTCCGAGTGTATCATTTCGTTATTTATTTGCCAATATCCGCGTGGTCGCAGCACTGGGACAAGTTATTTATACGTTTAACGCGATATGTGTGTGTGTGTGTATGTCCGGAATGTAGGATGGATTTTTTCTTGGAGCAAATACCGCATTAAATTACACCGGCACGTTGAAAAGACGTTTTTCACGAGTGGCTCGAAGGAGAGATTTTTTTTTTTCACCATGAGTTATTTCCTCGTTCAATCGATTTTCCATATACCGTTTCTATGTATTATATGATAGAGAGGGATCTTGATTTATTTATTTATTTACTTTTGCTGAATCCATGGGGTTAATGTTTGTGTTGGATCAATTGGAGGGTTGATGAAAAAAAAAATATAAAAAGATGAATAATTAAATATGGGACGGGTGTATTTTGTGAATTTTCTGAACGAGCCATTTAGATGGTAATTATATTAAAATCCTTGAATATATAATTTAATGACGAATTAGTAGCCGGGTAATTCTCATTTGAATTTCCGGGGCTAAAAAATTTTAATAATTTTTAACGAGTTTCTGTATTTTGGCGAGACTGCCGTTAATAACTCTGTGTGTTAAAAACTGATTGTATCACGATCAATAGGTTTATTTATTTTATATTGTTATTAATAAGTTGGCATCTTGTCAATTTCGGCAGTGCTTGTCCGAAATTGACAATCGACAGAAAAAAATGTATCTAACAAAAGTTTGGTCGAAAATGCATTTTGCATTTGAAGCGGGATTCCGCGCGCCGAATCGTTCCGAGTGTCGGAGAAGGCTTACGATGAATCTGTTGTATCGTTAATCCATAGATTAACGATTGCTACATAGTATATCTTCGAAGATGGTAGGGGGGATTTCGTTGAAAATTTGCCCCGATAATATGGATGATATTAAGGAGAATTGTATCTCGGATAATTTTGCAGAGGCAGCGTAGCATTAACAAAAACTGATTATACGATTATGGTCAATCAAGGGTGATTGAAGAAAGTTCATATGTTTTTATAAGAATAAAGTGTTCGCCGATGGAAAAACGTTGATTATGACAGGTGCATTATATTTGAAAAGTAGTAGCTATTCAACTGCATAAGTCAAATGAAACATTTTGTTTGTTGCAGTAATTGACATAGTAACACTGTCTACCTTATTTTAAACGCGAGATCATTTGGCAGATGGCACTATAGCCTTTTTATAGATTTTGATCATTTTCTCGGCATTGAAGTTTTCAATACAGAGGTGCAAAGTGTCGAATCTCTGCTTTGAGAAGCAGCCCCAAAGATGCACCTTTATTCCGTGTTTTACGATCCGCTGAACAAGCCTATTGGTAGAAGTTGGCCAGGCTCGCGTGAGGACACAACGTGCCCATATAGAACATTGATTAGTAAAAATGACATTTTCAAAATCACTATCAATATTCTGATGCGCCCAAGCGAGTCGCTTTGTCACATGTTTTTCAGTCCACAGAGGCTTCTTCATTGTGTTGCGCCATTTCAGGCCATGGGTACGAAGATGGGTTCGGATTGTTTCGTAGGATATATCGAAACCTTTTCCCATTAATTTTGCTTGTCCTTGCCGCAGTGTTAAAGCAGAAGTCCATGAAACCAGATTCATTATTCTCTCTCCATCTTTTTTGTTTACTTTTGCTATCGAGTCAAGTTCTGGTAAATCGTCGGCATTTTGAGCCGCTTCATATCGCTGTACCCACTTCCGTATAAATGCCTTCGACTTTCTCATATTTTTAGCAGCCGCTGATTGCGACATTTTGGGACTTTTCGAGTGTATGCGAAGGTACACATCCTCGTAGTGCAACGCGTACTTAGCATTCACGGCGTTTAACGTGATACTTTTTCAAAAGATCAAACACTACTGAATCTTTGTTGTTAATGCATGAAGGTGAAGCGTCTCTATATATATCAGCTATATATTAGCTCGCGAAGGAACTGAAATAAAATCTTTTACTATCTATCAGTAAAGTCAACCACGCTCTTACTTGACAGGCTGTATGTATAAATTTTCTGTACATCGAATTTCATAAATTTAGCGTCGTTTATTCTTTTATTTGATCAGGTATCACCTTAAAAATGCATAATTCAACGGATATGTAACAACGGCGATGGGAACCGCGAGGTACGGATTTTGTTTTCAATTTTGAGAACCATGGCACGGTTCTTTTTCACAAGAGGCTTAAAATATGTAGCACGTGCGAACACTCGTATATATTCATCTTACACGTAATTAAGCTGCACGTTGCGAAAGAAACATATCGTACTCATTTTTTTTTCTTATGCTCACCGTGAAAGGCATTAAACATGCATATTTCCCAATTAGTCGCAGATTACGCGAGTGCGGCTTGAATAAAACGTTTACTCCCCCGCCGCATTAACGCTCGCATCTCTCTAGTAGCAAAAATCTAACAAGTCGCAGTGCTGGGCGAGCATTCAAAATCTTTAATTGCATAGATTCGCGCGTGGAGCGCGATATTCAGGAGTTGAGGTAGAGATATCAAAAGAACATTACAGAGGCTGAGCCGGGCGAGCCCGCGAAAATTCCTCGTCGCAGCTTGCACAAGCCCGTTTTTTTTCTGTTTTTTATCAATTCGGCACGTATAAAAAAAAAAAGGAGAAATATATAAGAGTGAGCAGTAAAGATCCATCCAAGTACGTGCGCGCCATTCCCTGCCAATGTATAGGGAAGAGGAGAAGAGATATTTTTCCAATCAGGCTGGAGCGCCGGCAGCGCGGTCGAAAGCCGAGCATAGAGGAAAAGAGGTACATACACGCAGAAACACCCACATAGACACACACACACACACACACACACACACACACACACACACACACACACACACACACATCGATATGTATATATATAGGTACTTAAGACGCTTTTGATGAATCGCGCGTCTAGGGCACGTACGCGTGTATATACGAAGCGTATAATATACGGGCGGCAGCGCGTCCTTCTTCCCCCTCCCCCGCCAACCCCCATCACGCCGATCGAAGAGCCCGCGAAGAGCAAAAGGGGAACGGAAGATGAGCATATACACAGACAGGGGAGGAAGAGAAATGGCGAGGTAAACGAGATATTGATTTGTTTCTCTACTAGATTGTACTAGAACGAGCTGTATTGGTTTCTGTCCTAGATTGCGGATACTGGATGGACGGTAGCAGGTGATGGGGGGAGGTAGGGTACCGATGTTATGAATTTTCTGCGTTTACTTGCTATGTCAATTTCGTGTGATGAGAAAATATTTAATCCACGGATAATAATGCAGGAATGAATAAATTATTATTATTGTGATTCGCCAAGTTTAATAACAACAATAATAATAAACAAACACTTTCTTGTACGTATTAAGTGAAAAAAGGGCATTATCACCTATCATATAGGTATCTACATATAGACGTATATATAGGAGGAACGCGACGCCGCAACGAGCGATCGATAAGGAAAGCGGAAGCAGCGCTCTTGTCGAGGGCACTTTACTTAAAACCATACGTGTATATATATATATATATATATATATATATATATATATATATATCAGCTTAACAGTCCCGGACATGAAAAGACGAACGGTGAAAGGGCCAGAAGCTACGGTATGCGAAAATACACAGGTGCTATTGAAGAAAGAGAAAGAGAGAGGGAGTGAGAGAGATACACTTGTCATATATATATATATATATATATATATATATATATATATATATATATATAATGGTATGGTGGACTCGCAGAAATGTATACTGGGAAAGGGGGATGATGTTTATAAGCATGGAATGAAAGAGACGAGAGAGAGAGAGAGAGAGAGAGAGAGAGAGGAGAAGATGAAAGGAAAGTAATATACAGGGACGAAGGACTCCTAGCCCTGAGACCGCATGCGTACTCTGCTGACTTATATATATAGATGCGTATATAGTACGCGCAAATCTCGCGACTCGATGGGACCGTAAAGATCGCTGATATAAATTTTGCAGCCGCATATTTCTATTTTCGGCGTTAATGGTATCATTTGGCGCCTGGGTCCATATCGTTCTCAACTGTCTTTTCTGTTCTCACTCGTACCATTATTTTTTCACACGTTAATACATACATATATGAATAGACCTATATATATAAATATATACATATATATATACATATATATATTTATATATTTATATGTAACAAAAAGAAACTGATTACTGGATCGAGAAGGGCAAGGTAGACCTTACTATACGCCCAGTGTTCGAATCTACCCATAGATGGAATTAAAATACGGCACTAGACGTGAGCGAGATCTTAGGCTTCGAAATCGAGAAATATGCATCTACCTGAATTTCAGGGAATAAAATAATTTCGATATCTTGTTTTCGTATTAGCGGTGTTATTGGCAGTTGGAAAATTACATTCGGGACTAATTCTAAATTATTTCTTTTATCCATTTATTTCTCATTAGAAGTAATAAATGGAAAAAAGCACAAGACTTTTAAACTAACCTTTGTTGGAAAATTTCACTCCGATTTAGTTTGGGAAAAGAGTCTTTTCTTCGAAACGACAAGGACGAGAGCTCCAAGGAAAAACTTTGGTTCTTTTGTTCCTGGTGTGCACGTACTTGGTAATTTTTAATCCCAGCTTTGCCTATTCCATTCATTGTAATAATTATGCTTCGTTCGGTCTTCATCGTGATCCTAAATCCATCGACGGTTCACCGAGCTGATCCGACTTTAAAAATAATTTTCTTTTTTTTTCACAAGTAAGAAAGTGTGCGACGAGCCAGCGGACTAGTCCGAAGGTAAAGCGTAATCAATAACGTGAAAAATTTTTCATCGAGTCGCCTCGCTTGACGGGCAGAGGTGGAAGGAGCTGGAGAGAAAATTCTCATTCCCGAGAGGTCAACTCTCGCCCGACATTACGCGCGAAATATCCGCGTAGGCCAGGGGACGAGACTGTATAGAGGCGACCACCACGTTCAGAGGCAAATTAAGGCACAGAGGCCATCCACTAAAGAGGCTTTTCGAGCGGGTTTTTGTTTTTACCATAAGATAAGCTGGATGGCGGACGTGACACCCCCATCATTGTCCGCTTTGCACGCTCGAATTTCCGTCATCCTGTCTCACGACGGATGGTTGAAGCGGTGGGGGGGGGTGTAGGTGGAGCGGGGTAAATTCGGCGGAGTTAGCGGCTCGTCTAATTACGAGGAAGATCCCTCTACGCGAATAAGAGAGAAATAGAGAGACTTTGGAGCTTTCCAGATGTAAAAGTGAAATATTCTACTCGAGCGAACGTGCGCGGCCGCTTCACAGAAGCGTGAATGTTTTATGGAGAGAGAGTCCGGGGTTATCACTCGAGGGACGATTAAATGAGGTCCTATATATGTATATATATATATATATATATATATATATATATATATATTTCTCTGGAGCTGGAGATCAATTAGTCCTCGTTTCGAGCTGAAGAGACACGAAATTTTGAAAAGTAAAGTTACCTTCATATTCATCGTTATTCGTTCAGTATTACATAGCTTTTATTACAAGCTATTCTTTAACTCACTGCGGATGTAGGGATTTTCTTTCAACTCCTGAGAAATACATTTTACACACTATGATATATGTCCTAAAGGACTAAAATTTGTACAAAGCCCCATCCTGGATAATATTCTGATGTGACGTTACATTGCGACTTGGGAATTCAGACCGTCGAACTCTGGGTGCTATGCGATAGAGGGGTTTGAATTTTACTCATATAGTAGTTGTAGATTTTCTATTCACATACTATACATATAGTATTCAGATATAGAACATAAAGTAATGAAATATCTGAATTCAAAAGTAAAAAATTAAAAAGGTAAATAAAAAAATTCTGTTAAGCACGTTTTTTAAAGAAATAATAGTGAGAAAGTATATATATATATTTTTACAATGGTATAAAATTATCAAAAATTCCATTTCAATTCAAAAGTATTGAAAATATTCATAAAACTTTTATTAATAAAAAAGTGCATCAGAATAAACTGATTGATGAAAATTTGTTCCTATATTAAATATTTTCAATTATTCATTAGGTATTTTTTTATAGGAGGTTCACACTTTATTTTTTAGTCGAAAAATTGATAAATAGTAGGGATAATTTTACATTTAAATTAATTTAATTAATCATTATATTTTTTACATGCTTTATATTTTTACTTTTCAGTTGAATATTTTTCATCATTTTTTGAAAAGCATGTTTTTAAAAAATACCGTCTTTCTCTATTTTTTTAATATCCTTTCAATAAGAATATGGTTTATATAATTTAACAACGTATTAATAGATTTAATCTACATTCTGTGAAAAATGAAAAATTAGGCGAATGACTTACGGATCAGTTGATAGTGCAGAATACCAATAATAAAAAAATCTATTCGTTGTAAACTCACCTGAAACAAAGAAAAATAAACATTTATTAATACAAAAAGTTCAATGTTATTAAAAGAAATATTCAAAATTTATGTCTCCTTAAATTACGGAAATTGTTGAACATAAATAGATACAAAAAAATATATAACCGTCAGAAAGCATTACGCATTATTTATCGAAGTAATGAAACGAGCAATAAAAAATTCTTTCGTTCTTCGCACGAATTTATTATACTCGTCAAATTAAAGCGAAAAACCATGATAGGAAGTACAAGAAAAAACGTATTAAACGCCTTGCGTTGTACAAGCGCGTTCCATTTTAATCTAGCAGGGTGATAAATTATCCATGGAAACTGCTTACAAGGAAATATCGCAGTATATATATATATATATATATATATATATATATATATATATATATATATTTCGACAGAAAAAAATATTTACCGTCACTGCGAACGACAGACCAGTCGTAATTAACGAGGAAGATTCTGGTGGCGAATTCTTCCTCTCTCTCTCTCTCTCTCTCTCTCTCTTTCTATCTCTCTGTCTCTCCCTCTTTTTTGTTTCTTTCAACCTCCCCCTGTCGGCCATCCTTATTTATTTGCTATCCCTTTTCTTTTTTCCCCACTGACCTTTGAGATACTTGGTAAAGAACAAGAAGAGCAGCCTCAGGAGGTCTCTCTCTCTCGCTCTCTCTCTCTCTCTCTCTCTCTCTCTCTCTCTCTCTCTCTCTCTCTCTCTCTCTATATATATATAATATATATATATATATATATATATATATATATATATATAAATGGAAAAGGAGCAACCTTTACATGGATTAGAGCGATACGAGCATCGTACTAATGAATCTTTAATTAGTCGGCATTGTCAGGTTATATAGTCCCGGATACGCGCGAGTTAACGCTTCCCCGGAACTTGAGAGGCGCAAAGGAGAGAGAGAATAGGAGGTGATGGTCAAAGGAACGCGCGGACTGCCTCGTCCCCGTTCTCTCTTTCGTCTGTCCGTGCGTGTTTATATATATATATATATATATATATATATATATATATATATATATATATCGCGCGCTCTTCGTGTATTCGCCCACGCGCACTGGACTCTCGGGTATTAACCAGGCGGAAATTAATCGCGCAACACGTGAGTCGTTCGTTCGGTTTCAACGCGGCCGTCTGTATTGGAATTTTCGTCAAGAATGAAAAGAAGAAAATGTAAAGAAATTGCTAAAATAAATAAAGAAAGCTATCCAATACTCTCGGAACACTCGTTATTGTAGTCGCGGATGAACCGTTAACAGCGAGGTCTGTTTCTCATGGTCTTGTTGGCGCTATTTAACAATACATCTGTGTCTGCATCTGAGTGTGTGTGTGTGTGTGTGTGTGTGTGTGGGAGTGTGCGCGCGCGCGTGAGCGTGTGCGTGTGTGTATGCTTACATAGATATATGTAAACCGTGCGCGCAAAATTAACTGAGATAAGGCGAATGAGAACGAAGTCTACGCTATATATACGATGAAAGCGTGACTTCTTTCGTCGTGGGCGGGGGTGGCGTGAGGACATTGGCTCGTTTGAGCTTTTCGCGAGGCGAGAGACACGGCGCGAGCGGAATCGAAAGCGTTATCTTATTGCGTAGTACCCATTCCTTTTGAGCGCGCAAAAAATGCACCGCTGCACGAAGCAACGACTGTTCTTTCTGCCTCTCTCTGCCCCTCTCTCTCACTCTCTCTCTCTATCTCTCTCTCTGTCTCTCCTTCCTCTCTCTCTATTTCGCCCTCAGTAACTATCTCACTCTCGATCTCTCTCCTCACCTTTTATCAGCCACAGACCATGGGCGAAACAAAACGAATGGATGGGCGAGCTGTTAGGAAGGCGCGAATTTTACCTATAAATTATCTGGCTACATAAGTTTTTCTCCTTTTTTTCTTCCCCTATCCTATATATTTTATGCAGGACCGACTAATATTTTTCGAAATTTTTCGCTCTTAACGCTAAATGAATGTGCAAATGAAGCAACGGGTTCGTGTATCAGAGGTTCGTCTTACGTTTGACTCGTCCCTCGGTGATACTCATGCAAAGATAAATTCATAATCGAAATATTTATCATTTAATAATACATGTTTTCTTAAATTTCTTCGTACTTCGTACTTAGTTTCAACAATGTAGAAGATAAAATTTAGAAGTATGGAATATTTTGTTATGCTCGAAGAATTGAAAAAATAAATTAGTTCTGCTAATTTTCAAATTTTATTTTCATGAAACGTGTGAGTATTAAAAAAAATGATTAAGAAAGCAATTTAGAGGCTATTTGTCGTTACATTATTTGAAAATTAATTACTGTCTGAACTCTGCCTATCTTGTTATACGACTGAGTCATAAGTCTTTTATAACCTTTCCTTTCTCGCACTCTCAAGCTCGAACCAAATGTAATATTTTCAACGAATTCAACCGCGGCTAATTCTCTTTCTCTATCCATCTATCTATCTATTTCTATCTCTCGCCCCTTCGACGTTTTCAATTAACTTTTTCACATAAAAATATGGAACGCATTTAATTATTCCCTACTACGTAAATACTTTTGAATTTTGCTCCTGATCTTTTCTGAATTGGGGATCTAAATCGCTGAAAGTATTTTCAACGTAGAACCTGGTAACTGCGATTGCGAGACGTACACGAAGTACCCGAATAACCATCATAATATCAGCGAAGACTTACACTTGTCTTTGTTCTTCACCTGTCCTATGTACAATTTTTATTCGCGTCTTTCTGTACGTTGTTAATGTTCTTTCGCGTGCAATTTTAATACGAATCCTGTATCTATTATTATTATACTTATTTAATCCTCGATTCATTAAAAATGATACCATTGTTTATTTATTTTTTTATTTGTAACATTATCGAGCCCATTTCGAAAAAGTTGGAAATGTTTGATTTCGTAAAATTTCTTTGCAGTTTTCTTACCATAATTTCAGAATTTTAAAAACGCAATTAATCTCTTACATCGATTTCGTACGAGTTAGGCGAGAAGAACGAGAGAATGAAAGAGTAATGGAGAAAAAGGCCGTGAATAGGATAAACCTTTATTACCGCCCGCTGCGGGGCAAGCGTACCTTCGGGACACCCGGTGTTGGTAGCAGCGCGCCCTTTCAGCTTTCGCGATGGCGGTCGGGGGGGGGGCGAGGAGGGGAGGGTGATCATTAGCGAGAGCAGCCCGCGCCTGATTAAGGACGACTCGTTCGGCCATTCAATTAAGGCCGTATAAGCGTACGTACTCGACCGGGATCCACGGGGGCTGTGAGCTCCCCCCTCCCCCCGCCGCCGAATCGCGATTTCGCGCCGGGACAATTAATCGAAGACGAAAGAAAACGGGAAGGTGAAGTAGAAGAAAAGAAATAAGGGCAAGAGGCTTAAGCTCGCAAGTGGAAGAAGTCTCGGGCAGTGGCGTGGAAGAGAGAAGGGGGTAGTAATCTTCCTCCGCAGCAGCGGCAACAGCGGAGCGCCTTGTACCGGGGGGTGGGGGGTGGGGCTCGGGCGATAAATTCACCAGAGAACAAAGTCAACCACTGTACAGTTTAGACGGCATTATTGTCGAACAAACGCGCGCGTGGAGTCAGCGAATGTAGACACTTGGCTCGCGAGGGGTTGAGGAGGGCGGCGAGGGAAGTATTACACTTTCGTGTTTGCGACGTTGATTGGAGAGGGCGTGTTGTTTAATGGACTCTATTTTGTTACGAAATTGCGATAAAACTTATTTACGTGTATATAAATAAATACATATATATATATATATATTTTTTTTTTTTTAATTATATACATTCTTGACCTATATAGACACATCGATGAGGGATGATTAAAAGCATAACTTTATTCTGCGGTGGGATTACAATTAAATGGATATATACATATATATATATATATATATATATATACACAATATCATCGACAGGTCCGCAAAGTTTAAAGTTTGTTAGACTGGCTCGTCTACCGTGATCGGTCGCGACCTTAACTTTGATCGTTTTCGCGTTTAAAGTTATCACGAGGTCCGTGCATGGTGGGCACGGCAAAGGAAATCCACCCGCGCCTACAGTGCATACGGTGCCTGTTCAGGCGAAGGCTTTTGCCCGAACCGTAGGCAGCGCGGTTCTGCTTGCCCGAGCTGTCGCAATATTCTCAAATGTGTGCCTCGACTGCCGCGGCTACTTTGCGTACAGTACGAGGTGCAGAATTTTGGCTCCCAGCGCGGTCTTAAAAGATGAAGGAGAAGGGGTAGCCGGAGGCAACTAACTATGCGAGGCAATTACTTGTAGCTTGTTCTTACTGTTCATTTTTTCTAATCGATACTATTTTGGCAGTAATCAATTTTCAAGAAACAGGGGGGAGGGTGGATAACGATGGAGAAAACTCGTTTGCAGCAAAGTTCGAGGTATTAAGGATCAATCCGTGAGATCTTCCGTCCTGATATGCATGTGCATATATATTTGTGTGAGTGTGTGTGCGTGCGTCTGCGTGTGTGTATGAATGAGCGCGTGAGAATGAATTGAAAGTTCAACGGGATATGACATATCTAACTGCAGTACCCCATTGAGTGTAAATAAAAAAGGGAATATTCTCATCGAATACTTGTAGCCAAATCATTATATATATATATATATATATATATATATATATATATATATATATATATATGTATGTATGTACGTATGTATATATACATCATTCTTGAAAAGCCGCTTTACAGAGTCAGGAGCAGTATAAATTTTTTTTACTTATGAATTCTGTATAAATTTTTTATGCCCGAGTCGATTCGAGCAGAAAGTGCCATCCGCCTGCGAGATCGATTCTCTCCACTTCCGCCGTAAAATTTTTCCGGGCCCTCGGGCGTGCAAAAGAGAGTGAGAGAGAGAGAGAGAGAGAGAGAGAGAGAGAGAGAGAGTGAGATAGCGAGTTCCAATATTGCCGCGGGGTCAAGTTTGCACTTCCAGGATGAATCGAAATCCACTTATAACGAGTAATCCGTTCCCTATCCCCCCTTCACGCCATATTCCCTCTTGACTAGCGACAGTCGCGACGGAATGAAGTATCGAGGGTATGATAAATTAAATCCATCCAAGATAGTAAATTTATATATATATATATACATATACACGCGATTGGATAGAATTTGTCGTTACATGAGCGATGCTCGAGCAGTCGTATATTTCGGAAATGACGGTATTTAGGACTGGACATCGGATGTATATATTTGACAAATCGTAATGCTCAATCAGATATTTACATACGTGCGAATACGTAGATTTCCTACCCTCATTCATTAGACGAGGAGATTACTAATTTATTTTCTTATATTTAGCCGACCAACCCCATGCTCAGGATTGATTAACGCCATTTTTCGACGATCAAACGAAGCCAATGCTCTTTCTGCATCCGTTAATAGTTCCGGTATTGGAGAGGTTACATTTCCCTCTATTTACTGCGGCAAAAAAGCTAATTAACTGTCCGCTTCAGGTAAAAGTGTGAAATGCTAAAGTATAAAGTATAAGTATAAATGCAAAAGGTGGTAATACATATATACATTATAACATTATATATATGTATAGATACGTATTGACGAGATCTATGAACCTTTTCACGTCGAACCAATAAACGAATATTATTGTTATGCAACGAAATATCGAAACGTTCGTCTGCTAGTCGATCGAGCATAAAATAAAATTGTGCTATGCGACAACAGATTTTTTTTAAACATCAATCTATATTACGAATCAGAAAGCAACGCGTTCTTTGTTTAGATTTTGCACGATATGAAAAACATTAGTATACATTACCTTTCAGCTATGAATTATTTTATGTCAGCTATTCATTCGAATAGGGTTCGAAATTTTCCCATGTATATGAGAAAACCCAGGAAACTTTTAACTTTTGAGGAGTAGGATAATCAATTTTTTACGGCACACTCTGGACTGAATATTTTTTCTTGTAGCTTACAATAACAAGAAAACAGTAGGGTTCCTCCTTTTTTTCTTTATTACTACCTTATTTTTCGTTTTTGGAGAAAAAAAAACTTTTGATTACCCTCAATAAAAATTTATGACATATTTGGTTCTGACATATCTTACTACCATGTTATAACAAACTTGGAAGAATTTGGGCAGTGTTCTCTGATGGAATAAAAAAACCGAGTAGCCCATAGAGATCTTAACAGAGCTTTACTCACACGATTTTAAGCGTACATTAAAAAAATTGCTGTATTCTTTCAGGTCATTAGTTTTATTTCATTATAGTTTAGTTTTAATTAAATATTTTACGAAACGCAGTCGATATTAGAGATTTTAAATGCTAGGAATCTTTGTTTTTAGGGCAATTTGGTTTTACGTTATTTCATAGTAATACATGCGCATTTTTGTTGGACACACCTTTGAAACTTCTGATTTTCATTCTGCCGAAGTTCATAATATCGAGAAAATTTTTGTAGAAGTTTTAATAACGACCAATTTGCTGATTTTTTTCTGTAATTTACTTAAAAACGTATGTACTACTTTAAAATTAGCGACAAAAAATTCAATTTAATCACAATAAAAGCATTTCATTAGGATCTCATTCGTGCAAAACATGCAGAAAATCCCTTAAAAATCATGTCATTATTTGTCATTAAATTTTTTTTTAGACTTGATTAGAAACATCTACGCCACTATATAGTGAGCCCTCGCTCGAACCTGCCACAATACTCACCTTGCTGGCTTTGCTCTTCGTCCGATGATGGTGATGATGGTGATGCGCTTTTCCGCCCTCGGCGCCGGCCAGCGCGCGCTCGGGCGTCCCCGTGTTATTATTGTTCTTCGCCTTGCCAGCGGCGGACGCGGGCGAATTGCCCCTGCTCCTGGTGGGAAAGTGCTGCTGCGGCGGCAGCCTCGCCAAGTTCTGCGGGGACGGGTGCTGCTGCTGCGGCGGCTGCTTCTCCTGCTTGTCCGAGGAGCCGGCGGGCGACGGATGCGGCTGAACGGTCTGGTGATTCTGCTGCCTCTGCTTATCGCGGCAGCGGCAGACGGGCCCCGGGCCACCGCGGCCAACCTGATTGTGGGCGGAGGCGGTGGTCTCGCCGCCGCCCCCGCCCCCGCCCCCCGCCGAGCCGGAGGTGGAGGCACCCCCGCTCAGGGCCGCCGCAGTCAGCTTGCTGGCGTAATAGTACATCGCGCACATTTATACGCTGAGAGGGGGCGCTCAACTGCTTGGCCGGCACGCCGCCGCGCTCCGCTCATCACTGCGGGAGCCGCCGATGACTGGTGCTTATCGCCTCGACCCGACCCGACCTGCCCCGCCCCGGGGACTACTCGCCGCAGCGGGCCTAGCCGACGGCGAGCCGCACGGCCGTCTGGGCGAGGTCTCCTCGGGGCCGCGGCGACCGACCTCCGTCACCGGGAAAATCAGCCTGGGAGGCTCGCCGACGAGGAGCGAGGATGGGGCCGATGCGTCCGGGTAGCCTTGTCGGCGGAAAGACGCGGACTCGAGTGGCGAGGATGCCGAGGATAGTCGATCGATCGGTAAAGGATGATATTGAGCGGAAGACAATTGGATTTCGTGAGACGAGAATCCAGAGGCGCTGAAAGAGACGATGAATTTGCGTTGCGCGTCAGTCAGCTGTAATTTTTAATTTCGGTAAGTTTTCCGGTAAAGGCAGAGGCGGAGAAGGAGAGAGAGAGAGAGAGAGAGAGAGAGGGGAGGGGAGCAGAGTGGTAAGACCGCGCCTTTGACCGATAAAATCTGCTCGTGGCGGAATTTCGTTTTCGAACCCCTTTTCTCCGCCTCCCCCTCGCCCCGTATGTGCTCGATTCAACCGAGGATTGCTTTTATCTTCTCTCTATTCATTGCAGCTGATTCTCGTGAGTCCTCGCGCGAGCTCCTCCCCCCTTCCCTTTGTAGTTCCTCCTCCCTCTCCTTCTCCTCCTCCTCCTATTCCTCCACCAACTCCTGCTTCTGTGCAGCGCACCGCAGAGGCTTTTGCTTCGGCGCGCGCTATTTTATCTAGACGCTCTGCTCGTCTTCCTTTTTGGCCCGATCTCCCCCCTGCCCTCTCCTGCCCCTTCCACCACCGTCCCCCCTCCCTCGTCGCGGAAGGAACTGCAAATTCCTCGCGGGCTCTGGTTGAAAAGTTAACGCTTAAAGGATGTAAAGTGGAAGATGATCGATTGGAAATTTCAAAGGAGCGCGGACGTGGGCAAAATGAAAGGTGGAGCGGGGCGGGTAGGAAGGGGGGATGAATGAGGCGGGCCGCTTCGCTTTTGGCTGAAAGTTTCGCAGTGCGCTTTAGCGGACGATCGCCGCGGGACCCTTGAATTTTTCTTCTCGCTTGCCCCGGGCGCTTCTGCGCGGCTTCCAGTTTTTCTTTTTGCCAGGCGCCCAGTCGTGGGGCGCTCCGCGCAACCAAGGAATCGAGGGTGGCTAACGCGTATTCTCTGGTTTCAGAAAATTTCTTGATCGATGACTCGATTATAAATGCGCGCGCGTGTGTGTATGTGTGTGTGTGTGTGTGTGTGTGTGTGTGTTTGTGTGTGTTTTATTGGCCCATTGATGCTCGGAATGTCATTTCAACAATATTAATCAGCGAATATTCTTTCAACATTCGAAAGGCAATTTGAGCTTTATTAAAGAATCCATAAATCAAATTGAATAGCGAATATTATATGGTATATATATGGAAATGAAAAAGGCAAAACAAAATTTTAAAAGCGAAAAGGAAAAAAAAGGAAAATAAGTTGACGAGGGTTAGGTAACTTCCAAAGTTAAAAGCTTCAGTGAAAGGATAATCTTCCGTGGCAAATATGGGTGAGAAAAATACAGGGCTCTGTATACAGAGATTTAAAACGAAGTACGCACAAGCGGTAAAAATTTAACGATATACACGTATAATCGTAAAAGGGCCTGATTTTCGGTACTTTTAGAGCTATTGAAGGGCAGGGGGTAGGGAATGTTTCCTATTATATGCATCAAAGTTTATCAAAATTTTTAGGCTTTACATAGTACTATAAATCTTGAAAAAAAGATATCTACACACACATGCACACATACATACACACACATACACACACATACACACATACATACACGCACGCGCGCGCGCGCGCACACACACACACACACACACACACACACACACACATAAACTAAACATATGTACACATATATTTTTACGATGGCTTTCAAGAAGGATGGGCTATATAACTTTTATTTCTGAATGAATATTAAATTTTGTCGTTCCGTTTTTTCTCCGAATATTATGCAGCGCAAAAAAATGAGTATAGATTCTAGAATATATTGGTATACGAAAACCAATGAAACCTACATCATAGGCAAAGAAAATAACCCAAAATCCTATTTTACAACAGCGCTTCCGTAACTATAATCAAAAACATAAGTTATTTATGGAGCTTCCGTGGCGTGCAATATCGTTCAATACTGACGTATACGATAAAGCTTTCTTTGTAAGATTTTTTGTAAACTTCCATACGAGACAAATAATCATCTTCGTCATCTTTATTGAAATGTACTATTTTTAATACCTTTCCTTTTCCAATTTAAATTTATCCTTATCAATAATAACTGTAATGATTCGTAAGCACCGTACGGTCAGGAGCTAAGGTGTAATAATGAACAATTTAGAGGTAATTTAATCCTTCGTCAAACGACGATGCGAGCCCAAGTTAATAGAGCAAATCAAGAAAGCATAAGCGTAGGATTGAGTTTCTTCACTAATTCACGAGATAATCAAGCCTATACACTTCGATACTCAAGAGCCGATAGGAAGATGAAAAACACAACAATTAGAGTCTGCAATTAGTGTTTTACACAGAATCAGTGAACAGACAGAGATACAGCAAGGGATAGAGAGAGAGAGAGAGAGAGAGAGAGAGAGAGAGAGAGAGAGAGAGAGAAAGAGAAGCAGAGTAGAAACGAACACAAAGAGGTCGAATAGACTGCTTGGTACAAAAGGTTTTATCCTTCCTTCCGTCTTTTTTATCTTCAATTCGTTCTAGCAAGATCTTCCACGCATTTCCTCCCCCCCTTCCAACCGCGGTCGATGTTCGAAATAACGTACCCCCGGAATTCTATAACTATATCGTTCCAAATTTATTCTCCGGGCGTGGTTTTACGTCTCTCACGAGCCGCGTCTTTCGCCGGCCGTTAACGCGATCGTTTCAATATATCGGTATATATATACATACATATATATATATATATATATTTATCATGTATATTACGCGCTCAGAGCCGGGGTCGCATACTTTCGAGCTGGCTTCCTCGGAGCTTCCAACTCTTTCACACTCGCGCACACAGGAACACGCTATATACTCACTTACCACGTATGAGCATGCATTTTTTTCTCCCCTTTATGATTATAGGGTGGCGTAAACAACATAAAACATCGCGAATGCCATATATTATAGATTTTTTAAGTCCAATATATGATTTTCCAAGTGAACAACAGTCTGTTTTTCGATAATTTTTTCTACTCTTTAAAGATGTGATACTGCGACGTATTAAAGATAATAGGAACGGAGGGTGGAGATTGCAGAAGGAAACTGAGATTGCTTGAATTGAGGATAGATCAGTAAGTATCATAGGCCTATGCTGGAATAAATTTTTATAGGCCTTTTTGGAAAATGTCTTAAATAATAATTAATCACTAAAAAATTTAATAAAAGAAAAATAATAGTGAAATATATTAACCGATAATCTTACTTCATTCAAGAATATAAAGAAAAAATTTAATTTTATTCGAAATTCGCTTGCTTGATAATCATTATAAAAATAAGATTTGTCTTAAAACGACCTTTCAAAATAGATTGTATAAAAAACAATTTTTATTCATAAATGATTTTATGTTTCTACGTATAGATTCACTACCCAATATTCAAATATGGGTAAGATAAAATCTATCCGTCGCCACCTGGCGGCAGGTATACACTACTCTACTAATCTTACACGATTAGAATTAGAAAAAAAAATCACCGCTAACATTGAGAGCGGCGAATTTGGAAAAGAACGACTTTTTTCTTATTCCTCATAAATTATAAAAAGAAATTTATCCTATGTTACTCCACAATATCAGAATCATATATATATATATATATATATATATATATATATATACCTTTGGACGTGAGACGCGCGACCTTTCTGCGCGCGGATCATGAAATGTCTTTTTTCTTTTCTAATTCGCGAGACCAGCCTGGCGCAGGACTCACGTTTTATGGAGCAGCCCTTCACCGCCATCACTATCACCACCACAACCTCTACCACTACCTCCACCATGGCTACCTGGCGGCCCGAAGGGGATTTACGTCGGCTGTTGCTTTAAAAGCCTCGCCCCTCCTACGCCAAGCCGGTGCGAGTCGGGTGGAGGATGCCGGGGGGTGGGGGGTTCGCTACACACCCCCACGATAAAGGCCTCGCCATCGCTGCCCCATCCTGCCCCGCCTCGCTCCCTTTTTTAACGGTCAGTCGCTTATACCGCGAGCTCGCGCTCACGCATCCACGCCTTTGTGTCCGTATGGCCTCCGTTTTACCGACGAGTTGTTCCGACCTTTTTTCCGACTCTCCCCCGTCGTTTTCTGCCTTTATTGTTTCATCGCTCGCTGGGGGGTGGTTTATATGTCCGGGAACGGAGAGGGTTGGGCAAGGGCCAATTTGTCGGCCTCTCGAGGGCCCGAATAATTCACTGTTTACCGCATATATATATAAACTGACGATCATTCGGTCATAATAAAAATAGCTGGATTGAACAAAATTGACAAGAATTTATATATAATTGCAAAGGATAGCGCTTCTATTTATATATTTACAATCATCGTATAATAACCATTTTGTCAAATGCCCATGCTCGGGCGCTACCGAACTATTGACAAAAAAAAACAATACTAATCATAAAGAAGCATTTTGTTGTTCCTTGCATAATATACCCAACATATATGTTCTATGGCTCACAACATTATATATATATATATGTATATACTTTGCGTAAAAAAAAATATTCCATTCATGCCGAAAAGGAGGGTATGGGTGCTGTCTCGCTTTTACTTCGCAAAATTATATATCGCCTTCTACCCTCTCTTCTGCTCTTGCAACGAGAATAACGCGTGGTCCACTTTAATAGCGTTCGCCCTCTATCCTCTACTTACCACCGGCTATAAAGCAAACTGAAAACTATATCGCTGACAAAAGAGTCCTCGCTATTATATTTTCCTATATAATACAAACATTAGATCCGAGCTGTATAAAGCTTTTATATATATATATATATATATATATATATATATATATATATATACATTTTTCAAGAAGGAAGAAAATTCTGAACTTATATTAGGGGTGGGTGGGAGGCGAGGCGTAAGAATCCACCACTCCCTTTGACCGGTGTGCTACTGAAAATTCGATTTAAAGCCACATACCTTTTATATATTTCTGCGCGAGCAAAAGCTCTCTTTCTCCATCGCCTCTCTCTCTCTCTCTCTCTCTCTCTCTCTCTCTCTCTCTCACTCTCACTCTTGCTATTTATCCGATATCGATAGTTTCACACTCTTTGCCTGTGTTTATATAAAGAAAGAGAAATGGCGTGCACAGATTGTACCGACGAATCGACCAACCCCTTCTCATCACGAGATTCATAATAATCTCTCGGACAAACTCGCTTACGCGGTATGAGCAGGCGCGGGCGCGCTCGATTTACCCTTCTTGCTTGCGCGGAAATAGGCTAAGGAAACCACGCAATGGGCCTATCACTCTCTCTCTCTCTCTCTCTCTCTCTCTCTCTTTCTCTGCGATGAGGCACGCTTTTACGACCCCGTGCCCCGGTAACGTCGAGCGATAAATTTTCGCCGACGGGCACCTGGCGAAGGAATCGCGCGATAGAGCGGGCAAAAACTTTGGACGCGAGGAGGGCGAAAGCGCCCGGGATAGAGATTACGCGGGCTCAGCGCGCGTTGACTCGTACTACTTGTGCGGTTTACTACGGCGTTTTCTTAATTTTTTTTCTCTTTCTTTCGCGTAGATCCGGTTGAAGGTTCTCGCGTTCGTCGAGAAGGAAGTTTGTTTTTTGGCGCATTCGGTGTTAAGGGGATTTTTAGAAGTGATTGTTTTCTGTAGTAGACGACCGTGTTTTCGAACTACACATGAAATTGATTATATTTGCGGAGGGCAAAATTGTCCCCATTAACGTTTAAATTATAATGCCAGACGTATCTTAAATATTTCCGTAGGATATTGTAATATTAAGCGTAAACCATTTTCGTCGCATTTATAGTCTATTGAAACCTATGATCGGAAGTTCACTTTGCGCGTAGTTTTTAAAGCGCACTTATATCTGCTTCTGAAAATTTTACGAACGCACTCGTAACAACCGTTACCGTCCGTTATAAAAAAAAATTCTCTAGATAAGAGAAAGAATTGTTTCCTATAATAATTAATACGATCCTAGAAGCGAAATAAAAGAACGATCCGCCAGACGGCTTTATTTAATCACAATAACGCAATTGACTTTATAATGAATTTTATGCTTTCAGCGTAATTTCCGCAATAATGAAAAAGGAAAGAAGAGGAAGAAGAAGAAGAAGAAGAAGAAAAAAACACAATTGGCAAAATCAAACTTTAGTACTACTTTATTATCTTCACGGCATCGTTATTTTTGCTCAGCCCAGCGCCGGTTCTCTTCTCATCGGATCGCGCGATAAATTTTACCTCCGCCATCAAAATGCAAGAAAAGCTTTTAAGACCTTCTCCCTCTCCTCGTACTCCCCTCCTCCTCCCCTTCTTTTACCTCTCCTTCCGCGGCGAGTATCATAAACAGCGGCTCTTCTGCTCTTTGCCAGGGAATCAACCGAATTTTCACCTCTTGCATCTTCCATCCTTCCTTTTACCTTCTCGCTCTCTCTCTCTCTCTCTCTCTCTCTTGCATCTCCCTTCTACTTTCCCACACCGTTTTATTTCCCTGCAGACTATCGCCGTCAGGGACCAACATGCTCCCAACGGCCTTGCTCCTCCCCCTCTTCTACTCTATCAGCGCTATGCGAATTAATAACGGACGATTTGCCTACACATCCCCAGTCTTGACAGATAGGTATAATCTTTGTATATATATATATATATATATATATATATATATATATATATATAAAGGGATTGCCATAGCGTTCAAAGAATACTGTCACCGACGCGTCCGGCCCCTAATTAGTTAAATTAGTTGCGATCCACGTGAAGCCAATATATATATATATATATATATATATATATATATATATATATTTACGGGACGTCCACAATTATTTAGATTAATATATTCATATTCATCGATCGTCTATGTCCCCCTCCTCATCATCCTTCTCCTCCTATATGCTATATACGTTTCTCGCTATTGTCCGCGGAAGTTGGTTACGCCTCGCGCGCAAAAATCTCGATCCTCCATCCGCCATAACGTACAATTTATACAATGATCAATAGAGTGTAACCTATGGACGAGCGGAGTTTTGCTTTTGAATCCCGCTTCTCATTCGTCATAATGAGCGTTGTTCTACTACGAAGTGTTCAAATATGTGTAAATTACGTTTTGAATTATATATTGGATAATTGACAGAATCACTTTTTCAGTCAACACTTTTACTTTTTTAACATTTCATGAAGCGGTAGAAATATATACAGTAAATTTTCGTTTTGCTTTTTATAAATGTATATGTGAAATCGTAAAAGTCTATTTTTATTAATATTCGAGATAGTTCAATCGGCGCGAATCTATATCTGAAATAGAAAAAATAGATTTGGCAATCAATTGAAAGTTTTGTATCAAATATATATGTAGCCTATGCTTAGTTTTTTAGCCTCTCTCACAAATGCAAACTTTTGTTCTATTCATAGAATTTTTCAATTAAGTTAAATTGAATAAAGAGTAAAAGGTACGCAAAAAACTTCGCTTCTTTTACAAGCTTTACCTATTTTCTCTATGTGGAGGAGAAAAAATGAAGTTCTTTATAGCTCAAAAGTTTTAGTTTTTTCAATATAGATATATTATCAGCTTAGTAACCGGAGTTAAGTGTACAAAAATTACAAGCTAAAATTTTTTTGTTTTTGATAACCTACGCACTCAGCTTCGAATCATTATTAATCTTTAAATTTTTTTCTGGACAGAATATGATGCGCGATAGGGCTTATCTAAATTAAACAACAAAAATTCGATATGAAAGAAAAAAAATTACAATACACCTCCTAAAATTATCATTTACGAAACTCTGTAAATTTTTTTATATTAAACTATTTCCTAAAGCCAATTATATATTTCTGTATGGTGTGTCGGAAACGTCGAGAAGTTCGATATATATATATATAGGCATATAAAAAGGATAAAAGAGCAATTTCATTGCAAAAAGGATCGTCGAAGGCGGCCATTGGGCAGGATTCGATGAGATCCGATCGTGAACTGCATCGATCGACTTCGACAGTTAATTCCCGGCAGCTTTGTTCACGTTGTAACTCACCGAGCGAAAAAGAGAGGGAGGAGGGGGAGACTCTTTCTAATAGAAGATAATTAATCCGGGGGAGGGGTGCTAAAAGAATTCCTTCCGAAATTGTACGGGATCCGTGGTGACGTAATTCGATCAGCCGATCAGTCGGACTCTAATGGAGACGTAATGAGCAAACGAGCATATATATATATATATATATATATATATATATATATATATATATTGTTTATACATATATATCTTATATATACTTTTGAAATCAAAAGTATCGTTCAAGGCAACGTGCAAGTTTCAATTACTAACAGCGACTGGCCCTTTGGTGTTTATTTATGTGACCGATTACTTTGTAGTTAATGTAAATTATTTTTATAGAAAAATACGCAAAATGACGATACGCTTTCATGAAGATCATGAATTTATCATACTCTGTGCAATATAAAATTTTTTCATTACACTTTTATTTTACGATTAAATAAAATAAATTTACAACTGGCTCATGATGCATAATCTTTCTCATTTTTCTCGTTATTTTGTCATAAATTTTAAAATAAAATGTACTCTATGTTACGCCACTGTCAATGCTCTATACTAACAAAATTCCGTTCCAATCGGTCAAGCAGTTTTTCATAATTACGTGATCATACAAAAGAAAGTTCGTCTTTTGGAAGCATTATCCCAATTATTATTACAATATTAAGTGAATTATAAATACATGTAGAAAACAGTAATATACTACCAGTAGCATATAATCCACAATTGGTGTGTAAATGGCAATTTTTATTGAAAAGTTTCGAAGGATCCTGCGTTCCCGTACCCAAGAAATTTGCTTTAAAATGAATAATGATAAAATTTTATTAACTTTTTATGAAGATTCTTGAGAGAAACATGAATTCCCACTTCTTAGATCAACCATAGCCTTACAAGCCATAATAATCTAGATAGTAGACCGCACCCAGACGTTACTACTTGGTATATATGTTTAGTACTTTACTTATGTCTCAGTTGCAAACAATTTTCGGATATTTTCAGTTTTTCTTGCTAATATTATCCGTATATACAAAATTATTTAACTGGTAATTTTATCGCAGTATTTGCAATATAATCATTCTTTCAAACTTGGTCATGAAATTGAATGCAATTTGGTTGTATTCATTTTACATGCAATTTCTTCGATAGCATCATTAGAAGCTATAATTAACTAATATATAAATAATTATTGTAATTATATATATATATATATATATATATATATATATATGTATATATATATGTGTGTGTGTATATATAATATGTACATCTGAAACATACATTACATTTCTATTCTTATAATAAAATTATCTGAATCCTCGAATCTAATTTTCGTCTCGTGCAAGTATAACATTTACTTTCGGCTCCCCGCAGAATTGACTTTTTCCTTTAATGTATTATCGACGAATGCTCGCTTCGAACGCGAAGTCACTACCGAGCATCGCGGGATAATTCGACTCTTCCTTATTCCAATATTCATTAACGTTACTTCCTCGGTAAAATCGAGAGCTCCATTTGCTTTTATTTTCGAGAAAAAGAAACTAAACAGGGTTTTCGCGAATACGCGACATTTTCGTAAAAATAAAACTACAAATCGGTAGAAAAAGTTCCAGCGTTATGAATCATTTATATTGTTTTAAATTTTTGAATAACAATTACAAATTATAAGCTGCGGATGATCTTTTTATATACTACAGAGCTGTTTCATGTCTCTCTATCTCGCTCTCTCTCGCTTTTTCAATATTTATTATAAAGCTATCTATTTTTGTTTTGATTTACTTTTAGATTCATATTTGTTTATTTCCTACTTGTTTGACTTCCTGTAATATAAATAAGACTGATTTACTATGTAATTACGTAGTATTCTTATATTTGCTATTTATATTATATTTTATATTATACCTCGACTGAAATGACTTTATATTATTGAACTAGCATGTTTGGCTGCAAATGTCGTGATTAAGTCTCATTGTTAACGATATTAAAGTTTTTTTATAACTTGAAATGATTTTAAGTTATATGTTGCTATATTTGTTGTGTCTGTTGTGCAATAATTTTCTTTGCTGTTTAAATTTACATCATAGATATTCAACCAGAATGTTTTACATAATTAGTCATTACATGACTATTACATATTTTATTACGATTTTATGAGTAATATAGATATGTTTGTTTGAAAGGTGAATAAAGGCTATGTATCCATCTCTCTCTCTCTCTCTCTCTATCGCTCTCTCATTATCGCAACAGATTCATGGACGTAAAGGAGCTCTCATCTTGGAACGTATTGGGACAAAGCTGCCTGTCTACCGAGAAGACGCGCACATATATCTACACACGGATTATTTCGAGGATCGAGCCTTCAGTTGTATCCGCGCTCGCACGCTCGCGCACATTCGTCCGTGTACGCGCATCCTCCTCCGCGAAATCTGAAGGGCCTCCCCCCCTCCACCAACGCCACCGCACGTCTCTCATTACTTGCGTGCGCGTTCCGCCCGGGGGCGCTTTAATCACGACGTATAATGTAGCCCCTCGAAGGGGACTACTTCAGCTGCCTGCCCAACCCCCCGGCCCCTTAACCCGGCCGCTCGCGGAGCGCTTTGCCACGAGCGTTTTCGTCGAGCGGCGAGGCCGGAGGACGAGGGGGTTTATGAAAGACGCGGAAGAATTATTTTTTGAAAAATTCGGTATCCGGTGATAGTAAAAATATTTTACAATTTTAGTCTAATAATAGATAAATTTTTTATTCTAACAATAGAAAATTTCGGAGCTTTGGAATTGTATTCAGCTGTTTTGTCCGTCCTATACATAACTCCATGTATAGGATTACGGGATGGATGGAAATAATAAAATAATGGAAAAAATAATAATGGAAATAATGGAAATAACCTTCGCGTATTGGATTATGCGGATGGATGGAAATTTTGAAAAATGAATGCTATACGCTGAAGCTGAAGCGCAGATGTTTCTCTTGGTATTTAATACTTCCTGTTTTAGATTATTTTTTATTTAAGATAGCATAAGTATTTAAAGTCTCCACGATGATTCACATTTTTACTCTACTAATGCTCTGTTAGATCCAAGTCTAATTATCTTTTCTTACAGTAAGACATTTTTTGTAATACTTTTTAATACTTTTTCTATCTCTATTATGTTAATTTTGAGATTTTTCATTCGTAAAAATGATACCTCAGAAATTTTTTAATTAGAGCAAAAATAAACGAATTAACATTGATATTTTATTATCAACAGTTCAATTTTACAATTATCCGTCTAATTATACGGCACTCCGAATTTTTTCACCAACATAATTACACATGTATGCAATTAGTCGGTCGGGCCAGAAATACAAGCTTGATGTAATAATCCTCCGTCTAACGATCGTCATATTACGGCGCGGCTGAAAGGGGCGAAATATTCGCCGCAAATTCTATTCGCCAATTAATCAACGGTGGGGGGGGGCGTTGAATAAAAAGCTTAAACGAAATTCCGATGGGCTTGAAAAATTTCACTGCGTCACCTCGTTATTTAGAATATAAATAATAATATTAATCTGGGGCTTGAAGCTGTGAGAAGAAGAGGAGGGGGTGGAGTGGAGTAAAAAAACAGACACGCGAAAGGGCGAGCGACGGGTAATTTCAACTAAAATTAGATGTGCCATCGCTCATCCGTGTCGAAGATATATTCCATTTCATATAAAAAACAATGGTCTTCGAGAGCTAAAAAAACATTTGTGTTTTTCAGCCCCGCCACTTATGCTAACCGCGTGGATCACTCTTGGACACATCGCGTATGTATTTTACGTATATTTGAATACTAAATTTGGAAAATTTATTTTTATATAGAACTTAATTAGGATTTACATATTTTCTTTTCTCTGAAATTACCCTGAGTATTATCTTGCGACACTTAATGTATCGTTTAAAAAAATAATATTTTTTCAGAATTATTAATGATATCAAACATCTGTGTAAAATTGTAATCTCGGGAAGAGAGAACAAAATATGTTTAGCACTATCTGCATTTGAATCCATCCTCATTATTCATTAAAAGAATTCGAATGAAATACGGTATTGAATATTTACAGAGCTTAAGTATTTTGTTTAGATGTATAAATTAAAAATAATTCATATTATAATTATTGACGTTTAAAAATATTCTTGAATAATAATTATAATTGTATATAGATGTAGATGTTCATATATAGATATTCTAGCAACGTTTCCTTTGCTTTCTTTGAGATTCCTTCTCTTATTGAATTTCTCTATTATTAAAATATCTAGAAACAAAAGGTTGAACGAAGTGCGGATTTTGATATCGAATTATCCACCCAAAAGTTTATTACGATTCTTTGAAACAATAAGTATAATTACAGAAAAGAAGGAGTACTATGTTGAGAAAAAACATTTGAAGTAATTCTCTTTGATCCTCTTTAATACTGAGTTTTCACAAACTTTGTATTTACAGGGTTCAAAATATTGGTGTGAGACATCTAATAGACTTTAATTCAAGTTTCACATGGATTACACATAGTTACATAGATTTTAAATCACGTTTCAAACACACAACTGGAAATTTAGAACGATCTCGACAGGTGGAAAATATGTTATTATCAGAACTCCTTATACATTTTTTTGCAATTGAAAGATAGTACAAATATTTTGTTTAGACTACAAATCAGAGTATTCAGAGACATGAAAATATTTACGCAAATTTACGATGGCGAGATTCACGAGGACTCTGTTTTTATATTTGTGGATGGGAAAACTTCTTAATTCTCATTCTCTCCTCTCTCTCTCTCTCTCTCTCTCCTCTCTCTCTCTCTCTCTCTCTCTCTGTCTTTCTCTCTCCCTTGAGCGTGGTAAATCTGAGCGGCAGTGTGATGTATACACGTTGCCGACAATTTAGCAGCGCGCTCGCGTAAAGGAACAAGTACGCCACTCAACGAATTCGCTTTATCGTGTCTGTGTGTGTGTGTGTGTGTGTGTACGCGCACGTGCTTGTGTGTAGAATTGTAGAGGAAAACGAGCAAGAGACAAGAGTGGATGGGGAGCGAGACAGAGGAAGTTGCTGAATTATATCCTATCTGTATAATGGCATTTGCTCTTCTCTATGTGTAGGAGGAGAGAGATAGAGAGAGAGAGAGAGAGAGAGAGAGAGAGAGAGAGAAACATCACTTTAGCATTTACACACACACACACACACACACATATATATATATATATATATACACATACGTATATATACTTGACAATCATGGAATTGAGACTTTGAGCTCTCTACGATGATAATCGCTCGAAATGTATATACGTTGCTCATTTGCCTACTATATTATTCAGAGCCCTCATTCTTTTAGCCTATGTCTCTCTCTGTTTCTCATTATGTTAAGCACGCGCCCTTAGTATATGTGCAACTGACATACTGAACTTGAGAATCGAACGCCGATCATATACCTGAGTGCGCGAGATGTGATCCAGTTTTTCACATTGATCTATGTTCCGTCGTTACAATATTGTCCGCGCAAACCTAACTTAATGTTACCAGGTTTTGTAAATGCTTTACGATCGATAAAGATATTCGAACAATGCAAAACTCTTTTGGTCGAAACGTATGGTTACGATTTCTCGCTATTCGAAACTCGTTTGTGGCTCTTACGAAAATACGTGCAATTTGAAAATATCGAGATAAAAATTTTTAAAAGTCAAGCAAAAAGGGTTTTACAGACATTTCAACTACGAATGAGATTTGCAAAAGGATGAGACTTGTATTTGGAATATTTAAACCTTCTACGGAGGGGGGATACGATACAGCGCTACAACGTGACCTTAAAATTATAACTCTTGCACCGCGTCCGTTCGACTTGTGCACCGCGCATTATTGTACTCTTGTTCGTCACGAGTCAATCGTCAGAAAGTCCTCAGCGTACTTAATAGGTCGGTATCCATGACGGATCGCGCTTGGGAATAGGCGCCTGAATGTTTTACGGCCCTGAGCAGGTCGTCGGCAATAGAGCTCAGACTGCCTATTAAAAAAAAAATGACTTCATTAAAGGTTCAGTGGTTGTCGGAGTCAAACGCAAATAATTTACTTTCATTCGGAGCAAGGCTTAATATTGATTTTTATACTTTGATTACACTTCTCTCGGTGTAATGAGCGTTCTTTAGATTGTCCTTCCACTCTTCTCTCTCTATCTTTCTCTCTCTTTCTCTTCCTCGCTCTCTCTCCCTCTTTCTCAAGGAATTAAGGTGTCGCAGCACTCAACTTCTAAGCTTCTCTTTTAACTTTCTCAAGTTCTAAATAATCTTACCATTGATATAAAAAAACTTGTTAGTGTCTATTAAGTATTCAGATTGCAAATTCCCATAATAAATAGTATAATAAAATATAATAATGTATAATAAAAGATTTTACGGTTTTAGTTAATTTATTAGTTCTATTGTAATAATTAATTAATACATAAAATAATAAAAAGAATTTTACTATGTTTGCATATAAAAACTCAACACGTAATCTTTTTGTAAGGGAAACGGATAACTACGATTCGGCCAGGGTATCAAACTTGATACAGATATACTCGATGTTGCTATGTTAAGGTGGCTCGAGTGCAATTCAAATTACTGGAAAACTACATAAAACCACTATTAAATGTTTTATTAAACGAAACAATAAATTTTCAGATAAAAATATTAATAAAAGCTGCTGGTCAAAATTTTCTGAAAGCGTTTTAAAAAGAATATTTATTGCATGGTTTATATATCTATAGATAGAAAATTTCATGCTCTTTTCTTAAAATGTTTATTTAATTACTTTGTATAGAAACTCAAGATTTAAATAAAGAAACGAAGTATTCATAGTAAAACTTTTAAGCTTTTGATCGATATTTTCCACTATACATCATGACATCTAGCTAAAATATTATATTTAATTATTCCCGTTAATTGTAAAAGTATTTATATGATTTAAGGCCATTGAATCAATCAGTTATTGAAAATACAAATAATATCGTTGAGACTTAAAAAAATCCAACTAAATCGAAAATAGTTTGAAAGATTATTAATTTTTATATATTAGAATAGTATCTATTAAAAAAAAACAACAAAAATATTTCTTTTTATAGCATCTTTTTGATTCAGGAGCCGCACTCGATGTACCTTAAACTTACTTTCTATCAAACTGTCTGTTTTAAAATTAAATACACCCCAACTTATATACACAATCTATTCTTCGGATCAGTTTAACACCTACTGAAATTACCCTTGCGAACGTAATCGCTGATATATATAGGATATAGGTTGCGTGTTCCCGTTACTCAGCCCCACTTCTCCTTTCCGTTAACGTCGCTGGCTGACGTATATACATATACATGTATACGTACGTGTCGTCGCCATCCATTATTCCGCGGGCGAAGCGCCGTGCTCGGAGGGCAACCAGCAAAAAGTGCGCGCACGCATCCCTGTTAAGCCCTCAACCACCCCATTTTCCCGCCCTCCGTCCATGTCAAACCGCCCCGCGAACGAGCAAGCCCATATACATAAGATGTATACGCTAGAGCAGGGCGACGAGCATATATATATGTATATATGTAGTCAATAGGGGCGAAGGGAGAGAGGATACTTTCGCTCAAGTTTCGACTTGGCGGCAAGCGAAATGAATAATAGATCGTTGCCGAGTCGAGAAAGAGAGAGAGAGAGAGAGAGAGAGAGAGAGAGAGAGAGAGAGCCCGATCGATCGCTGCCTACGTCGCGGCGCTTAAAAACGAATCAACGCCGCGAGCGGGAGGGACGCGCGCGACGGAGGATCGCCGATCCCGCCGGTCTCGATCGGCTGCCGCGCTCATGCTAATCCCGCGGCGCCCCGCCGAAACGGCAGAGCGGGCGAGCGTGAGCTGGTGCACTGCGGGCGTGCCTCGATTAGCATTCGACGGGACCTCGTTGTCGAATAGCCCGCGGGGACCGGAGAAGATCGGCGGTAAGGGCGGGAGGGGTGGGAGTCAGCATAAGTTACGTCACTCCAGCGTGAACGCCGATGGACTCGGAGCGTGTTTGCGCCTCTTTCTCTCTCTCTCTCTCTCTCTCTCTCTCTCTCTCGCTCCCTCCCTCTTTCGTTAGACTCCTCGCATCAAGGGATGAAACTCGCTGGGAACGAGGAAGCAGCCTATATATATATATATATATATATATATATATATATATATATATATAGTCTATAGAATAGCGGTGTTTTCGGTTGCTCAGCTGGGCGGCGAGTTTCGTTGCGCGGAAAGGGATTAACGACGATGCCGCCGTTGGCCGCGGCAACCAGTGATTTTCAGCGAATCGCCGCAATGCTTGTACATATGTGTAGATATACATGTAAGGTGAGTTTGATCCCGTAATTCGAAGAGTCGAGCCATGCATGAAGTGCTATTTTCACTGAAAACAATTGCAAACCAAGCGTTTTCCGTTTCGAGGCGCCATTCCTCGAAACAGAAATTCTCTCATATAGAAGGGTGTTTAAATGATTAAAGGAAGGAATCGAACAACCAATCGTTAAAATTTATTTGTCTTTTCTACCGTCTATGTAGTTTATTCGAATCAAAATGGGTTTCGACAAAATACCTTCTCACAACTATATATATATCTACTCGTCAAAGTAATTAATTGTAATTTACCGGAGAGTAATATATCATTTAAAAAACAATTTTAATAATCTCTCTGCTCACCTATCATGAACTGAAACGATTTCGCGTGTAAGCACTTCCACTCGTGAAAGTAAATGAGATAAGAGATAATCATTTTTGTATTTATTGTGACAAGGAAAGTCGTTTGATTTCTGGTATTTCTTTTGAAAAGAGATATGAGACTTGAAAAATCTTTCCTATTTTTAATGATACATTGTTAAGTTATATTAGAATAAATCAATTGCTATGAATATTATAAGGGTGAAATGCCAATGAAGGCCAATCAAAAAGATTTTGCTTTTGAAAACAGACTGCTAATTTGTTTTACCGTTATATTATTTATATTTATTGTTTCAACTAAAATTATTATATATATTTAGAATAATGACGACCTATAAATTGAATATTTTAATTCAAATATTCTTTTATTAATATTACGTGCATTATAAAAAAATGTTTATTCAAACAGCGTAATGAAATACTTTATTCATGTGATATAATTCTCTACTAAGACACAAGTAAGTTACTTTATTGATTCCACTAAATATTTCATTAAGGACTCTTCGTATAAAGATTTCTTTGAATTTCACGGCGAATTAATTCTAATAAAATGTTTTTCAATCAGCAATTAGTTCCATCTCTCGGAATTGCCAATTATACTTTCTAATTGACAGGAAATGCAAAAAGAATACTTTCATACGAAGTAGATTTACATAAATAATAAAATTTGCCATGAAAGAATTTGAATAAACTAAATGAGCAGCGAAACCAAGAAAACTTAGGTCACAGAAGAGTCTGCGCTAAGCGCGAGTTTAGGTCATGTGGTGTAGCCTATCATATACGAGCGTATATATATATATATTAAAGTTATTTATGTTATATTACATTCTATCACAGAGTTGAACTCAAGAAAATTCGGATTTGCTATTATTATTATGAGTAGCATCTATATAATACAATAATTCATTTAAATCCTACATTATACCGGGAAGTCGTCGGTGGAGCAGGAGGGAGGGATGAGAGAGCAGCGCGCTGTCTCAGAAAATGCCCTATCGATATAAAGCCAAGCTTAATTCGCCGACGGCGCGTATTTGTGCGGTAACGCATTAGCGGAGCGTGCCGCCGATTGTAGGCTAAACGGCCGAATTAACAATGATAAAAATGATCTTTTGCCGCGCTGTCGATTGCGCTGAAAATTTCGTCACGCCTCGCCGATGCGTTGCACGGTGTCCAATTCAAGCGTCGTTATAATTCTAACTTTATCCTTGAATCAAGGAACAGAAGAAAATTGAAAAAATTCAAACAGGTAATAGACAAAAAAAACGGAGCAGCCTGCAGTGTCGGAAGTCTCATTAAACCGGAAGGCCATAATAATGTATACTGCAAACCGTAAGTAGTAGCCTCTTTCACTCTCTCTCTCTCTCTCTCCCTCTCTGTCTCTCTTTCTCTCTCTTTCACTCTCCGTCTTTTTTCCTCGTAATATACACGGCGTTATTTTTGCCTCCCCGATGCCGCACTCGCACCCATATCCCATCATCGTTTTCCTTTGCATACTCGCATTATCGGGTACCCTCGCTGCTTTTGTATTTCGTATTCCTTTTTAACACCGTATTTTGTTCCTTTCGATTCCTCCACTTTCATCTCGTTTGTTGCAGTACTCTTTCTCTCTCTCTCTTTCTCTCTCTCTCTTCTCTTGTTCTTAGACCAGTACCATTTACCATTTTTAATATTGTGTATCTTCTCCGATTATTCTATTACGGAGCGAGCACACTTTCTATCTTTCTCTTACTATTTATCCCTCGCGCCTTCCTTTGCTGGATAACAAAGTTATTCCCCTGTCTCCCTCTCTGCCTATATATATATATATCTATATATCGCCCTCATCTTTTTCTCTGTGCACGTCTTTCAGCTGCTTTTCGTTGTTTCATTCTCGCTTTTTTCCCGATCGAAATAGCCAGCGTCCGTTATGTTAGAGTTATAAGAGACTCTCTCTCTCTCTCTTTTTGCATGTGCAACCCCCCTTGCGTTCACGAACTATGAAATTCGAAGAGAAGAGGGGAAAAAGGAGTTCTTTCCTTTCATACCTGCATCGTAAGCGCAGATTTCTTCGTGCAGGTCTATTTTGGTCAGAGCGGACGGCCTCTCGCCTTGTGGGTTAGCTGCTCGATTTTTTGATGTCTTAGCGGTCCGTATCGCGGCAGGTCTGTCAAAATTTCCTCTTTCCGATAATGCTAGTTGAATCGTGAATGCGCGAGTCATTTCGAAAAAAAATTTCTCCGTATATTATTGTAATGGGACGGCAGTGTGTTTTCATATTGCTAGTAATAAAATATTATACGCTGTTCGAATTGCTTTTATACAACGAATATTACTTGCTGAATCGTGCTGAATCTGTATGTTAATTTCTCGCAATGTAAATCAACGACCACGAAGGTGCGAAAATAATATTTCCAAGCTCATAGTCATTCAATTACGTGCGGCATTGCTTACTCTGGGAATCCTGTACGAAATATCAAATCTAAAGATTTCGCTAGATGTTTAAACACAGTCCGGCCTCGTCAATATCCAGACATGGAGCGAGAAAAATACGCCGAGAACCTTGGCAAATATGGCTTCTCCCATCGCTGCATCGCGAGTAATTTTTCTACACCTTCGCAGAGAGCGAAGTCGCGCTCCAAGTTTCCTCGACGCGCTGCGTAGGTTTACGAGTGCGCCCTTCCAAGTATCGCCAAACAAGTCCTCACTCCCCGTAACCTCCCCCCCTACGAAGTACTCTTTCCAACGGGGCGCGAGTACGGGCGCGTTTTATCGGGTAAAGGGGGTTAACAATGCGGAAAAATCCGCCGGGCCACGGAGTTGCCTCGTGCATACGAAAAAATTTCCCGATAGAAAATTGCGGAGATGTTTGTGTATGGGGAGGAAGATATATAAGATGTATACGGGTACCTGTGACGATGTATCTTTCGCGTTTTCGAATAATACACATTATGAATGTGTAGTATATATGTGATCAAGATAAAGAAATGGTTTATTCCTATAAACAACGTAGTCTTTATATGACTAAACTAAAGACATCATTTTGTTCAGGAACTGAAAAAGACTTAGACGAATAAATGATCCAATTTCGGACCAAGTCGGCCTTAGGCATTCTACTCTTGTTGCATCGAATTTCCATTCCGTAAGGTTAAAAATACATCATATTTTTATTTTCCAGGTGACGACATTGAAGACATTCCATATGAAGAACATCTCTAATTCCAAATGTAAGATGTTCAAAAAAAATCGTCATAAAAATCTTTTAAAAAATGAAAAGATTATTCCAATAACTTAGCCATATAATATACATATGAATATTAAATAAAATGTATTATTTTGTTTAATTTAATAATTTAACCATGTATGTACAATAATTTGCCAGTGTATATATATATATATATACTATATATTCGCATTGACGTTAAGCCCTACACATATCCACATAACTCCGCGGACACTTCATGAATTGTCGATCTCGGATTAAACGAATCTGGAATCCTCGAGTACTGACAAAAACGAACGACAAGTGCTATATCGTTACAAAAGCGCACGTGCAAAAGAGAGGGAGAGAGAAAGAAAGAGAGAGAAAGAGACAAATATGCCTATTTAGCGCGAACGAAAGCGCGTTCCTGCAATTTTGTTTCCCCAGCGCTCGCTGCTTTGGCGAGAGCGATGTGAGGGGGGGGGGTCGAGTAGGGAGGAGAGGGTTTAGCGACGCGCAAACTCGTCGAAGTGGAGGAGGGTGGGTCATCGATATCTCGTGATGAAAAATACCCCTCGATTTAAATTCGGAAGCCGTGTGCTCCGGGTTATATATATATGCGCGTCTATTCTTGTTTCTCTCCTCACGTACGTGAGGGACGGAAAAAAGAAGAGCGATGGCAAAAAAAATAGCGCGAAGAAGGCCTGGTGCGGAGGAAGAGGAGGAAGCGCAGAAGTAGGATGCGAGAGCGACAATTCGAAAGAGCAGCGGGTGGAGCGCGTACGTATAACAGGCAACCCCGTTGAATAGACGAGGGCAGGGGGGAGATTTGTGCAGCTTCGACGGGAATCGAGATAATCCGTGTCCTTTGCCCGATAGCCTGTTTTACGATGTTTTTGCTGTCTCTTCGCTGCCCTCTCGTCCCTCCCCTCCCTCTCCCTCTCTCTCTCTCTCTCTCTCTAGTCCCCTCTGGTTCTCATCTTCACGGATCGGATAGTCCTTATGCACTCATGTTCCTCGCCTCGCTTTATTTCGCATCCTTCTAATTTCCCCCCCCCCCTTCCTTCGTTCGAGCTTCTTTTTTTGTTTCTTCTTCTTCATTGAAAACGAGCGCGTCCGATGAGCTGCAGCGGCGGGCGAGTACTTTTGCGCTATTTTACTTTCATTCCGTGCGAGATTTTTCTTTGAGATTGTCCTTACCAAAAATAGAAAAAAAAAACAAAAAGCAGTTAAGAGGATTTAAGTAAGCCTTGGTCGTTTCCAAAAAGGGAGGACAATATTGTCTTCGTCTCGTCGACCGATATTTTCATCGTAATTGGGTGCCGAGGGATAGAAGGTGCGCGATCGGTTTTCCATTTTCATCGTATTATCGATGCTTTTACGAAAATTTTAACGGCGCTGCAAGGGGACGACTCGTGACGCTTTCATGGAGCTTGTTACGCGCAAATTACTCAGTGTTTACCGAGCGAGTTGTGTCATAAAAGATACTTGATGAGAGAGCAGGGGGTGGGCTGTACTCTCGTATCTCATTTTTATTTTTTTTAAACTCTTGTCTCTATTCGTTTTGTTACGTATGAGCGAGCATAACCGAATAAATATAGAATTGCCATTTTGTTATGCGCTATTGTGTCCTGATAAATAATAATGGAATACAGTAGTCGCTGTTGGACACTTTTTCCATGTCATGCGCATACTATATATATATACCATTTTTTACCATAAACCGTGTGAGCGCATAGTTGCGAATTTCGTTCTTGCCCCCCCCCCCTTCATCTTCGCGGACGATGGCTATTGGCCGCTCTCGCTATATGCACGTAGCAGTTAGTCTTCGGCCCGATAACCGGTATAAGAAACAGTGCCGTATACTTTGGCAGTACTGTACGTAGAAAGCCAGGGAGGCGAGACTCGGTTAAATTCGGCTCGGTGGCTGCTATCCTACGCGGGAACGGTGAATCCTGACTTTCCGATCGTGTTGCCGTGTTGGGAGCGTTCGTCTTGGTCCGATGGGACTGAAAAGCTAGTGCCAGAGTTGGTCTATACGTGTAAAGGTTCGATCATGTTTACGATAAAAGCGGAATTTTCTGTTTAATCTTACATATATAGAATTTTCGAGTATCGAGAGCTGCAAAATTATCCGAGAAGGATAGCTAAGAGAAATTATTTTAGTCCAGACTCTCGTATTTACATGATCGAAAGACGAATAATCTTATTACGGATATCAGTAAATGACAAAGATTTATATTAACGGTCGAATCGTAAACTATAGATGTACATATATAAGTTATAAACAATTTCTTTGAATTTTCGATCGCGGATCTCTAAACGAACCTTTCATTATGGCGACAAATGTTGGAATTTATTTTTGTTTTTATGGTTGTTTTTTTGTTTTTTTTTTTGTTTTTAATCAACAAAAGGTGAAAATTCGCCCGGAAACTCCATTAGGAAATCGAAAAATACATCAAACACCAGAAATCCCTTCCGGCCGTGCGCTTCGCCAAAGAACTCAAAGATACTACCCCGCCTGCCCGTAATGGATTTAGTTACATATGTATACCAGGATAACCTATGCTCGGCCCAACTGGCCAGACTGTCGCCCTCGAGCCTTTTACCCCCTCATTTCAATACACGCCCACACGTTGCATACATAAACGAGAGTACAGAGGAGAACGCGCGGCCTGCGAGCTTGGCACAAAGAAAAAATAGGACCAAAAATGACCGGGGGCGTCTGCATACACCCCACCCCCTCCTCGCCGCGACCGTTCTTTCTCCAGTTTTCGCCCGAAATTGCTCTGTTCTGCCGCGGCCATCCCCTCGCCGCTGCTTAATTTCGTCCGGCGTACGCATCACAGGTGCGCCGGATGCGCACCGATGACGCGGTGGAATGAAAAAAAAAAAAAGAAAAAAAAATGAAATGGACGGCGAGTCGGAATAAAGTTGCGGAGGCTCTGTCGCGAAGTTACGAACTTGGTATCTGTCTCTCTATCTCTGTCTTTCGGTCTCTCTCTGTCTCTCTCTCTGTCTCTCTCTGTCTCTCTCTCTCTCTCTCTCTGTTTCTATCTCTATCTCTCTTATTCATTTCTCTGTACCTGCGCCTATATCTCTCTCGGTTGGTCTTACACGCGCGAACTTCGCCGACATCGGCGTCAGCTCGCCCGACACTGTGGCGAGCGGAATAAAAATCAAGTCGACGATGAAAAATGTCAGCGACGTTCTTCACCCCGACCTCTCTCTCTTGGTTCACATTTTTTTGCTTGACATTTTTTTATGATTATTTTTTAGACTCTAGTCTCCCTCTCTCTCTCTCTCTCTCTCTCTCTCCCTCTCTGCCTGTCCCTTTCGTTCCATTACGTATTTTTGTTCTCCTCTGGTCCCTCACGTAATTCCTCCCGGGGCTCGATAAAAAAAATGACCGAGGAATACTTTCGCCCACATTTTTCCCGGTTTAAGCTGCATTTAACATATCGCTCAATGCTGCTCGGTACGCTTGATATTACGACTTACTTTTTTTGTCAAAGCTCATTTGCGCAGGATTATGATAATGGGGGCTATCCAAGAATACGTCGCAAATCAAATTACATGTAATAAAATGAGTATGTGTGTGTGTGTGTGTGTGTGTATAGATATGTACTATTTTAGCTAATAACACAGAGCAGCAAAATTATCACGAATTCTCATGCTCGGAGATAAAACTTAACCTTTCGAAGGTCCTCGATACGTTCAGCAGGAATTTGTTCTCCGAATTGGTCTATCACACCAAATTTTCTAGATATCTTAACGTAAAATTACGCAAAGCATATTATTGGGTACAGTTATAACGTCTGCTAATAGAACCTAATAGAACGTGTAGCCTTTTATCATAGTTTGAAATATATTACGATCTTAATTAATCAAAATATTGAAATTTCTACGTTACAAGTGTCGAGCACAATGATGCTTAACGTTGCTGCTTGGGTCCAAAAAAAAAATCTTGTTTAGTTAACTAAAGGCTCAGCTTACTTCTTTTCGAAAACTTTCCTACGGGGAACAATGAAAATTACGCCCTGAAATAACATTAGACATTTGTAGAGGTTAAAGACTAAATCGAGTCTAAAGACCCGAGGATCGATTTATCATAACAAATTTGTTGGCCTATCGCTACTAAAATGTGTAGACGACACGATTTTTCGAGCTATATTTCTATGTACAGTGTGGAGGATCAAAATTTTAAGAGGATTTATCTTGTAGATCATCGTTAAGTTCGCTTAAATAGCATTTCTTCGCATATTTATCGTCTTTCGATATTTAAATATTTGTAAATTGCTTATATCTAAATATCTCAGAGAAAAAAAACAAACATTGAAGCAAAGCTAATGACACTTGGATTAGATTTGAGAAATTATTATAGTCTGTTGTAATTATATATATATATATATATATATATATATATATATATATATATATATATATTAGTATATGAGCTTAATGAAATCCACAAAGGTATTTTTTTGCGCTCTCAGTTACAATTATTTCGAAGACCTGACGTGATAAGGCATTTACGTCGCTCCATTGTTGCCCCCCTCTCCCCAAATTGACAACCTTTAAAACAATCCTCGAACCTCGTTTGCGTTACTTTGTCTAATTCTCCAACTGCGCGAAATGCTCCCCAAATCGATTCTAATGCAGTTTAGCGTGCCTATTCGTTCGTCGTTCGGCGATGCGATAACTTTTTACGTATCGATCATGGGAGAGAGAAAAAAGTAAATAAAAGCCAGCACGACGATTGGACTGTCTTCGAAGCGCGCCGGAAAATTCGCCCCTCCCGCTTCGTCTCCTTAATCAAATCAGCCCGACAAATAAACAAAGGAACCGCGCCCGATTGCACCCGGGCTTTTCGAACGTCGGGGAAAAATACAATCGGCTGCCTCGTTCTTCCGTCTCTTCGCTCTCTCGCCAGCGTTTAATCCCATTTTCACGGTGCTCTCTGTCTCTCTCTCTCTATCTCTGCCTCTATTCCGGTCTCACCGAATAAGGGCGCGATTGGTGCATAAGACCGATGTTACGTCTATTTGGCCGAAACATTGCGATTCTCTTTCGGGCAGCTTAAAATTCGAATACAGCTGAGTACGAGATAGAGGCTAAATATCCCGGTTTATTTTTCATCCACTTGGTAATTTTTAGACTTTGGCATTATTTCCGTATTAATTGTCGTTTTCAAAATGTTCGGCCAGCTGCATGTTGCACATTACACGAGGATTTATCGAGCACTGTGCTATCGATGGAGGTTCGTCAAGTGGTCAGAAACACGATCTCATTCGCCTAAAAGAATATATCGATGAAAAAGTGTAATATCCCGTCGGTATTTTCAAGCTTGCTTTCAATGAATAATAACGTTAGCATAGCACAAAATAATGCGAGTGTGGATTTTTTTTTCTCGAAAAATCATCGTTCGTACGAAAATTATGCGCATATTAATTTTATAATATGCCAAACTTTATTATTATATATTATTATTATTATTATTATTATTATATTTTATAATCGGTCTCTGAATAGCTAAAAATTGTTCAATCGACTATTCAATATTCAAACTGCGTTCTATCGCGTGCGAGTTGATTTATGCTTTTCCACAAAGGCCGAACGGTACAAATTGAAATGTATGGCTGTACTCGCATAAACATATAATAAGTGACAGTTATTCGATATCAGAGCATATAATGCAGTTAGTGAAATAACCGGAAAGCAATAGTGTATAATATTACTAATACTAGTAAAAATTCAATTAAAATAATCAAGAAAAACGGAATAAAAGAAATTACTTTATAATTTCATACAAATGATTTACAATTGTTATTGTACAATATGCCGATTCATTTAAATCGAATTAAATTTGTCCGTGCGGGTGAACTCTTACTTTTATTCGATTATATATATATATATATATATATATATATATATATATATATATATATACCTATAATAAAAGGCCACTTGTGAATGGAAGCGTTCGAATATAACGCGGCTGTAAAAAATGCGAGACTCGTTTCATTTAGAAAGGAAAAAGTCTTCCGCCACGGAGCGACTGTTCGCTAGTAAATTTTTCAATCCAATTCACGTAAATTGCGCGCGTAGTGAGCAATGGAATTCTTTTTTTCTTTTCTTTTTTTTTTTTTCAAGAGCTACTCCACTACTTTTAATGTATATTTTTACCTCTGCATTTTGCGCGCAGCCTAATTTGAGAGGAATTACGAATAATGTAAAAATGAGCACAGTCATGCGCGTGCATTATAAAATTTTCCGATCTTTTTGTCGAAGAGCGTTACAGATATTGATTTTTAGTTTTATTCTCTTGCTGTTAGTAGTTCATAGTTACATGCTGTTACTTTAAAATCTTGATAAATTTAATTATTCATCGGGAATGGATGGACGGTGGAGTGTAAATGAAAAAAATAGATGTTTCTATATACATTTACGATCTTGAAAATCGATAACATTATTTAAATTTTTCAACTCAAAATAAATTACGATGAAAAATATTATTGTCACATCTGAATACAGAAAATTTAAAGTTACTTAAGAAAGTGTTAATTAAATTTATCGTTCGCTCATTTATCGAAGCTCCCTATATCGAATATTGAAAATGATATTGACACTGGCGTAGGACCAATAACTCATACGCTCAACTTTATGCATTTATACAGTGCTAACTTTTTGACGTAATATACGATCGCTATTAAGAAGACATAAAAGTCCTTATATCACGAATCTCCTCCCCCTCCACCTCCTCTGGCCCCTCTTATCGAAGCCAGAAGTATGCAGTTCAATTAATTTTCTGGAGAAATTAAGGGGAGGGGGGAGCGGAGCGAACCAACGTTCCAGATTAATTCTATCAGATTTTCGAGCAGATTCGCGGATAATTTCGTAGTTCAATAATTCAAACCGAGCTAATTTATTAGAAGGCAAATATGTAGAGTTTAAAGCGGCGGCCCTCACAAAGGCTATTATCATGCGCGATACAGAGGGCAACTTTTTAATGAAAAAATTTCTTTTAAAAAGCACGTGCAGCTGTTTCTCAGGCAAAGATAGTGGACGATAATAATCAATTGAAAAACATTCCGATAACGCTAGTATGGTATCGTTCAAAATCGGATTCGTCCGTAAAATACCGATCTGAATTTAAACAAATAAACATCATAAAATTACAAATATTATCGATTGGCGACATAGCTGACCAAAGTACGTACCTGTGTCGAACAACGTTTATGGCCCATTCAAACGACATTTACCGCAAAAGTGCATTATTAATCGATGAAACGATAATTTGACATAAATTGGAGAAGTGAGAAGGGCCAGCGCGATGAGCTGTTAGAAAAAAAAATAAAATAAAAAGCTTTGCACTTCTGTATGAATTAGAAAATTGTATTTTTCAGATTACATCCGCGTCCGTAATCCAGAGGCGGGGAGCATTGATTATTAATTCGAATCTAATTTCACCGATGCGCTCCCGCATATTCGTAATACGGAATTAATTACAATAAATTATATAGGCGGAGTACACAATGCTATAAGATACTTATCATATCTACGTTCGAAGTTGCGCCCAGAGTATACGCGCTATTGTATAATCGAGAGTCGAGGCCCGGGGGCGGGTGAATAAGGGGTTGTCGCTGCATAAATACGAATATAATTAATGCACGTCGTATGGAATAATTAAAAACACCACTCAGTATCGGCTTATATATATATATATATATATATATATATATATATATATATCTTCGTAAATAACAAATAACGACAGTACCGTCTGAGGAGACATCGCGTACCTCTCAAGGGTAGGGCGGAGGAGGGGGGCAGAGAAAAAAGAAGAAGGAAAGAAACATCGAGAAAATTTCCACCAAAAAAGGGGACACGACCGCCCGCGCGTACCTGTTGCGCTCCCGCGGAAATCCTCTGGAAGTGATCCAACGGAGGCACCATGCCGCGTGTATCTATTTTTTATACCTTTTTTGGCATTTGTTCGCGTGCGCACAAACACACACACACACACACACACACACACACACACACAACACACACACACACACACACACACACACACACACACACACACACACACACACACACACACACATAGAGCACGCGTGACGAGTAGACGTGCTGCAGCTGCTACTGCTACTGTTCTGTTACGTCTTTTGGCATGAGAACGTTGCATTTGGCGAGATTATATATATATATATATATATATATATATATAGCCCTTCTGACTTTTTATGCCCCCCCCCTCTCTCTCTCTCTCTCTCACTCTTTCTTACTGTTTTACTCGGGGGTATTTCTCGCTTCTTTTTGCAACACGACGCGGTGACGACGTTCTCGCCTTCTTTATACCGAGGGTGGATGATGGATGGGCGGATGCATCGCAGATCGATGCGGCTATTACGGGAATGATATACTCACATGGTACGTTCGTGGAGAATTAGAGATCTATTTGTGTATTTATGTAATAAATATATAGCTGATTTTCGAAATTCTAATGATCTTATATCTACACGTACTTGTAAAATTCAACTCAAAATTTTAGTTGAATAATTTAATATTATGATATTATCATCTTTTCTTGATTAGCAACGAGTACCTTATATATAATTTATGCTTCTACTTTCAAAGGAAACCTAATTTTTCACATACAAGCACACAAACCATAAAATATATATGCCGCGATCAGAATTCTTTATTTGATTAGAATGCTGTAAAACTAATATAACAAAGTAAAACAAATTCTTAGACAAATTCTTAGCCGTAAGTTGTGATAGTACGTTTGGGAGAAGGCACGAATCGATCAAATATCATACCAAAAGCTTCGTTCATTAACAATGCATTTTTGTCGATCCTCGTTTTCAATCCATATACACCTTTATGCACCAATTTTTTTGTCCGAGATGAAAATTTTACGTCCGTGCATCAATTTTATTAACACGGAACGCGTTGCGTCGTAAAACGGAAATATCGATACAAACGGGTAATTTTTTTTTTTGTTTTTTAATTTAAAGGATGGACACAGTCCTACGTTACACATTCGTTTTTTACCAACGTGATGACTTTTACATATTCATTTAATATGTGGGGTTGATTTATTCAAGAAAAACTCTCTATAAATGAACTGAGCACACCCTTATGATTGCTATTTAAATATATGTGTGTGTGTGATTGTGTGTATGTGTGTTTAGAGTAAAAGAGAGTGAGGGAGAGAGAGCCAGTTTAAAATTCCAGAGGTTTTAAGGTTAATATAATGCGTAATGGTAAAATTCCATTGGAACGCGCAGTATAAATTTAATTAAAAAATTAATTATTAATGACGTAATGGAAGAAGGACTGTTGATTCGAAGATACTTAAACGTTCGAAAGTGTAATTTGCTTAAGTCAATAGATCACGGGATCTAATAATTTATGAGAAGAAGAAAATGAAAATAGCCGCCGTGGCCAAGAAAGGGAAAAAGCAATTTGAACAATTTCGACGGCAAATTTATACGTATGTGTACCCCGATAAATGTAAGAGAGCGCTATGAATTTCCAGGGTAATGCAGTGGAAAAGCAGGAAGTATATGTATAAGAAAATATACAGGGAATGTTCTACTGCGCTGAAAACCCCTTCAAATGCGCTGAAAACTATGAAAGAAGTAAAAGTTGATTTCTGTTGTACTACGAATTCTCAAGATTGTTAGAAATTTTGTTTCAAACTAGTCGTGTTTCAAAAATTCATGAATATGTATAATAATATTGAAGGGTAATAGAATAATTCAACAAAATTATAATAATGAGAATAAAAATTTTGAATCCCTTGGAGAGGAGCCGAACCTGCTCGAAAACTCGAAAATAGCAGATATGGAAAGTTTTGGTCAAAAGGGAAGTTATAGGTAGATTGCCGTTCACTCAATTTATATTTCAGATGTTAAGGGAGGTTATTTTCATTAACGACAGCCTGACTGTCATGAACATTACATTACTTTATGAAATTGTGTTGAATAATTTCAATGGCGCTTCCGAATTCTTGTCCTCAACGATATTTGTGCACGGTGAATAAGCAATGTTGGAAAAATAAAGAAAAAAACATTTCCACGTTCATCCGATAATGTTATACATATATTGACTCGTAATTCGCTTTCCTTCCTTGAATATTATTCCCTAAACCTATTTCGAAGCCTCGCCCATACGGAACCAACGGCAAACCGATCGCGAATTCGTAGTTCATTATAAATCGTCGATCAGCCTCGTCGGCGTCGACTGGCCCGAAGTCGCGGCGATCCTTCTCCCGTCTCGCCCGTTTCAGCACATTAAGTGCAAAATTCTATATGGTCATGAAAACGAGCCCCGATCACCGCGAAAAGTGTAGACAATACTTCGCCTGTTTTTCTCCTTCTCGGTCTCTCTCTCTTTCTCTCTCCCTATCTATCTCTTTCCTATATCACATGCCCCGCGCGATTTACAAATTAAGACTTAGGTTAATTTGTTTCTTGCTGACTCGTTTACAGTTAGCTGTATTTGTATGATTTTAATATATTTTTAATACAATTTATGTCCATATTGTATTACGAATCCTCCTGCGCTATTTCTAAAACTGAATTATTGTTTGTATTTATTCTACTTTTATTTTTTCCACGATTTATCGTACGAAGGCTCATAACATTATTTTACATTTTAATATTAATGGACTTTTTATATTCATCGGTTACATTATGTTATATTTTGGTTTCATATTATATAAATAAATGTTTGTACACATATACACACACACACGCACGCACGCACGCACACGCGCACGCACACACACACACACACACACATGAGTCTTTTTCGCGAACTTTTTCCGCGTGGAATAACTCATACTGATATGGGATAGGGGAAGATACTGGACACTGATATGCACTGCTATGTAACGGGTACACATACGCAGAGACATATATATATATATATATATATATATATATATATATATATATAGAGAGAGAGAGAGAGAGAGAGAGAGAGAGAGAGAGAGAGACATATATATACAGCGAGAGGCCGAGTGATGCGAGCTCAACGAAACAAAGGCGCGTGAACGCGCACCTCGTTCGCCCGAAAACACGCCCGAACGCCGCATCGGCCAAGAGATATAGAGGCATATATATATATATATATATATATATATATATATATATATATATATATGCACAAGGATGACCATAGAGTTCCGGTTAGCTGACACGACAGGGGTCGAAACCACTGCGACGTCCGGTCTCTTCCCCCCGCTCCATGCACCGCGTGGCGACTGCAGCTGCAGCGAGGCGGCCACCAGCGTGCCACCACTGTGTTGTGCATCTGCCTACATATATGCTCTTCATGAGAGAGTGCACGATATATATAGGCGGCTAATGTGCATATAACGAACGTAATATATATATATATATATATATATATATATATATATACATATATATAGTTATCATTGCCCATGGCCGCCTCCGTTATTAGGTTATATGTTTATTTTGGTTCTCTATATGTGTATGTGGAGCAGAGAAGGATAACCATATATATATCTCTGTATTTTGAGTATAAGCTATATATATATATATATATATATATATATATATATATATATATATATATAGAGAGAGAGAGAGAGAGAGAGAGAGAGAGAGGTACGTCTATTATAGGATGCAACGACAACAACATTCGGTATAATTACGCGTGAAATAGATTCGCTTCGACGAGCGAATTTAATCACTGATGATCATAGAGTCCTTTATATAGAACTCCGAGTGTGGAATTTTATGCTGACGCCGTGGTGTAAAGCATCAGTGTGCGGTTTCTACATTCCGTCTCTCTCTCTCTCTCTCTCTCTCTCTCTCTCTCTCTCTCTCTCTCTCTCTCCCCCTGTGTCCACCGCATGTTCAACTGCGGTCGAATATTTGTGAGTGTGTGCGTGTGTGGGTGCGCGCGTATATATATATATATATATATATATATATTTATATATATATATATGTATATATATATATATATATATATATATGCATCTAAGCTTCGTCAATTACTTAGCTATTAGCGTTCTATATATATTTAGCTTTGAACTTGCGGTACAAGATAATGTGCGGGATGAATGCCAGGAACTCGAATAATCGAGATAGATCTGATAGTTTTCAAATGGACTTTTTATTAAAGTGTAATGAAATTGGGCGAAGTGTGAGAGGTTCTCGAATTTTGATATAATAAAAAGATGAGCGCTAAAAATGAATAAGAATCATGATTAATGTAATAAGAAATCTTAGAGTAGTAGCATTGGAAGCATAAATAAACGTAGCTCGTGTGTCAGGGAGCACCAAAAATACAAAAGCGACGATCTAAATCGACAAATAATATACAGATTCAATGAAGTTGGATTTGGTAGTCAAGTTGGATTTTAATTAAAAAAATAATATAATATATAAATTGTATAAGTTATTGTAATTTTGATGATTTGACTGTAATTTCTGAATACTTTGATAGATCTTACTTGCACGTTTGTGTTTTATTCTTATTGAACTTCGTAATTTTTCACTGCATTACTAAAACGTACCAAAACATTTGTTAATGATCCTTTTTACATTTGTCATTGCATTTGATGTTAATTTGCGTCCCCCATATTTATTAGTTCTGCTTACTGTAGATAGTAGCGCATACGATATTCCAATTTCGAATTAAATCGGTGAATTCGTTGAATGTGTCGACTGTTTTAAATTAAATTCAAAGACTTACCCTCGATCGGGCTAAAAGTTTGTTTGAAAAATGCTTCGGGCTTGGATAAATAAATGTCAAAAATTAAGGATTCAAAACTGTGGATCAAAGGTAAAACAAAATTGAAAAATTCAGAGTATCGGAAATAAGCAGTTGAGCTGTGTTCAGATCATACTACGATTTGAAATCTTATTTCGTCTCGTTATTTCAAATTCACAGGGAAGTAAAGTAAAGGTGCGTAAAAATTTTCAAAAATCACCTCTACAAATCGATGCAAAATTTATTCTTCCTTTAACTTTTCTTAAAGAAAATTTAATCGACTTAAATATTTTGCTTTCGCGATTAACAAGGGCGAGATTTTAAACAGATTTCGAAGGTCTCAAATGGGCAAAATTCTATAAAAGAAAACAACCGTGATGTGAACATTTAATCGATGTTTTTGTTATGAACTAAAGGTGATCATTTGCTTGATTGAAAAATTAAAAAAATCCTATTCGAAATTACTCTGTCCAGCGCTGCTCGCTATTTGCAAAAAGCGATCCAACCGCGCGACTCCAATAACGAACAGAAACTGCCGTCCCGCGCGACGCGAAGATCTCGACGTGAATAACCTCCCGCCCCCCCCCGCCCGCCCACCCTAAACTACTAATAACGCGAGTGTCCTGCCGCAATAAAGCGTCGACCATTCAAATCGACGATAATCGTTGATATCCCGCCGTCCGTTACAATTTCGTGCGTTATATGACACTGTCCCCTCCCCCCCCCCAACCGCCCACCGCCCGTCCATTCGCCTCCCGACGTCTAATGCCGATGACGATGCCGCCGCCGCCGTCGCCCGCTACGGTTGCCACGCCACGCCAGCCGAGACCGTTAAATCCGGTGGAGGGGGGAGGGGGGAGGGGGCGGTCGTAATTTTCGAGTCGCGCGCGTTCGCGAATCTCTGAATTTGGCCGCGCCGAGTGGGAGATAGGAGTTTGGATGCGAGAGTGGAGGGACGGGAGCGGCAAAGTTTCATTAGAACGAGTATGTTTGTGTTCGGTGTCCGTTCGTCCGGGTGATTCGCATACGTTTATTTATATATATATATATATATATATATATATATATATATATATATATATGAATATGGCGATACTTGAATTAGTTATGTGGAGGTGGTAGGGGGCGGCAGTCAGCTTTACTCTCTTGGCAGGGATTCCTGTATTTTCAATCACTGCGCCAATAAATTGGCGTATTTATCGTTAAATTCCAAGGATGCCTCTGTAATGTTATAATATAAATAAATTTCGTTTACTCGTCGTCTAAGGAAAAAAAAGCCAACGCAACTCTGAACAATGACGATATAACGCCAATATTACTTGTTGACGAAGCAGAGTCTTCGTTCGACAATTTATTTCAATGATTTATCGTTCGTCTGATATTCGATTCGGCCTCCATTACACATGATTTAGTATTTTCTTACAATCCCCACTTACGCTCGATTGAGAAATCCGAACGAGCACCCCAGCCATATCGAATTTTACGTCTGGACATTATCGTTCGATCCGCGACAAACCGAGAGATATGTGCAGGTGCATTAGAAACAAGCGCATAATTCAAACGCAAAGGATTTTTACTTACGTCCGGACGTTCTACACGTGCCTAATGTAGGCATTGAATTATAATTTTCCTCCAACTAGTTTGAATTGCTGAATAAATATTGGACAGGCGTAAAAATGCTATATTATATTGTTGGCGTATTCATTAGGTCTGCTCTTGGTATATCCTAGTCGATTTGTCGTTGATTCTGGATAATGACGGGACTGATTGATGAAAATTTTGTGCCTCGAGCAAATGGCCATTTCATTTCATTCATCGACATCTCTAAGAACGGTAATATGATATTTTCGAAATCGGAAGTCATATATCTGCCATAGTGGATTTAATGGTATTAATGATGGTATTAGTTCATGGTATAATAAAATAGATGAATTTAATGGTAAAGTATAGTAACACCTTTCTTCTTCATGTATAAATTTGACATCCTCCTACAAATCTTCAAATGTGGCGAAATCCTCCGTACAGTCCCAGACATTGTCGAGTATAAGGAAAAAATAGCGAACGTCGAGGTAGGTAGGGCGACTACGCGCAATCTCACCTACATATATATATATATATATATGGTCGCTTCATTACTCATCCACGAGAACTTTTCCGTCCGACCCTGGCGCGGCGGGTTCATCCCTCCTTGACCCTGCTCACTCTCGGGGATAATTAGACAATGGCGGGTGGATGGTGAAGTTAAGAAACCATGGGCAATAATCCGCAAAACGGCGCTCGTACAATGTGCCCCGCGCACTTATAGAATTATATGGAGAGGGAGGTGAGGGGAGGACAATGCGCGAGCCGACCGTCTCGTCGCTCTGTGCTAATGCGGGCATCGAACTGTATATATATATATATATATATATATATATATATATATATATATATATATATATATACAGGGGAGAAGGGTAGAAAGTGCGGTGAAGGCGGTAGCTGCCGCGAAGTATTATGGAAGTGCGGCTGATGTTTCTTGCCAGCATGTTCACACTCCCTCGCCACACCTTATCTCCTCGACAATGAGGGGTGAGAAGGGTAATGGATTTGAGAATGTCTTAGACGACGGTTTCCTTCGACTCTACTATATTTCTCTTATTCTCTCTCTCTCTCTCTCTCTCTCTCCCTTTCTCTATCTCTGTCTCTGTCTCTCCCTGTCTTTCTCTTTCTCTGCCTCTCTCTCTCTCTCTCTCTCTCTCTCTCTCTCTCTGACTACTGACACTGCTGACCAAGGCAAGGATCTGTTTTTTCAAAAAATACAAAATTAAAAAATTTTATTTACGCTTTATTCCGCGTATATGAGCTGCTTTATGGATCCTTCTTGAGATAAACCGTTAAATATTTATTATAAAATTTTATTAGAAAGTACTAGCGAGTTATTACTTATAATGATATGTAATATTTTAATAGGTATAAATCTTTTGCTATGATAATTATATAAATATTTACGTGTAGATTAATTTAATTTTTGGTATGGACATTCTGTTTCTTAATTTTCATACAATTTTTGCAATAAATTATTTACAATTTTACCTTGACAAGGAATCTAATGTATACAGTTTAGCTTTCAAGCTTGGTTCAAAGAAGATATAAAAATTTGTTATTAATTTTCAAAAAACAACCACTGGCTGCTATTCTACATTATTCGACGTAAATTATCATTTTATTCCCGTGTAATATTTACATTCGCCTTCTCGAAGTCGGTGTTCCGCCCATTGCGGCCAATGTAAATGCTCCAAATGCTCGAAATCGTTTCAAAGCGTAAAAGCAAGCCTCGTACGAGTCATCGAAAGTTCTCGCTAGTATACCTCCCACTAGGTAGACGGACGTGAATTGCATCGCGTAATAACTGAGGTGCGGCCAAAAAGAAGGGGGGAATGGGGGATAGAGTTGAAATTCAAAATTGAGACGACTACCTCTCCATAACGCAAGCATCATACATTATAGACTTGTAATTAAGAGGTTAAAAGCAAAATTTTGTACCCTTTATTTCATTATTATTATTATTATTATTATTAGATTCTTTGCGCTTTTAACGAGCGCAATATATATATATATATAGAAAAAGGCAAATAATTCCGCGAAATGGTAGAAGAACGATCGGTATGTTTTACGGAGGTCTATTTAACAGCGCGTTCGTATTATTCTTTATAGGGAGTATGAACTTTTAAAATCCTACACACATACGCACAGACACTTCTATTTATATTTATCTATTTTATTATTCGTTTTCATCGGCCCACAGCGAAACAGTTTTTAATGGATTTTTGCACGATTGGACACAAGCATCGTCGGCTCTTGTTTCATTTCGATAGAAATCAGTCTAATTTCTATCGAAATGAGAATGTGGTAAAAAATAAAAACTTTATAATTGTATAATATAACTAATTTAACAACAGCAATTAATTAAACACATTCGTATTATAATTATTACATATTATAAATAGGCTACTGAATAAGAAAAAAAATATATAAATTTCAATGGAATATGATAAATTATTTTTTACAGCTAATTTTATTATAAAGAAAGAAACTGCTGGTGACATTTCGAAAACTCCAATGCTATTCCGATTAAGGACTCAATGATATAAGTTACATTTTTCTCTTCATTAATAAATGCTTAATCTATTTGATCCGGTAATATTGTTGATATCGTGCAAGTAAATATTACATTTAAAACATCTAGATTTTAATCTGTGCTATCTTCGTTAATTTCGTCAAGCATTCTTAACTATAGGAGACATATCAAACGTTACGTCGTGTTAGTTAACTTCTACGGCAACTATGGCCAGACCAAACCGAATTCGGCATTTATTGACAATCGAATAACTTTGAGCTAATAGAATTGGCTATCCGACGAGGGCGGCTCACGAATTGCGGAAGCAATGCAAATAATGCAATAATTATTCTTTTTACAATAACATTTCCTTGTCGTACGTTATATACATTCAGAGATATTTGCAGCGAAAGCTCTGCTTTAATAAATCCGCCCGAGTTTATAAAATTTGATATCGCAGGCCATACCAGCGGACACGTATTGTCGATATAAAACTAAAACACAACAGCGAGTATGTGTGCGTGTATGTGCGCGCTTGTGTACATCTCGGTTTTCAACTCCTATACATCACGGTTTAATAAATCCACTGTAAAAAAGAAGAAAAAACAGATTATATACGATAATAGCTTTCAGATTGCTGCAGGTGGAATTTGGCTTCGAGAGTTCGAAGAACCGTTAAGAATATAAAGAGAATAAGACAGAAAACTAATTTGTGCAAAATTTCAGGAAACTTCGTGGATTACTTTAAAAGTAACGGTCATTTTAATTTAACACAGACTCTTATGGGAGAACGGAAAGTGTGATAAATTTTTTTGGACGTCTTTTAAACGAAATAGTATTGTAGGATTGGTATGGCTTCTTTTAAAGTTAATGCAGTAATGAATAAAAATCCTAGAGATCGATGTATCTTTTAAGATTTAATAATCGTGGAATGCTACTTACAGTTTTGCATAAAATGTAACGCTGGCAAGTATGGAAACTCGACATCGCCATACGTTGTATAGCTTGATAGACCTCGGTCGGTCACGATTCGAGTTAACTGGGAATAGACAAATCTCCCGAAATAATCATCCAATACTATCTTTTTCAACAAAAAATGGGCTATGCCGATTGGCTCTTGCGCAAAAGAATCTTTTCTGAGCAATTTGCGAAATATTGCCAACTTATGCGCTGTTCTTGATCATTATTCGTTAACAATATTATTTAAAAAATATACGAACTATGCGAGTATATGCAATGTACACGAATATAATTACTATTAAAGAAAAATATTATCTGTTATCTTCCAGGAATATTCTGCGACTGATACTTTTTCTGATTAACGTAACCTTAGATCGATTCGAAAATGCCAATCTTTATGCTTATAAAAAACATTGAAAAATGTATTCGGTTGTTTAAATAAAAATCCAACTACTCTTTTGCCCAGATTGTAATATGAATATATTTCTTGAAGCCAGAAATAGTCTCAAATAACGAAATCAGGAATTTTTACTTTTGATCAACATTGTACCTTTCTAGATATGTGATGCATCCTTAAGTAGAATCTATTTTCTCCCTGTATCTATATAATCCTATATATATATATATATATATATATATATATATATATATATATATATATATAGACTATGCAAAGGAGGCCACCCTTTAAAAAGAGCCACTGGGCGCGAGCACCGCGCGCTCATGTATTCGTTTTCCCGGGGGAAGAGACGTCGCTACGGACGACGGCTCGTTCAAATTTATCGATCGAATTTCGAGCCACGTCGAGGCGCGAGACTGTGATTCTCGCGGTTCCTAATCCCCTCCCTCGTTCCCTCCCTCCTACCATCTCGCCACACTCGAAATCTACGGAGCGAGAGGAGGCGGTTGGGGAGGAGGAAAAAAGAGCCGTGAGAACAATGAGGGACGAGCCGCTGATGTAGTGTTTATTGCACCAGTGCGAAAGTTAAGCAGGGGTAGGGGATATAAATATAAATATATATATATATATATATATATATATATATATATATATCAGGTAGATAGCGCGTGCACGACTAGAGATGATCAATGAAGTCGAATTAGAGTCCGGCAATGCAGTACACGAGTATATGTGTGTCTATATATATATATATATGTGTGTGTGTGTGTGTGTGTGTGTGTATGAAGTTTTAATAAAAACTTTTCTTGCTTGTCTGACCCGTAGTTCTTGGTACTGATTCCGGGCGAGGTTTCTACTCATATATATTTCACTTCCCTTTCACCTTTTGTTTCCTCTATTTTTTCTCTGAACGTGAGAGTCGTTGCTTCAAGGATCGACGAAATCGTTTATAATCAATGAAGCTACGATTCTCGTCGATCAATTTGCATAAGTATTCGATTTTACAGGGAGAAATGATCTTCAGATCGCACCCGAAATTTAAAAAAAAGAAAATTCATTAAAAAATCCAAACTCGTGGTGCCGCGCTAATGGCAAGTTCTCTAGTAGTATTGCTATCTGATATCAATTGACACTATATAAATTAAGACATATTTCCGAAGCTTTACAATTTCGTTTTCTTGAAAACATGATCTTCAAATAAGAAGAAAAGGATTCACTATTTTTTATTGTTCTACTTCATACGACAGTCACATTATTTCCTGAACATGTCGTAGAAATTCCATGAATATCAGTTGAATTATTGTTATCAAATCACCGACAGCAGTTACAAGACCAAGAACAACATTTGAACGTTCAAGTTTCTTTAAGAACCCACTTGGAAAGCACGCTGACTTATCCCATTGTTGTTTTTATACATCCGTTTGGAATTTCGAAAAATCGCTTTAATCGTATCATTTACGAATATTTTAGCTTAGATTTAAGCAAGGACAAAAAAAGGCACTGACTTATCCAAAATGTCATGGGAAGCGACTGAAGATATAATGCGAATCGGATAGATTCCAAACAATGAGGAATAATTATGGTTCTAAATTTATATAAAATTTCTTCCTGAATTCGATCGATAGTTTTTTGAAAATTAATCGACACCAGCTGCAGCGCCCCGCTACGCAGACACTATATATAATCATTGGAATACGCCGGCACGTTCGGTCGGAAACGATAGCAAAGCGAGGAAAAGAGACGATGGGAGAAAGAGAGGAAAAACTTTAGAAGCCAGGCCGAATTCGCGCGGGTTACCGAACTGGGTGGCGATCTTCTGCGATCCAAGAAGCTTCCGATATTCCCCCCCTCACCCCCACCGCCCATCCACGCCACGCTCATTCTTCCCAAGCCGTTTCGGAAATTATCCACTCCCGATAAACTGTTTCCGAGATAAGGGGGCGCGAGGGCAACCGGGTATAGGAGAGAAACCGATCGCATAATGGAACGGGGAATTGGGTCAATCGAAGGCGCCCCCCTCCCAACCACCTTCTGCCGCCACTTCCTCTGCGTTACTGCGGCGCTTCCTCTTCACCCGCGGGCTGATTATTAAGCTGGAAAAGTTCCGAGACCGCAATTACTTTCAGCGAGAGGCGCGATTCGGTGAGGTAAAGGTATCCTGTTTTTCAGAGCCCCGACACCGAACTTTGTCCGTCTTATTCTCTCCTCGTTCTTCCTTTATCTCCTCCTCCCCCCCTCTCTCTCTCTCTCACTCTCTTTCTCTCTCGACTTTCGCTCCTCTTTAAGAAGCAATTATTCTTGCCACTTCTCCCTTTTTTCTTTATTATGTTCTTTGATTTAATTAAGCCGCGTTTTTGCCTTTGCCGAGGATATCGACGAGCTAGAGAGAGAAAGGGAGAAAGAGAGAGAGAGAGAGATGTCGAATTAAAACTTTCGTTTCTTCGCATTTGGCGTTCGCGCTCGTTGAACGTCTTCCCTTCCGCTCGGGAGAGCGAGAGCGAAACAAATGTTTCCCGATTCAACGGAGTTTTCGCTCTTCTATAACAGGTTTCTCTCTCTCTATCTCTTTCTCTCTCTCTCTCTCTCTCTCTCTCTCTCTCTCTCTCTCTCTCTCTCTCTCTCACGCTCTATAGATCAAATGCATTTACCATCGGAATTAGCTTCGTGTAGTGCGATTAAAAGTTGATCTCTTCGTTTTGTACCGTTGGCGAAATAAGGGCGTACGAATTGAACGCGCGAGGCAAACAACTTCCGTTATTTAAATTTCATAAATCATTCCGCAAGTCACGAGAAAGTCAGAACTTGAAAATTTACGAACGTAAATTAATCCCGTGCATATATATATATATATATATATATATATATATATATATATATAACGCTATAACTTAATAGCGTTAGGTAATATCAAGCTCATATATATCAAACATTCTCAATTAGTCGATCCAAATGTAATAATTACAGGAGACATGTACATTTAATTATAGAAAATGATTGATTTGTCGCGAGGCCGCTCTATTTTAGTAAATCGATATTGGGCGACGTATTGGGTTTCGAACGTCAAATAGTACCGGTCTCGTTTGCGGTAATTATTACGGGCACACATTTTCAAAGAAACAAAAAACAAGGAAAAACATAAAAATTATAAAACTGTAAAAACAAATATCTTCGTATAACGGTTATTTTACGTGCCAAATAGATTTCGTAACGATCTATGTATATATGTATGTATGTGTATGTATACATTTCTATATAGTATCTATATATATATGGGCTTCAGAGAAGAATTGCTAGTCTAAATTACTGAGATGAATTAGGGCGTATGTCCATCAGGCAGGCACGTTATGTAATGTTTAATCATACGGAATCCATCTGTGCAAGGCAAAAAATTAAGGTTTTACCGTCGATCGTTGTCGGCCGTCTCGCCACCGATCGAAGATATTATGATGCAGTCGCGAAACTTTGTGGATCCAGGTGCTACATTATGTATAAATTAGGATGATTATAGGTATATTTTCCCTTCACCGCCCCCTCTAGAAGCCATAGGATTCTAGAATGAAACACTCTTGTCTCGAACGCCGACCAAGCATTAGCTTCTGCGCTTCGAACCATTTTCTGTATTTAATAATTATAGCGGTTATCTGGCGGATAGTACAGGAATTATTTCATACTGCGGCGTTGCGCGATTAGTAGTAGTTTATATTTAAAATTGTTTGCATTCGGTAGTTTTGTGTCTCGTATAAATATAGTTTGTGTGGGTGTCGTGCGTATTCGCAGCGTAAAGCATTAATTAGCGCATCAGTGGGGCAAGGATTTAGCCTTTTGGAGATGTCATTGCGCGTGAAATCTCCGAGGGTGTTCCCGGCGGCACTGGCGCCCATTGGCCGCCGTCCGTGGTGAGAGTGACCTCGTTCACGAGACGTCGGGACCACGGCGCAGACAAGAAGGTTCAGCGGATAAACCCTTTCCCATTGACCTTAACCGGCTCACGAGTACCGGGCTGTAAGTACAGTGAGAGGCGATCCCAAGCGAGGGAGTACTACATTTGTAAGAAGTTATTTATTATTATAGACGAGCGCTCGTTAAAAGGTGTACAGACGTGATCTAGATTCTTATTCTTTTGGATTGTTCGATTTTTCAGATCGTGAGCAGGTTTTTTATGTATTTAGAGTCAAAATTGTTGTTATTATAATTATTCATTAAAATGTAGAACAGAATATATAGGCTCGTCGAAAATATATTCCGAAGGCCGATCGACGGGTCGTCGAAGCGCTTCTCCGTCAACAATAAAGCAACACCATATCACCCGTGCACTTAATTTTTTGTCAGTTAAAAAAAATCGTTTCCCGCGTGATGTATACACACATAGATTTCTCGCTCAACTAACACTCGTCGCGGCCGCGCATACCGGAGGGCCGAGGGGACAGGATCAAGATTAGTCGACGAGCTCTCGACTGAAAAAAGCGTCTCCTGTCACTCTCTTCGCACTTCATCTTTTTTTCTGTTTGTTTCTTTTTTTTCATTTTTTTTTCTTTTTTTTTTTTGAATGCCCCAAGGTATAGTCGAAGCGAAGTGGCCCGTAGAGGCAGATGGAGGGGGCAGAGGGGGAGGGCAGGAAGAGACAGAGAGGGCAACGTTGTTTACCAGCGCTTTTTCATCTGGAATTTACGGCGGCGCTGAGTATATTGCTCTGCACTCACTGGCGGTTTGGATTCGAGGAAAAGGGACGGGGGTGGGCTGCGCCAGAGAATTTAGACCGACCTTTTGAATAAGCAACCTGTTCGCCGCGCGAGAGTTCTCAGTGGGAGTGGGAGATCGAGAGAGAGAGAGAGAGAGAGAGAGAGAGAGAGAGGGAGGGAGGGGGGATTTTTCAAGCATTGAATTTTAAGAGTAGGCAAATGCTATATGCATACGTGCGCTAGATTAGTTTCGGGTGTATATGTGTATGTGTGGTGCGGTGGTGATGTATATAATACTTGGCTGAATCAAAGAAATGGTTAATTTTGTGATAAAAAAAAGAATTCCTTTTGTCGTAAGGATATGGGAAGGAGGTCACTTTTTATTCTATAATCAAAAGATAAGATCTGCTGGATCAGTCCCTTTCATTTGTATTCTATAGTAACATATCTCATTAGTTTGTGTATGGATTTCAACGAAAATTTAACCGGACGGATAACGGATAAGACGGACGACCCTTGTCAACGATAAAATTGTGAAGTCTTTTTCACACAGATGTTATTCCACTTACTTGTTACTTTTCCACAAAGTAATATGGTAGAATTTTTCACATGTCTTATAAAACGAATAAAATATTGTAATTATTTATTCAGCATAATATCTATACTTTACATACGCGATTAAAATTTTTAGAAGAATCGTACTTACGTGTCAAATTGGACATTTTTAGAAAAATCATCCATACAATGAGTTTACTTCTAAAGATATATGGGATAGTGACAATTTCAAATTTAAACATGAAAATTTGTAGTTTTATACGGTAAATCGAGAGAAATATTAAAATCAAGTTAAATATTGAAAACTTAAAAACTAAAAAATTAAGAACTACTGTCTATCGTTTTTGGAAATGAATTTGTCAGAAATGAGGACATTAGGATTCGAATAAACATATGATTATTCGAACAATCCGTTTCGATATTGAATAAAACCTATTGAAGGAACGCTACTTTGATTCTTCATTCCACCTAGGAATTCTTTTTATTAACATATTGCCCCATGCTATTAGATACAGACCTTAAAATCGCTATAAGCATCTTCTAAATTCTATACTTGAAAAAAACATCTATATTCCTCAATTCTTGCAAATCTGGTTCGAGATTAACAAAAGAATGTATGTGATGTGTTTGTCAACAAACCACAATTCTATCAGGTAATTGGAAAAGCATTACTTTAACTGCGTTTCTCATAGTTCACATAGTCTGCTTCGATTTTTTACACATAATTACATATAATTTTATCACTATATGAATCAGTATATCACGATTCTAAAAGCGAACCGCTTCTAGTATTTTAGAATGACTAGGGATTCTACGCAAAAACTACATGCTGACATGTATATAATATACTGCTATATATATAATAGTTGACCGTTCGACTTTAAATGCGCCATCAAACGGTTACATATAAATTTTCTCCGAAGCCTTTTCAAATATAGTGAAGAAAGATTTTTCCATCCCCAGCGGATAATGAAAATAATTTCACTTGAAATCGTTATTGCCGCGATGCGAGGATGCGGCTCTGTATGTCAGTCTCACCGTGATATATATATATATTTAGATTCTCGCGGAGAAAATCGATGGGGGAGGCGCTTTGATTGACGCCCGAAACGACGTAAAACTGTCGCGTAAGTGTTCTATACATATACGTGCATGCATACATGGGCGCACATATAATGAAACCCGCTTGTACGGCCAGAGATAGACGAGTAGAGAGAGAGAGAGAGAGAGAGAGAGAGAGAGAGAGAGAGAGACGGAGAGAGAAAATTTTTTTCCTCCCCATTTCGACAGCTCGGCCGTGCGTACGCTTTTTGTCGTTTTATCACGTATTATATATGGGCTTCTGTTCTTTTTTTACCCTCCCCCTCCGCCTCGCCAGCAGCCGCTTTTTCTTCGCTTATATGCCATTTCGCTCTGTGGGGTTTTTTAACGCTTGCCTCCCCCCACCTTGCCCATACTTCCTCCCAGCTTTTATTTCGCAATTGCGCGCTCGATCGCGCGCGCGGGTATAGCGACGGGTTCTGCGATTATGTATACGTGTATATATATATGATCATGAGAGAAAAAAGTTGGAAGAAGACATGGCAGAAGGGGTTGGGCACGATTAAAATAAAGGTAAATGCTCTCGTGTTGAGTCGGCGTTTTAGTTTTAAATAATACTCCGCCGTAACCTGCTTTACATAATTGTGGAATTACTTGTATTGCGCAACGTTCGATGACCATGCTTCTCTATTACTGATAAAACTCAATTGTAAATATTATGTAATAAAACAAAACAATACAAAACGAATGGAAAATGTGCGCACGCGCAACAACAACGTTTTCGTTCAACTGAACTAATTTTATAATATTATAGTGTGGAAAAATTTAATTTTAACGTTAAACTAGAACCGACCATATTGAATTTTCGAAGGGAGAATCCGGATTTTTTTATTTTACCCTACCGTTTTTAATAAACCTATGGCCCTTTATATATATAGTAACGTTTTCAAATTAAAACGGAACATATTGGCTTGTTCCAAAAAAAAGAAAGAAGAAAGAAAAAACGCACGTACCAAGCCCGGCGAAACTCATATCATTTTGCCATACAAAATTTACTTCGGTTTTGATCAAGAAACACGATATATCGACGGATTGAGCGACTTTGACTCCGTTTCGATTGCAAGTTAATTAATCTTGCCGAACGAAAGAGATATTAACTTCTTTTATGAAAATATTCATTAAACTTCTCATTAAGCTCCCTTGAACATTTACTTCACAAACAGATATTTTGAAATCTTTTTTGTTTGCCTATTTCTCAAAAACATAGAAGAAATAAATATTTCAATAAAATATTAATACATTAACGATAATAAATAAAATATTAAATATTACAATTATATTCAAATAAATATTAACGATAAAGTTGATGATTTTTAATATGCAATATTAGGTCACTGATTCTTAGGTAACATAGTCGGCGGTTATATTCTAAATTCCCAAATCATTCTCAAGGCAAATACGTCGATTATGCTATCATTGGTTCAAAAAGAAAATACAACGTCCCTTGTAAAACACGATGAATTCTCTCAAACTATGCAAGGGAGCATTGACCGAACGAACAAGCAGAATAACTTTTTTTTTTTTAATAAATCAGTGCTCTCCCTCATTCTCCCGATCATTCTCTTTTGTACATTTTTTTTATCTTTTTCTTGACCCTTGCCCTCTCTCCTCCCCGCGGCTTCGCGAACAATGCGAGCGAAGACGATTTCCGCACAGGCGCGCCCCCACCGAGTTTTATAACTGATCCCGTAAGAGAAGGAGGGGGAATGAAGTGGGGTAGGAGCAGAGGAGGATCCAGCTGTGCATTAATAACGATTAAAGCCCGGGCTATATATTGGCTTATTTAAGAACCTCATGGCGAATATAACGAGTCGCGGCTATGACTATATATATATATATATATATATATATATATATATATATATATATATATACCTTGCTTGAATATGCAGCCAAGTATAATTAGCCGCGCCGCCTACGTTACGGCTCTAATATGCAAATTGTGAGAATACGAACGAATTCAAAAAAAAAAAAAAATAACTTTACTTCTTCCCGTTCCTTTGGATGATTCTTGGTTCGATGAAAAAAGACAAGAAGAAATACTCGCTGAGTCATTTTTCCGATTTTGCGTTGCGAATTGCGAGCGTCGACGATGGTACATAAAACAATTTGACAAATTCTCGCGGAGAGAAGCCGTAGGTTTCCGTTGTATAACTTTAAATGTCAAAAAATAGGTTTAGATACTAGGGTTGAGATTACTTGGTGGGATCATATATTATATTTTCTTTACATAAAATCAATGACAACGATCATCTTTTTAAATGCCGTTGATTTTCAGAAAATATCTGGTTTTTTTAGCAGTTGATTCACTGTATTGTGAAATTTTTATTTTTTTCACATTCATCACTCTGTGTAGGAAGTGCTTTTATTTCTTAATTGTTCATTTAATTGACTTGAAATAATTTAACTGAGCTTTTAAGTTGATTTCTCATCGAAGTTGAAAAGATTTCTCCAATTAATAAATTATTATTCATAAACCATATAACATATGTATCTTATTTCTTTTTAATAAATAATTGATAAAAAAAATTTTAACTCATAAAAATTTATGAATTTAGAAATAAAATTTAAAGTTGTTTGACGGAAAAACCATTACACTTTAAAAACAAACTTTTTTACAGATAACACGTCAATACTATTACGATGTAAACGTTTTTCTCCTCCAAAAAAATGTTTTTTTGTTTTCATTGTATACTGTTACGAAGAATTTTTTTTATCTATTTATATGTAGAATGTATTTATAAATAAATATTTTTGATAATATTATTATACTTTCTAAAAGTAATAAATCTAATAGATTTTTTTTTTCATTGTCTACCTAAAACACGAAAAAAAAATTATATAAAAGCTTATTTTTTGATAAAAATAAATCAATATTTTCCTTTTACCGTAGAAGGACTAAAAAAAATGAGAAGTTCCCTACCTGCCGTGTAAATTTTAATATTGTTGAATTAACGCTGTGCCAACCAAAACGAAGAAGCACGCCGCGCAAATTCTTATAAGGCTTGCGCATTTCATTCGCGAGTCGCTTGCACGAACGCTTAATTAAAATTTCAACGACGAAGTTGAGACAATAAGATTTCTTGCTCTCGTTTTGAAATAAGTATTATTTCGAAATGTTTCGGTAAACCCGCCTAGGAAGAAATTGTATACATCAAAGATGAGTGCGCATGGACAGGCGAGATTATGCACCCGAGAAAAATTAATAAAAAGCGTAGATTTGCATAAAGCGAGCTGATATATATATATATTCTTCATATAATTAATCATGAAGGAAATATTTTCTCTCTCTTTCTCTCTCCTTCTCTCTCTCTCGCTCTCTCTCTCTCTCTAAAACCTTTTAATAATTTAAATTAAGCGCTTTGTAGAGGCAGAAAACTCAGTTTCTTTAATGTCTCTAAGAGCAAAAAAATAATTCATCTCACAACCTCCGTAATTCAATTTCATTCTCTGTTGAGCTTTCTTTTCTCATGCCAAGGATATAGTCTGAACTGATAGTTTGTATATATCCATTAAAGTACGTCCTAGTCCAACGAATCTACCGATGCATCAGCGATGCTTAGAATTATCCGACCCGATTATTATATAATAAAGCAATTGATCGCGACTATATGGGATGTTAAAAGTTGGCTTAGGGTTTTTATAATTTATGCACTTAACTACCGCCAATATCATCGTTCAATGACAGGGGGAAAGAGTGAGAAGGAATAAGCGAGAGAGAGAGAGAGAGAGAGAGAAAGAGAGAATAAAAACATTAACGGCTACTTATACTCTCATTGGGCCACCGGTATTCACCTTCGTGTTTTTTCAATTAAAATGCTCTATCTCCGGGCCATTGTCCTTCGTTCTCTTATTCAACCCCGTTGGGAGTACCGGATAAATAAAATGCGCCAGCCGGAGGGAAAAGGGTCGGAAAAAAGATTCACTCTCTCTCTCTCTCTATCTCTCGCTCTTCATCTCTCTTTCTCGGCTCGGTGAGCGACAAAACGATTTTACCGTCGAGCTGCTTCAATATCATATATATATATATATATATATATATATATATATATATATATAATTAACTTCCATTGGACTGAGAATTTTCCCCGACGAGGATGTAACGAATGACTCCTTTCACAATGGCCAGTGTCGTGGGCTGCTCGGGAATTCGCGCTTTCCAGCAAAGTTTTATTTTGTTAAATCCTCCAGCGAGGGTTGGGTGAGTGAATATCAGAATTGGCTTTTTGATAATTTTCAAATCCTTACTGTTTCGCCCTATCTCTCTCTCTCTCTCTCTCTCTCTCTCTCTCTCTCTATATATATATATATATATATATATATATATATATATATATATATCTTTTCATACTCGTTTAAACGCTATATTCCATACATTGAATTATACTATCATGTCATATAATAACTTAATGTGAATTTTTTTATTACAGTGGGATGGTTATATATACATATATATATATATATAGTGAGTTTTATTCATTTTTTATAATCTTTGATTATTGCCTCTGCTTTTGCTTTCAAATTTATTGTTAAATATAAATGTTCTCCGCGAGCTGACGTATAAATAATATACAGATTAAATGGAGTAAAGTTATTTATCATTTAAAGTAGTTTTTTAAATTAAATACAAGTATAAATCGTCCTATATCATTGCTTTCTCCATAACTGTAAAAAATATGAAAAGTATATTTTACCAATTTTTTATTTAAATTAATTTTATGAAATTTTATGTAAATTTTCTTTAATTCAATGATTCGCTATGTTTTATCTTAAACCGAGTTAAACATTTTACCAATATAAACATTAAGAATAAACTCTGCCATTGCAATTTATTTCAATTATCGTGGACGTAAATAGACTACAATATTATTTTCCGATCGTAATGTATAATACTTTGAAAGTATCAATATAAATAATTACACATTTATGCAAGTATTTTAACGTCAAATTTTCTCCACTGTACGTACACACACACACACACACACACACACACACACACACACACACACACACACACACATACATTCATATATATTATAAGCATTTGGTAAAAGAAAAAATTGTTATTCCACATTAAAAGTAAACAAAGGGATCCGTTTAGGAACCGGGAAGCCACTAGGTCGTATTACAAAATTTTAGATAAAAATTCTCGTTGCAAACGAGAGAGAAAAAACGAATTCTCCAAAATATATACGGAAAAAAACTTCGAAAGGCGAATCTTATTATGGCGAAGATTCGATAATCATTTACCGTGCACGTATTGGCATCGAGCGTTACGCGCACGCTGGGCATCCTTATCCCCTACAAAAAAAAAGCATCGGTGCTTAACTCCCCCGCCCGCCCCCATTACCCCCTTCCCGCGATAGTAAAGATCCTCAAAGGCCCGGAGCTTCTGGATTCCGAGCGCGCGCGGCGCTATCGCTGATAAAGTTCATATAGTAGCGCGCGCGCTCAAACCAACGAGCTGATATTTTCCTGGAACTTTAAAACCGGTGGCCGCCTTTAATCTTGGACGAGAAGCTTCGTTTGACCGCACGCGCGCGCGCGCATACGCGCGCACACACACACACACACTCGTAAATACAAAGGCGCAGACACACGAGGCGCGCAAATCGACCGAGCCGGAAATTCGCGAGGCCCTGCTCTATGCGCGGCTCCGCAATTGACCGAGTGGCCGCCACGTGAATTGAAAACGTCGGTGCGGAGATTTATACGTGCATGGAGGGGGGGGGGGTCAGATTTATTTGCGAAACTTCTACGTCGGATCTGTGCGGTGGATAAAGCGCGCCGCGGAAATGCGAGCGGATAATTACGCGCTGAGGACTGTATGCGCTCGTTGCCCGGAAGAGGGCGAAAGGGGTAGGGGGGGAGGATTTCTACGATATTTCCCGACCTCATTCTCTTTCGACGCCTGATTTTTCTAAATTTAGCGCGAACATCGTCGGATATTAAGCGGATGTATAGAAGTCAGTATCGGGACTTTATTTAGAGCGAGGCCCCATAGCAGAAGTGCGCTCTAGCTGTCAGTCTATCCAAGGATTTGATTTTCCTCTTCATTTGGAAATAAAGCTCTAATTACTTCTTTTTATTTGATTACAAATAAATTATCAAAAATATTCATATAAATGTATCGATGAACATACTTTCTATCGCATTTATCCTAATGTATATAATTGTTATAAGATTTTTTAAAAATAACTTGGGCGATTTTAGTTCGGTAAATTGGTTAATAATTTTAGTGTAAGAATTTTGTTCTAAAAAGCTACATTTTGTACTCCTGATAAAATGACCGTTGAGACAATGATGTTACGTAGATTCTGAAAGTAATTTTGTCGTCGTGAATTTCAGTTATGAAAAAGACCTTTACTGAAAGAACACGCACTCATTAATACGAGATAAAGTTTGATAGACGACACACAAACTGTGGAGATATTCAGAAACTCATCCTTTTATTCCTTGTTCCAATAACTATATTATACTTCTTAGCATCAAGTCGTGGCTTTTTATTTTCAATTTTATTTTCATTATCGCTAATGAAATAATTTCAAAATTCTTTGAAAATACATACGTTCCTTTTTGTAATTCGTAACGACGTGATTTATAAAAATTTCGGTAATACTTAACGCATGTTAGTGTACTACCTGAGAAGATAAAATAAGGAAATTTTTAAACAGTGAAAATAATTTTCCACCATCGCAATCATAGCAATTACGGAAACGATTTCGACGCGATCCAAATTAAACGGAGCTTTAATATAAACTACTATGGTATTAATAGTGAGATAATGGGAGGGATGCGGGCGTGCGCCAAGCAGCTTTTACCTCGACCAACCAAGGGATTATAAATACGCTCTTGGAAATTATCCATTTTCCAAGCGCGACGTCAATTGGCGGCTGATGCAAAAAAAAAGAAAAAAATTGAGAAAAAGAAAGACGAGAAATCGATAACTCGTTGACTCGATTAGCGCGCTTAGAGTACCGGGGATTTCGCGATGCTATTCAGGTATGAGTCGATGAGGAGGACGGTTGTGGGAGGGGAGTAAAGAAATACAATAACGAGAAAAAAGGAAGAAAAGCAGAGAAATGTGTATACGAACGAGGGAGACGACGAACAAACGGCGTAACAAATGCGATTAAGATCCTCGCTCCGAGTCGTTATCACTTTTTCTTTTTTTTTTTTTTTTTTTTTTTTTTTTTTTATTTTCAAAACCTCTTGTTGAGATTATTCGTGTGTGTATACTTGTGTCTGTGTCTGTACGAGTGGGAGAGAGAGAGAGTGAGTGAGAGATCCGGAGAAGAAAAGTAACTCCACGGCGATAGAAAAACGAAAAATAACCGAAATAGGCTGGAAAGACAGACGCTCCGACCGAAACGAGAACGAATACAAAGGATAGGGGTTTAAAGAGCAAAAGAGCGAGCGCTGTTTGTCCGGATGTATTTTGCGCGCGCGCGATCGTATATACACAGGCGAGTCAGATGATCGCGCGATGGGTAAACCAGGTCGGAGAGCGAGCACAGAGTCGCCAAACCTCTACGCAGGTACGAAACAACTGAGAGAGAGAGAGAGAGAGAGAGAGAGAGAGAGAGAGAGAGTGTGTGTGAGTGCGGCATAGCGGGGGAGGGGAAGACGTGCGGCGTGCTACCTGAAAAGCTAACGCACACATACATCTCTCTCTCTCTCTCACACACACGCACACGACTCGATGTTGGAAAATTCGTGCGACTCCTGACAGAGGTGGAGAGCTAGAGCCAAAAAGAGAATTGGCTCGTTGTTGAAGTCGAGTTGTTCGGTCTCTCTCTCTTTCTCTCTTTTTCTCTCCTTCCCACCCATTGTCGATTTTTTGGGTTCAATTCTTTGTTTCTCTATAGTTACTTCCAATTGGAAAATAAATGAGAAATGCAACGAGTAAAAAAGTAGTTTTTTTTTAATAATGCTATAACGAATTTTATTTTACGGGTCGAACAAAAAAGGTCGAACTTTGCTATTGAAAAAAACAATTTTCTATTCGTTCATATATATATATATATATATATATATATATATATATATATATATATATATATATGAGGCCTACGATGGCTCGATCGCTAGGGCGAAGAACTAGTAACTTGGTGATCCGAGTTCAAATCTCGGTCTCGGCCGATTGACACAGGCACCGCTGTAATAATTTACATGTGCTTTGCTTACAAACACATCGTAGACCTCCGTCGCTAATTAGCGCCTATATTTGGAAGCATAAATAGAGCGACGTTAAATAACATAAATATATATATATATATATATATATATATATATATATATATATAATCTCTTTGAAAAAATAATACATCTTGATATTTTGTAAATCAGAAGAAAAGGAAAAAAGTGACTGTAGTAGAGAGTGGAGAAAACGCGATTGCCCCAAAATTCACTTAAGTCGATTACAGGGCGCACTGCTTAATAAAGTCAACCGTATCCAACGTGCACATTATCCGATCCGCGTCGCGTGTCCCACACGCTCGTTAATGGAACCAAGCCAAAATTATTCCTTAACGGGAAATTTTCGCGCCGATGGTCGAATTTGCGCGCGAACCAACTCAGCGGAACAGTGGATGGGGAATGGGGGGAAGGGGGTGTTCGGAGATTCGGGTATTTCAGACATTTCCAGTATTCGGGGCGTACGAGTAAATGGACTGCCCCGATTTCTGGCGCTGTCCTCGCACGAATTTGTCGCGAGCATTCCGTGTCATTCAGTCCAAGTCCTATTCGCTTTGTTCCTACAGACCGCCGCACTCCCTCTCCATTCACTCGTACCGAATCGTTCGAATATTCGAGTATATCGTTTTTGGAAAAGCAGCGGAAGAGGGCGAGGGTTCGGAATTTTTTTTCTTTTTATTTGTGTCGTGTAGTACCAACAACGGCGGCGTCATCGTCGTTGTCTTCAGCTACGAAGATCTTATCGAGTTTCAAAATTTTGAAGTCATTTTAACAACTTCGCTTCCATCCCCGCTAACTCCCCCTCCCCCTCCCACAACCACGCCTCCGCGATCTTTACTTATGCGCGCGCCATCGTAATATTCCAGTATATAGCAACTGATGCACACCCGCTCTCATAAACTATGATAGCCACTTTAATCCCGGCGCACTCTTCTTCCCTTGGCTCTACTCCTCCCCTACCACCGCCCCGCGGATTTCCATTTTCTCGGAGCTGCGGGGCTCGCAAAACTCCCCTTCCCCCCAATGATCCCTCCCCCACTGGCATTAATTCAACCTTCAGTGGTTTTACCCGATACAGCCTATTGTTATGCATCCCGGCATCCCGTTAAAGCATAGGGGAGGGAGGTAGATTGAAAGAGTAAAAGAGAAAGAGAGAGAGAGAGAGAGAGAGAGTGGAAAAGGGCAATACAGCCGCAAGGAGAAAAGAGAGAGAGAGAGAGAGAGAGAAAGAGAGATGAAGTCAGTCTATTACATCTTCGGAACATCGGAAGCAGCAGCAACCATCACGGCGCGCTCCCATGCTAATTTATTCAGCAGTCGCGGAAAGAGGGAGCCGGCTGGCAGAGGGGTGGAGGAAGGACCAGACACAAAGTCAAAGTCGGAAACGAAACTACGCCGGAGCGCAAAGTCGCGAGAGGGAGCTGACAAACGTGGACGGAGTGGCGCGGGGACAAAAAGTGGCCGGGGTGGCATGCAAATCGACGAACGGTGTCGCGTCTTTTTTTTTTTCTTTTATTTCGCGCCCGCCGAGCGGCTGACTGGGCGCCGAGCTCGACCACTCGCTCGGTGCAGCGACTATACGCCGAAACGAGCCGGAAAAAAACCCGAGTGGCGGTAGGCGGTCGTGGGGGGGGGTGGGTGGAAGACCAGTCGAATTAAAAGTGGTGACGCGATTTTTCAAGCGGTTCCTTTTTATTAAAGTTTTCTCCATCAGAATCCGTGCGAAAATTCTTCTTTCCGTTATCTACCGACGATTCGACATTATCCGCGAACGAGGCGCAATTTTTATGATTTCTTTTTTCTTACGTCCGCTACTGAATGAGTTTATACGATTCTTTCCAGCTGGAAAGTCAGACATCTCGTTTTTATTTTTATTATTAAATGATATTTAAAAACATAGTAAAATCTGAGATGAATCCTATATTAAATTTAAATTTACGAAGAAAAGGAATCGAAAACATTTTGTAAATGAAGATCCCATTTCCAATCCTAATTGTTTATGAAAGATTCAAATTTTGTACAAGGGTCGTTCGAATGAAAAATTTTAGTTCAGCGACTTCCTCGGGAATAACGGGGTTACGATCATCGCTATTTAGTATCTGAGTTTAAAAATTATATTTAAACCCTTCGTATAAGCGTGCGATTAAGATGATTAATGATGTTAATTAGATTTTATTACTCTTCCATTATTGTCACAATGTGAATCGGCGGGAATATAATTTTTTACCAATACCCGGCCAAGTGTAAAAATAATATTAAAAATTAATCATCGGTCAAAAACTACTGACTTAAACATCTGTGCCCATTGGACGCGCGAAGAGGGAAAAAAAATTTCGGACAAATAAAATCCGACAATTTTCGAAGTCGGTGCACGCTCGAGCAAGCGCCCGAACGCTGGCACAAAACCCGCGAACTTATTCATCAGTTTAGCCGGGGCACGCTGAAGTACTTCCGACATTGTGCTCAACGCGCTATTTATGAATAATCCGTGGAAAATGAACTCGCTAATGAACAGCGGCGGGCTTGACACAATTATTGGTTTACGGCCGAATAATTAAAGATTTGCGGGTAATAACAGTTTAATAATGATGATAATAATTATTATTATTTTCATTATTATTATGCTCCTCGTCGAACACAAGGCGGCACCTGAAGTTAAAAAAAAAAAAGAAAACTGCGATTTTAATTTTTCGACGGCGTTGTAACAATTTTCAGGCGCCGGCGTGTTAAACTCGACGCGTATATAACGCGGCGCCATTATACGCGAGGGCGGATAATAAAGGCAGGCAGGCAGGCAGGCACGTTGCGCTGTAAATTCACGCGGGCGTTTTTCATAGCTTGTAAAGCTCGTGGGGAGGGGGAGGGGAGAAGGGGCGACGATGGGCGCGCGTTAAGCCTCGGCAAATCGAAATTATTCAGCGGCATTAAAGACGAGCGACGAGACTATGCGCCGGCGCTCGATCGGGCGCGCGGGCGCGTAGCGAGGGGCAAAAATGCATCTCGCGCGTGCGCGCCTCGTACCGAACGTTTCGGCCTTACGGGTTCCCGGGCCATTATCGTACGGGCACACGTGCCGACCGTACTCGCATCAGACTGCTTAATCCCCGTTTCTCTCGTTTGACCCTCCTTGCCCCCCCCTCCATCCCCGATTCCCGACCGCCGAGGCAAATAAGTAAAACGGCAAATAGCGAATATCCCGAATCCAGCTGCCGCGGAGCCCGCGAACGGCCGTTAAACTTCCGCCCTCGTCTGCCGTGCCGAGGGGCAGCGCATAATTTCACCGGGGGTTAATCGTCGCGATGGGCCGCGGCGTGTGCAACTCGGACCCGAGTACCTTTTTACACCACTCCTCGTCCGACGTTTTCCCAAGCCAGAGCCGAAATTTTAAATCACCCTTCGTTACTCTCCGCGACCAGATCCCTCTCGCGGCCTTCCCCGTTGGAGGCGAACTCCGAAGTCCGAGAGCGCTCGGCAGGCCCGGCCATTTATCTTCGCTCCGGCTCGCCGTTGCAAATTGGAAATCGCGTTCCATTTCTTCGGGACGAGCAAAAAAGGGGTGCGAGCGGGAGGTGACGACGGCGACGTTGGGGCACAATTGCCCTGAAACGGTTCTTGGCGTCCTCGCGTTCTGTGAAACTCCCATCCTACTCGGGTACTTCTCCCTCGTTATAGGTACACATACATACGCGTACACAAATATATATATATATATATATATATATATATATATATATATGTATATATACGCCGGTGAAATTGCTTCGAATTGAACGCGTGGGTAAGGGGGAGGGACAAACCGACTCGACTGCGCTCACTTACTTCTTCTTCCACTTGGAGCGTGCGCGCGCGTTGCTCTTGTACTGTGTGCAGCGCCACCAGCGCACGTACGCGTGTACGTGTCCAAGTTTCTCCACCCCATCCCTCTCGAACTCTTCGTCGACGCGCACTTTCGAACTTTTCTTTATTGCCGACTACACCTTTTTTTGTCGTGGATTAAGAGTGCCGAGGGCGCGAAGGGGCGGGGGGGAGGGGTGTGACTGGCGTTACGAAAGGGGTAAAAGGACGGCCAGGTGGGGAAAAAATTTATCGCATCTCTTACGACCGGGGGCGCGTATAATAATATCGTTGACTCTTTCGATTCAGAAACGCGCAGGATCCCTAGATATTTTTTTTTTTTTTAGTTTTACCGGGCTGCCGTTTCTCTCTGTCCCGTCCGCTCGATTGGCGCGCTCTTCATCGTTCTCGCGTGAATTGACGCTTCGCTCGATAAGCATCGCTGAGGCGAACGAATTATGAGAATGCGATGGGAAGTTCGACTGTTTCGTCGCCAAGGAGTTATTAAATTCAGATCGCCAACTCCATAACTCGTTTCGAGGGATCTTGGAAGCGACGCCAAGGCAGCCCGATTCTCCTACAGTGACGAGCGCCGTAATTCTGTGGCAGTGCTCGAGGCAGGCAAGAAAGGAATTACGGTAATAGACACGACAATATAACTCGGGGCAATTTTTTTAAATTGGATTTGACCGACCAGCATTTTATACCGAATCTAATGCGATCTTACGAAAATGAAGAAAGAAACAAAGATGAAGACATTAATCCATTAATAATATTATGAAAATATCCTCGGAGCTTTCTTACGGCTCGAATTCTGTCCCCGCGCTCCGTGTACAGACGGGACGGCGAGACAATCCCCCGCAACCTCCCCCGGCCTCACCGCCAAGCCATTAAGATTATTACATTCGCGCGAGTATTTCAAAGCTAATGATAAATTCAAAGGATGGAACCGAACTGCATCCCGTGGCCAATCCGCCAGGAGGAGTTTTCCCCTCGTCCTACGGACGGGCCGTCTTAACTCCCGCGAACGGGCTTTGTACGCGGAAAAAAAGAGGCGCAGCCGGACTGCTGGTAGGCGACCCAATGGACTTACACCCCGTATAATCCGCGCGAACCGTGTATTTTCGCTGGCGTGACGAAATCGATTGTACAAGGGTTTCGTGGGATCGCCACCTGTATACATGGACGCAGAGGTAACGCTTCATTCCTCCTTCCGATAACGCACGGAGCGCGAAACTGCTCGCGTCTGAAATAATAACTTCGTGCCAGTTTACTGTCAACCGTAGCCTCTCCCTCGCAAGACAGATCGCGCATCGTCTCGCATCGATCGGTGCGGAGATCATCGAGTTTTCGCAGGTTATTATCCGATTAGTTCGAACGATTGGATAATGAAAGTTTGCGGATACGTTGTGGCCCTTTTGAAAGTGTTTTTTGTCAACGTTCGTTCGAATAACACTGGCTTAATCCATTTTTCCATCGGTACTAAAAAAATCATACGAACGACTGGCCAACGATTGTTCTGCCATCTTATTAGTGAAAATTTTCGTAATTAAAAAAAAGTAATCGAAACTAATGGCTTTTACAATAATTTTTCGAATAAGGACAGTGTGGAAGGACTCCGCCTTATGAGCAGCGCTCGTCGAATAGGCGCGAACGCGAATAGCAGTTGAAAACAAGAGTTACGAGTTTAACGTCACTGCACCCCGCGTACTTGTCCACTGTATTATGAAAGCCAATCGATCGACCACGCTTCTCGGTCCGGAGTTTTTCAAAACCGCCTCGGTTGGCCACCTATTTTCACAGATCTTACGTATGAAATGAGATCGGGAAAAAGTACGGATACTCGACCGGTACGTCGAATCACTCGCGCTCGTACGAGTACTTGGTAAATACAATATAAGGAACTTTTGACAGAGGCAATAACTATCGGCAATACGAGGTCGAGCGTTTCAAGATAGAAGATCGATTTATTGGCGATTTGATTTCATGACGTTTCATGGAAACATATTGCGCGAAGGTTTCGGAATAAATAACTCTCTTAATAACGCTCTTGTGACGTCTGCTAGTCTCGTTCGTGCACTAACAGACATCCTAACATGACAATATACAAATTTAATTGTGGAATATGTAGAGAACAAGAAAAGAATTCGATGAAAATTTTTAATTAATAATAACATCGACAAAAAAATTAAATACGCGAGAAAAAATATAACGGGTTTTAAAAATATAATTTGGCACAGTGTTTCGATTTTTACGAAGAAATTTTTTTTTTTTTAAATTACCATACTTCTAGGATATTTTATGAGCGAAAATTGGCAAGCCAATCAATCATTTACACAGGAAAATCGTATTCCAGCAACTTTGTCAATTTTTTACGATCTCTGACCAAATTACCGAGCACTATGGTTTTTCGTACTGAAACATATTTTTCCGCATATATGACAATGGTCAAGTCTTATGTGACAATGCACATGTATGTTTTTTTAGGACAACTGGACATATATGCCAATGATTCAGATTTTATACAAATCGACGAAACCTTCCTGTTTGATATACTTCTTAAAAATTAATATTCCAGAGGTTAAATAAAAGAATGTAAATAATTAAAGACACTCCTCGCCATTCCTTCGCTTTTGTTTATACGACAAAGGTGCCCAATAAATACTGTGAATTAACGTTAAAGCAGCATGGGCCAATGCATCGATCAAGAAATCGCCTTTATTAAATAATAAATGAAAAAATTAGTTGATATTCTTCTCAGGGCAGGGGTGGAAAAGTACTTCTCCCTTCCCACAAAACATCACCGCCCCCCCCGCCCTCCCAATGTCGCCTCGGCCGGCACGTGCGGCGAACGAGATAAGGAACCAGCAACGAAAACCAGGAATCTCTCTTGGCAGAGTCGCGGTATCAACTGGCGCGAACCCTTGGGCCGATCTACATTACGTTATAAATTTCCCCGAGCACACCCGTGCGGTGCGTGCACACGCCCGCACACAGCCACGCGCAAGCGTCGTTTCCCCCTGACGAGCGCAGGGGACGGAATAATCCTTCCACCTTTTATTGCTCCGCTCTCTTCTTATTCTTCATTTTCTTCTTGTTTTTTTTATTTCTCCCTCTACCTCTCGCTCTCTCTCTCTCCCTCTCTCTCTCTCTCCTTCAATCACCTCCACACTCCCGAGGGAACACTTCACACACAAGGCGGGCACACTCACTCGCGGCGAGTACTACTATCACGTGTAACTTCTGTAGGCCGTTGCTACCGCTGCCGCAGCCTCTACCTCTCCTCCTCCTCCTCCTCCTGCTGCTGCTACGCCACTTCGTCACCTGGCGCCCGCGCGCGCGCGCGTACTAACTGTAGAGTGGCAGAGGGATGAAGGGGGGGGGAGGCAGAGTAAGGCTCGATCTACGCACGGGGCGCGGCAGAATCGACGACGGCTACGACGAATTCGCGCGCCCGCGTTACGGCTGCCGGTACGCGACTGAGACTACTACTCGCGGCTCGCGTTTTCGGGCCGCTCCTCTCTCCTACCGTTCGCCCGCCCGCCCGCCCGTCGGGATTCGGCGGCGCGGCGGTGGCGGTCTAGCGGGCGATTCATTGCGCTTGCGTTGCGTCCCGTTGCGCGCGCGCGCTCTCTCCGCCTCGCCTCGTCGCGTCGTCGACGACGGCCCCGACGGGTGGAGGCTACGCAATGCACCGGCTCGAAGGGGGCTCGAGGCTTAATTTCGACGATTTTGGCCACGGCGCGGCCGGTTTTCGTTTCGTTCGTTAATTGTCAGTTTGGCCGTTGGCTGGCACCTACGGGGCGACGCGGGTGCGATTTTTGGAAATTATTGAGGTAGCTACCGCCGTGCCTGGATAAAAACGAAGGTAGACGGTACTACGTTGCTCGCGATTGCGGTGATTACGCGCGTCGGTATGATAATCGGCGAGCGCGTTGGATTTTCAGGATTAACCTCCTGTACAGACCATAAAAAAATCAACTATAAAATGATGGTACATCGTCGAATTTTTTGAAGGTTTACTTCAAATACGAGATCGTAATATAACTAAAGTACGTATTTAACGTTTTGCACATTCATTTTCTGGAATTCATATTGTTCACGTTGAATGCTAGGAACAAATTGAATGGTACGTCAGAACTCTACAATATTAGCAGGATGATAAAAAATAGAACCCTATAAAATTGCCTTTGTTATTTTTGTGTTTGCTATTTCTGGGAAAATATAAGTTCAAACGTAAAATTTATGGAATTTAAATTGTGTACTTTCGCGATATGCATAACATCGCTACAACATTCACTACCACATTCTCGAACGCATTATAATTATTATGATATATTCATGGGTCATAATATGAAATAAAAATTTGCGATCAATTTTCACTATGAATTCGTAATCGTCATCATAAAAATGCAGAAAATTACCAGCTTTTCCTCTTCGGCATTTTATCCATGGTTTCGCTTGCATAATTAAGGGATTTTTTATCGATATATATATATATATATATATATATATATATATATACATATATATAATTTTAGAAAAAATTATAGATAATAGGATGTGTTTAGGAATTTTTTAAAACAGAATTTCCCTACGTAAATAATTCTTAAAATATGTCTCAGTAAGTGTCTCTTGTATCAGCAGCGGTACCTGACTGAATTGTAAGTTTTTGGTCCAATGAGTTTTGATCAGAAAAAACTTTTTGTATTTTATATTCTGTAAAGTATTTTTGTTTATCAATTAATAAAGTTCGGTAACTAATGCTGTTAAAGATGAATGTTGTAAAGAAATCATTTGTAAGTAAATCTATTTGGCTACATATTTTATATATATATAATGAAAAATGAAATCATAACATTATTCAATATTAAATTCAGTTCTTAAATTACAAGTAATATAATCTGTATGAAAGGATTCATATATATTGAATTCACTATAAAAATGTCTAATTAATAATACTTTATGGAAACGTAATTTCTATTACAAATATTTGAAAAATTTTGGTCAGTATGATGTGATTTAGCATTGGATAATCCTTTAAAAAATGTGACGACGCCTCTCTACCTATTGGGCATGCAGTTGGTATTACTCTCATACTGAGTACAATATCAATTATTTAAATTAAAAATAAACATTATTCAATAAAAAATCATTTCAGAAATTACTGAACTGTTTCATCTAGTTCTATAATCATAAATAGATTTTGACAGGGGAAAAAATGTTTTTGCCCTACAACTGCAACAGAGAACCATTGTAGTCGATCTGCCTCGTTAGAAAATGCGTCTAATACTTACAAAATAGCACGGGAGAGGGGGCGGCAATGTAATAGCGGGCTTGTTTGACTTAAAGCGATGAAAATTAATACGCCCTAGACGCATATAAGTATGCTTACCTGAAACAGAAAAAAAACAACAAATCATATAGTTCACCGATTAATTGCTATAATTTAACTTAAACGGGGAGAAATAAAAAGAGAGGAAAGCAACTGTGTAATGAAAGTTGTTTATATGTGTACGTATATCTATATAGATAATCTCATTAATCATCTCACGAAAACGTCTCGGATTTATTTCCCGGCCCATGAGGGGCGGGGGAGGGGGGTGGTATTAGTATCGAAGAATTAATTATAAGGCTCCGGCGAGAGATACTTAGCCCAGCGATTAATTAAGGCGGCCCCTGCTTCCTCGACAACGCCCTCCCGCTTCGTTCCGCTGAAATAATTGCGTTTTAAAGACCCCGCGGGGGACTGGAAAATCCGCCCCGTTGGAAAATATGCGTGCGCAATATTATATATTGCTTTCGTTCCCGTAAAAAAAAAAAAAATCGTGACGCAAGCCACCCGGCGAGCCACAAGTGTTACGCCACGGTTAATGCGCGAGATTTGCACTTTTTTTAGTGAAATATTATTAATGCGCTTAATCGGACCGGGTATAAATCGACCTGGAAATTTCTTTACTCTCCTTATTTCCCCCCGTTGTTCAAGGATTTAGATAATTCTTTCTTCCAAAACTCGCCATTTGAGCGAGGGATTATTAGAAGTGAGATTAAGCGTGAGGGCAAATAATTAATACTCTATAGGTGTATGAAACTATATGTACTTTAAATATATAGGTGAAAAGTTTAGTTGGCGCGTAAACATGGCTTGCCGGGTATACGTAGTAAGTATAGGAATATGAAACGTGTGCTCGGTATACTCTCGAAATTTCTACATAGCGATATTTGTGTTATATTACATTATTATTACAGTAATTAATTAGATTCGAACATAATGCATATTATTTGTAAATATCGAATTTTTGCATTAGAAAAAACAAAACATACGTCCGGTTCGCTTATATGAAATAGTAGATCGGCATTTTCGAATTATCGAATTCATGATCGCTTATTACAATAATTCTGTATCAATGAGCATGCACGCTGAATTGCGCGCGACAACGCGATGAGAAATTTCGATATCGGGCTTCATCAGACGCATCAATCGCGCTGCCATAAATTGATAATCGAAATCATGATCGAAATCACAAAAATCGCGTCTCCATGTCTCATTGACGGTGGCGCGACATATACGCGCGAAACAGGGGCTACCAATGAGACTGACTTCTCAGGCCTCTCATCAAAATGTATTTTATGTACGACACTGTTATCCAAGGAATGACCGAGCTCCGATGTAGCAAAAATATTTTTATCGCACTTTCACGTCAAGTGCATGAATTTTTAAAAAGGGACTGCTTCAGAAGTCAGTTATACGTTAAGAAGTAGCCAAAAAAAGTATTCCACTTATTTTATCAGCTTTTTTTTATTCGTTTAAAATCCCGTCAGTCAAGACGAGTAAAAATTTCGTGTAGCAATTGAATTAAAAAGCCAAGATAAAAGAGCGACTATAGATTAAATTACTTGCGTTTTTCTAGCGATCAGTTATGCACCTACTACAGGCCCTCCAAGAATATATATATATATATATATATATATATATATATATATATATATATATACATAAATGGACGATGTAAAATAAATGCACAATTGAATTTGTAGCAACGCTAACAAACTTACCGCGAGACCGGATTATTTCGGCTCTCTCGTTCGGTTTTCCGTATTCGCATCTGAGGTATGCGAAAGTACTTTGATTTTCCTCGAGAGAGAGAGAAAGAGAGAGAGAGAGAGAGACAGAGTTTAATTGGATTATACATTGCGGTGTAATGGATGCTTTCATTTTCCCATCCTGTAGTATCCTCTTCGCTTCACCTCCTTATCCCTCCTTCTCTCTCTCTCTCTCTCTCTCTCTCTCTCTCTCTCTCTGTCTCTCTCTCTCTCTCTAACTCTCTACTTCACTCTAGCTTACTGGTTCGTTATAAGCTTTGTTCCGAGGCTGTTTTGGACTTTCAAATCCAGGCATATGGATAGAGTGAATGTTGGGAAAATAAAGGGAGGGGGTGGTGGGAATGTGTGCGCTTTGAGAGTAAAATTATTCCTCGTTGCGGGAAAATAAGGAACGGTATATAAACTGTGTGTGTGTGTGTGTGTGTATGCGCATATACTATAACATCAACGATTGAATAAACGATATCTAATTCAACTTTAAGGGAGTTGATAAGTTACAGTTTACATTTTCAGATTGAAATTCCTTTACGATTACTGGATTAATTATGCACTTTCATTGCGAAAAATTTAAAATGTTGATTCTGGAAAAAATTAAGCGTTATATTTCACAAACGTTTGTTTGAAAATTGGCTCGGTAATGGATGAAAGTATTTGATGGGAATATTTTTACAATTTCTGAAATAGAAAAATGCATAAAGTCAACATCATTTTCTAGCAACCGATAAAAATTTTCTGATTTTGTTATGAATAATGTGTTTTCATAGGTGATTAAAATCAAATTTATGAGGTAAAATGTTAACTTTACTAAGAAGATTGCTTTTTTGCGCAAAACTTTTTATTTTTTATTTTAATATCACATATATATATATATATATATAGAACAAGAATTTTAAATTAGTTTATGGTTTACAGCTAATCCGTTTATGGGTGCCTGAATAACTTCGTTATATTTTATAGAATAAATATCGACAAACGCGTAAAAATCTACATTGTAATCACAAAAAACTATTAACCTCTGTAACGGAACGATTAATTTTTATGACGTAAAATCGTTAAAGAAGGTCGAAACGCTTCTGGTTTTTTATTTTACCAAGTTCACCCGACTCTTTGTAAGCTTCTATTTATTGACTGCACAGTAATAGAAAATTATATAAAAACTTAATTGATTCAAACTACGCAATCTTTGCGAAGGCAATAAATGCTCTTTATTATACTTTTATTAATTTATTTGCTGAAATCACAGACGAAAAATCCAATTATATAAAGTAATTAATACATCATAAGAATTCAGCGTATACATAAATTTATTTTGTTATACTTTCGCGAATGTGATTGAAGCTATTACAACTGAATTTAATCTACTCAACAAAACATAAACGAAACGAATTTCTATAGAATTTTGAAAATTGAAATATATGATTAATTTGTAATATAAACAAAGTGTTGAATTTGACTTACATGAAATAATATAAATTAAATTACAACGACGATCATTCGATCGATGCAAAAACAGTATAAGCATCCTTAACACACCTTTTAATAATTGCATGAGAATGATTGTTGACAGCAACAAAACGTAGATAAAAAACAAATTAAGAAGAAGAGAAGTGATTGAAAAAACAATTATATACGCACTAGCTTCCAGCTGCAAACGCATCCGAATTCGCATCTGAATCATAGATAAATTTAACGATGGACTGTAACGTAAATCGCCTCGTTGTGCCGCAGTGTCAACAATAAAACAACGGTAGTTGCTGCCGAAACAGCGATTAATTTTACACGCTCAGATACGACAGCGACGTCGTTTAAACGGGAAAGTCAAGGGAAAGGGTGAGAGAGAGAGAGAGAGAGAGAGAGAGAGAAGGAGAGAGATGGGAGAGGGGAGAACGAAACTATGTAAAAAATACAAAGATCACCATTTACGATTAAAGGATGAAAATAAGAAGACGGAGAAAAAGATTCGGCAAAAATTACTCGATATATTCTACGAGACAGACTATATATTCTACGGAAGTGTGACGAAAGTTTCTGCCGAGTGTATTATAAAATTTAGAAGCACCGCCTTGATTTCGATTACGTTCGTAAAAAAAATTAATTTAATTCTCAGCAAAATACAAAATTTTCCGAAATCCCTTTCACCCTGTACGTTGTATTTGTCCAGCACAACTTTCGCATATTTGCATATTTACGAATGGCTCGATTATTTTTTAATTTCGCTCAAATTCGCGCCACGGCGGAGCTCGATGAAAAAAAATACGAATACGAATATCGGCTGTGTATCCAAATATTTCCATCGGTCCTCGTTCCTTCCGCACAGGCGGAACGGGTGAAAATTCGCGTTTATCTCTGTGGTCTCCGCGTCCGTACCCTCCTCCCTTGCCCGATTCACCCAGGCCGTGTTATTTCAGACTTGCAAAATAAATATTCGATCGCTGCCGCGCGAAGGATCATTGGCCCAAACGCTGATGGTAAAAAAATAAATAAAAACTATCCTGCTACGAGGATATAAAAACGAACGCCCTCGACTTCCCCGCGCCGATCGACGAAATTGTCGGGGTGCGCCCGAAGTTTTTCGCCTCCCCCCTCCCCGCCGTAACGAGCGGCGCCCCCTCCCCCCAATTAGCCGACACGAGCACGCGGGGCTAATGCGCGTGATTTTTGTTTTGCTGCTATTCCCGACACTCGACGCGCGCCTGCGCATTCGGCCTTTATAATTAAGCGTTAACAGTCGCGCACGTTATTAGCGCGGCGTTGGATCGGCGATAACGAGTGCGCCGCGGCGGCCACCTCTACACGGGGACGGGGGCGTTACAAAGCACCCTCGCGCAATTCTATTTTGCACTTTAAATATCCACGCCGGGTCTTTTTCAGAGTTTCGCGACAATGCCGCTGCACGTTTGTATACGCGCGTTCTAGTTTTCTTTTGTCGCGTAATATATATACATATATATATATATATATATATATATACATGTATATATGGGAGAACGCCGGGTAAACAAATAATATAGAAATCTCTATATAGCGGAGCAAATATTCAGCGGCGAAATATCGAGCGCATATTCGAATGCTGATTTTTTTTTATTTTTTGTTCTCTGAGTTCAACTATCGTTTATATGTCCTACAATCTCTCTCTCTCTCTCTCTCTCTCTCTCTCTCTCTATATATATATATATATATATATATATATATATATATATATATATATATATATATGTATATAGTGGATAATATGAAAATATATTTGTTCCAACTCTAGTTCAGAAATTAGCGGGCGGCAGAACTTTCCACGCCGAATTATGGAAAACGACATTGCCGGTTCTCGGGAAGAGACGAGAAAGGGGCGAATTACCGTAAAAAGCGGCGTGTAAAAATCAGACAAGACGAATTGGCCAGCGTTTGGCGGTTTCGAATGAGGATTAATGCCGGGCAACCGGGAGCCGTAATTAATTAAGTAACTTTATTAGAAATCCAGTGGAGCGGATGGATGACTGGGAGGGACTGGGGGGGGGGCATAACGATCAATTTAAAGTAATTCACTCCACAGGACGCTCGAAAGTTGCGCGATAATTGCAGGCTTTTATCCATTTGATATGCGTTACCGGTGCAAAGCCGCTAATTAAATTTTTGGATAATTTATTAGATCGCTAAGGTTCGAAAAATGTGTATTAATTTGGTGGGTAGAAAGCGTCGATGGTACTTTGATTAAGCAAAACTTTTCTGTTGACGAATTATTATAATTTTTCTGGCACATCAATGAAAACGATATGGTCAATTTTTGATGCAATTTCCAAAATTAAATTCACTTTATATCTCTGACTTAGTGATCAAAGTGACCGTTTATATACTTATAAGCCATTCAAACGGTTAGAAATAGTATAAAATGTACAAATATTATTGTGAATGGGATTTTTAATTCTCTGCTTTAATGAAATTGTTAAATTGTAAAACCAGAAGCATGATTCTAAAAGTTTGTTCATTAGCCTAGATTGACTGATAGACTCTTACGAAACATAGCATTGCGTTATTTTATAAAAATTGTTTTATAAGAAGTCACTTTATATTCTCAATCAGTAATTCAAAAGACTTTTTATATTGCTTATTTATTCGACAGTATTAGCAATGCTCACATGACTTAAAATCGTTATGAATTTTTTACATCTTCCTTCGACACCCCCCCTCCCAATTATCTTATCTAAGTTGAGAAGGACCATTTAGAATAAAAAAGATATTTATCCAAAAAATGCTACTAATGAAAAAAAACCCTCTTGAAATTCTAGAGAATCATTCGAAAAAAGAAATCTGCGTATGCAGCTATTCCTTCCTCTCTTTTCTGTCTTTGTGATCTCTTTTGACCAGGTGACGTTTACACATACTTCGCTGACAAACTAAACTACCGCCTCCTTCTTTCTCTTTCTCTCTCTCTCTCTCTGACAACATCGCCGAAAGAATGTCAACAGAAAGAGAGAGAGAGAGAGAGACATGAAAATGAAGAGGACTGAGAAGAGCGAAAAAAATGTGGACGGTCGGGAAATCCCGATGATGTCTAGAAAAAAAACGTACAAAGAAAGAAAGATGAAGGGAGCGTGAAAATGTGAATTAAAAAGAAAGATCCAGAGAAAGCGACAAAGGCGCGGCAAGAAGAGCGCCGAGGAGCAAAAGGGATGCTGGTGAGCTAATGACCGAGTGTTTAACTTCGCTTCAAGCCGGCAGTGAGAGAGAGAGAGAGAGAGAACGCGAGAAGAGAGAGACAGAGAGACAAAGAAAGAGAGATAGTCAGACACTATCATACTCGTCAGATGCTAATTGGAGCATGGGAGGTGCGTGGTCCTAAAGTCGGTGTACGCGAACTCTCGCTCTTTGCTCCTGTATCAGTTTCTTGTTTCTTTCTTCTTCTTTTTTTTAACACCACCTGCCATCTGATCCGCTCTGTAAAGCCCTTTACGCGGTAACATTTTTTTTTCAGTTCCTTTTGACGAGATCGAGAGGAACCGAGGATGTGAAGAGACATGTCCATGATTTAAATGTATATATATATACGTAAAGGCAAAAAAAATTACACCGGAAATCTTAAAGCGCGCGCGCGTACATTTCTCAGTTTGCCTTTCGTGGTGCGACGTTTGTCCGCAAAGGAAAAGAGTACGTGAGGGGTGGAGAAGAAGTAAGATAGAGAGAGAGAGAGAGAGAGAGAGAGAGAGAGAGAGAGAGAGAGAGAGAGGGAAAGCGAGGGCGGGTAGGAAGTTCGAGGTTTCGGAAGTCTTTGAAACAAGGGAGCTTTCTGAGAGATTTAGTGGACGAGCTACTTGTCCTCTGTATAATTAAATCCGCGAAATACGCTCTCGACAGGGGCGGCTGCGGACGGGAGCCGGCAGTAAGTATCTTGTAACTTTTCAAGGAGTCGGTGGGGGAGGGGGGGGGAGGAAGGGATGGCTTTTAAAACTGTATACTCGATCCGCCCGGTATTTACGGCTCTCGACTGCGCTCCGAGGGTAAGAAGTACAAGTGCAAAAAAAGGACAGTTTTTACAGACCGATGTCGTATGTAAAAATAAGCATTCTATAATTACATAAAATGTTTTTCTTTTTGGTCCTTTCATGTACGATGATAACCTGTTGAGTCATTCGACTCTTTTATCCGACTGTGTAAAATAAATGAGAGCTTTCAAGAGCTAAATCTTTAAGCAACTATTTATCGGTGAAATATAGTTTTCTGAGAATGATAATGTTTTATTCTGACAATTGTTTCGCTCTTTACATGAGAGATGGAAAAAAAATTTAAAACTTCTTTGATAATGGTATAGTAACTGAAAAAAAAATCAAATAGAACAAAGTTCTACCATTATTATGAAACTATCCGAGTGTTTTGTATTTCCTTCGCCTTCTTTTAATATGTCATGTTTCATTCGATATTCGGGGAATTCTTGTGAAATAGAAGCATACTTCCTTTTTTGCATTTTACACACAAATTAGATTTCCCAAAGCTTCTGGGGAATCGGTATCCATCGCTATTACGTTTTGCTTTTACAAACGGGCCGAATAACAATTTCGACAACAACGTGACATCTAAGCTGTATAGCGCGCGCGTTAAAAAAAAAAAAAAAGGAGATGAAATGTACGCGCGCAATACTTCGGTCGGGATTGAGGAAAGAAAACAAGAACTTGGAAGCTGCTATTTTTCAAAATCCGTCGTTCGAACAGTCACAACGTCACCCCTCTACCAGCCACCCTCCACCCCCGCCTCATCGCCCCCAATTTCTCACTCGCTGGGAAATTTCGCGCGCTGCTCGGGGGTACTTTCTTTCGAAGCCGCGGCGCGCGATGCATCATTCGCGCCGATAATGCAGCGACCCCCAGCGGCCCTTTCCGCGCTCGCTCGCTTAATCCATTAGTCCTCTCACCCTCCCTCCCAAGCGCCGCCGTCGCTCGTCCCCCCTCCTCCCAGCCCTCAACCCAATTCCAAGACGCAGAGATTACCGATATCTTCACCTCACCTCCCAGGGGAAGGGGGGGGGGGAGGCAATGCATCAAATCGCCGGCACGGCGGTATTTGACTTTGTTAAGAGCCGCAGCCACCGTCGCATACTCGGTCGAGGCCGCCCACTGCATTAATCAGTTTCGGCGACTCGTCTGGAGGAGGTGGGAAGAGGGGAAACGGGCAACAAACCCGGCTGCGCAAATACACATCGATGCAGCGAGAGGGATTCAACTTATGGCATTCTCCTCGTTTCGCTGATATGCAGCGTGAAATCGATTCTGTATTGAACGCCAAGGGTTACAGTCTGAGGAATACTTTTCTTGATCATTTACATACGATATGTCACTAGGCTCTCTCTCTCTCTCTCTCTCTTCTCTCTTTCTCCATCCGTCTTTCTGTTTCTGTTTCTTTTTTAAGCTAGGACGGCCCGCATCCGAGATATTTAAGATGTCCACGAGATCAGTGGGGATAGAAAAACCGACTTATAAGTACCTAGGCGAGTAGTCGATGAATTTAAAGACACGTGATAATAATGTAAAAAAAGAATCAAAATAATCATTAAGAATGCCCCTACATTATGTACAGCGATCATATATTGCAGATGAAGAAAGAGATGGAGGAAGAAAGAATTTTTCAAAATTGGAAATAGATGAGGCGCGATTGATTAACTTTAAAGGCCGCGAGGAGATAATTAAAGATACACTCCGATTGAAAGTGTGGAAAACCTAAAGAGACAAAGCTATAAAGGGATCGTTTGTTAAAAATCAAAAATAGAGAATGTAGCGCAAAAAAGCAGGGATACAATAGAATTTTTTAAAAAATTTCAACTCGAGAACATTTTTAACTTAGACATGTATCGTTCAATTACGATTTGAATTAACAATAATCAAACTAGTACATAATTAAATGTAATGATATAAACATTACTAGCAATTTTTTTTTGAAAGAGCCCAGGCACAATGACATATATATCATACACAAATTTTTCATTACAACAAAACAAGTTAGTAATCTATCGTCTAACTTGTGTTCTTCTTGTTATTATTAGGTTGTGCTATTACAATTATGTTCAATTAAAATTTAATTATAAAATTTATACTTTATAGCCAAAACTCCAAATCTGTGTAATAGCTAATTATCCGATTAATAACTCAATTAATTGTTCAAAATCAAATAAGAGCAGATAATTATGGGATACAGCTTTAACGTTGCTTTCCGTCATATCCTACGACGTACTCGCGTAAATGCATGAAATCCGCGCGTACCCCCAATACAGTATTTTGTATTTTACCGCACTATAATTTCAATATCCCGTTCGATTATCAAATCGATCAATCCGTTCAATGCAATTCCTCGCGCATAACAATTGTTCAAACTTACTTCTCTCATCGTTGTCGCCTAACTCGTTTGGATGGATTCCTTAGATACGCTGCTTCCGCACGCGGCGAATAGAGCAGATGTGCGTTGGTAAAAAGCTGGTCCTTGATAAATAATATTGGACTGTCAGGGTTAGGCAGCCTAATGGGTCGCCGTGTGTAACCTATCCGCGTGATTCGATCGGAAAGATGGTAAAATCAGCTTTCTCTGCAGAGGCAGCCCTTCGTATTGATTTAGAGCTCGATTCGTTGGCCGTGGAAGGTTCGCGTCTGAGTTTTGTATATATAGAAACCAAAGAAAAGAATAAAAAAAAAAGTCCCAAAGTAGTCGCAAGACAAGAAGAAGAAAAAAAAGTAATAAAACACTTAAATGATCCGTGAGACAAAATAGAAAAAGCAACGTCACGAATATATAAGGCGCGAGGACTAGAAGCGTCAGCAGGTTAGCGAAGAATCCGAGGAAGAGCCGAGGAAAAAAAAGAAGAGCGCTACGTCGCCGTGGCGCGGGAGTGAAGGCAGGCCTCGCCCCTTACCAAAGTGGAATGAGATCTAGAATTTCACCCCGTTTTCGCGATACCCAACAGTGTCGCGTAAATGGCACTCGTGACGACGTCCGTTTCCGTCTCTTTTTGGACACTGGCATTATACGGTGTCTATTTTAATCGACCAGCTAAAATAATTTTATCGCATTAAATCCAGTGAGAAAAAAATCTGAGACAACAGTCGAAGGCGGCCGGGGGAATTACGTGATGGCATTGGCGATTGCGACTGTGAGCAATTATTCATGAGGGACATTTGGACGAGTTATGCTAAATGATTTTTGACACAGGGACGCATTTCACTTATTACGATATCGTCCTTTCCTCTTTTAGAATCTCAGACTTAAATATTAAAGTTATCATTTTCATCATTTAGATCTCCAAATATTGATGAAAAAAGTTTTTAAGATTATTTTCCCCTTCACCCCCACCTTAATACATATTATAAACATAAGAAAAATTATTGTAATGATGAAATTTTTTAATTATATAACCTCCCTTTATAAACTATACGGGACAGTGTATGTATTCATTGATATCTATGTGTATGTGCAAGTGATAGAGTAATGTTTACACTCCCTCTAAGTAATGTCCCTAGTCCGTCTCTCTCTCTATCTGTCTCTTGTGCTCTTCTACCGCATACCTAGAGTGTGCGAATGGCTCGTTTCGCGAGTCCACGGGATGGGGGTGAAATGCGGGCTTCAAGGGCGATGTGGTAAAAAACAACAAAAAAATCACCCAATAAAATCATAGAATTGTCCCGGAATGACGCATGTATCGTCCGGTTAGAATCACCAACGGAGACGGAAGGCGATCGATCGACCGTACGTTTGCGTAATTTCTTTGTTCATCGTATTCGGGTCGACATTCGTGACGCGAAATAAAATAAACCAGCGGCATCGAGTTAATTCGGTATCGGAGTGTAACGACGGACGGTGTCCCGGAGCATCCGTCAAACGTCCCTGTTGCTCCATTACACTTCTCTGCTTCTCTCTCTCTCTTTATCTCTCGCTCTCCGCCTGTCCATCTTTCTCGCCGCGGGATAGAAATTCAACTGCCAGATCGCAACGGATACTATCGTACCTGGCTTACGACTTCATCGACGGTATTTACGCGCAATCGACCCGTTTCCCGATCTTTCAGCATATTCCACTAAAAGTCTTTACGCTCAAGTGGCGCGCCTGGGGCACGGGCTACTTAAGTCTTCGATCAACGAGCCTTGAAAAAACCTGGTTGCTTTTTTTTTTGTCTCCTTCCGCTACCCGGGCCCAAATTATTCGGTGATCCATTCTAAGGTGGAGGCTTTTAAAATGGCCGAGCGCCGGCTGCGCCATCCCAAAAAACGAAAACTTACAAACGAAAAGCCTACGGGCGATGGACGCGCTGTGGATTATCGCTGTCATTACTTAGTTTTAAACCGCGTCGCGCCGCGCGGTTCGGCAAGCTGTTAGTAAACACACTTTAACTAAGTAACTATGCATGTAACGATTACCGGCTGGGTAAGTGCGCAGTTCTAAAGTTCGAAGTACTGTTCTGCTATCACTTCGGTGTGGGCGGTGGTGGGGCGAGGCAGCGATGATAGTGAGCGAGGAGCGACGATAGCGAGCGGTCGCGGCGGTCGGGTGACATTCTAATAAAAATTTACTACTGCATTGGAGAAGAAAAAAATGGAGCGCCCTGTTGATCATTGACGAAACGATCCGATCACGCATTCTTGTTTTTCTTTTTTCTTTTTATTAGTTTATTGTTTACACAGGCTGTAGCTGTATTTTCATAAAAGATTCTAAGAAATTAGAAGACAGTGAATTATATTAATAGTCGAACGAGAAGGCGGGATATAAATAATGAAACTTTTAACATGTTACGTTCATTCGATAATTATCAAAAAACACATATCTGTAATAATTTTTTTTCTTTTCCCAAAACCAGAGTTTTCAGATAAAAAAGTGTAAAAGTTCGCAATATTTTTTTTTCGTAATAATTTTTATTGTTGTTCCTCTTTCTGTCGTCGCAGGCACGTGCTGTTTCTGCGTCGTAAAAAAAACACGAGCACAGAGAAATATTGTCTGAATTTTGTATTTTTTTTTTGACCCCTTATTTTTATTTCGGTAGTTTCCTTTCGCCGGTGATGTCGGTCGGGCTCTAAAAGGCAGTTATTTCATCATTTTTATCTAGCCATTAATTTTACAATCATTTAGCTAGACTAACCATTTCTTTAGTTATCGCATAAAAGTTTTGTACATCAACATAAAGTTAAAAATCCTTGGATAAGTAAGTTGCGACTTACTTCACGATGAAGAAGAGGTAAAGTTTGTATCGAGAGTGCAAAAAAAGGAAAATCAGCACTTAAAATAAAAAAAGACAACTCTCCCTTAAATTTCGCCTATATTATGATAAACCGCGGCTCATTAACGGAAAATTAATAACTTCTAACCCCTACCTGCCCCTACACCCCTCCGCAACATTGTTTGGCCTCGGCATTAACAACTTCTCTCATTAAAACTGGCTCGCGCGTGCGCCGCGCACGCCTGTTTGTCGACAGCGTCTATAAAACTAATCGTAATAAAGGCCCGAGGCAGAGGACGCGCGTCGACGAGCAGAGCTGAGCGTGAAAAAGTCCTCGATACGAGCCCCTCAGGCCACCGTCGTCCCTCGCGGAAGCGCAATTAAATTTTTGAATTCAAAGCGAGAACGCGCCGAGCGTGACCGGTGACCTCCGTCGCACCACCACCCCCTCTCCGACAAATATACACTTATACTTCGGACAGTCGCGGCGCTCTCGCAATAAGTTTCCGGGCGTTTATTTGCTCCGATGCTCGATATAAGGTCCATTCGCTCGCTTCGCGCGCGAGGCTCAAAAGTGTTCCTCGTCCTGTCAGTATGTGGGTGCGACGGTAAAGCCGAGAAAACGAGGGCATATCCGCCCTAATGGCACTAGGTATCCGATATATATATATATATATATATATATATATATATATATATATATATTCTATACGAGAGGAAATGACGGAGTTATTTACCTTTGCGCTTTCTCGGTGGAATTTTCTCGGGTAACGCCTCGCTTCGTCTTCGCTTGCTTTCGAGACCCGACTGACTGCGGACGGCCGCGTGGATGAGCGAAAAGCCGGCTGTACTACTGACGCAACGCGACGGGACCGCGAGGCGCGCTATGCTTTTACCGCGCGCCCGACAGGCAAACGGGGATGAAGTTGTCAAAGTTCTTATTAAACGGTCGGCGCTCGTGTACTCGTGTAAAATTAAGCCACTAGTGGGTTTTCCCGGTAGCCGGGGCTCTTTTGTTGAGGAGGGGGATGCGGAGGAGGCGGAGGATGTACACCGTGATGCTGGTTTTGTAAATGCTAAATAAAGGACTGTCAGATTAGCTGTGCACGAAAATATATAGATTTTAACTTAAAATTGTTACTTTCGTGGCTAACTTATTTTATAACAATTTGGTAATAGTTGGTATTACCAAAGACTTTTCATTTAGTTAATAATAGTTGTAAGACCTGAAGAAAGAAATTATTGTTATATCGATTGTTTTAATAATAATTTATAATATGATCATTATTGCCGTTATTATTATTATTATTATTATTATTATAAATATCAGTTAACAATTATATAAGTTTCTAATTGCGTAATAGGTACTTCTGTCTCTTATTTATGAAATAGAATTAAATATGTACGTAAATGTGTCACTTCAGTCGTTTTAATAAATATTCTTTTAGATACTCCGATTGAGATTAAATTTTTTTTTATCGATTTCATGTCATATTTAGTCTTTCTTAGCCAATAGTTTACGATTATTCGGTCATTTTTATTGCTTTTAAGAAAAAACTGACGTTTTCGTGGCTTGAAAATCGTTTCAATTTCTACTAAGGTTTCATCAATTCGATTCAGCTTAAACAAAGAATAAGCCAAAAATTACATTTCTATTTGTCGAACGGCAGTCACGTTTGCAACTGCAAATCAAATATTAAAAACGTAATTTCGAACATTGCGGTAAATTTCAACATTCAAACAAAAAATACAACAATTAACGTTTTCGAACATGTGCATAATTTACACGACTCGCCAACTGCGAAGCGGTAAAGTACAGGATAGTTTATTTATATTTATACACAATTTGTTTGGCTTTGATGAATACGGCTAATGAAGTCTGCGCTTGTGTTGGACCAAGCTCGTGAATAGAGGAGAAAACATGTACATATATATATATATATATACATGAAATATGTATTGAAAAGTGCTTTTATATCGTTCCTATAGAGTTTAACGTCGATCGAAGAGCGAAATTTTTTTTTTGTTTCATAATACATTATCAATTTTAATACATATAAATATATGAATTTATATATTTACTTAAAAGGAGACGTCTTATGATCATATGGATCGTTTATATGCGTATTTAGCTGGATAATATAACATCAAACTTGATGGTTTCAACTCTCAAAATAATTGAAATCATACGACGATGTGATTAAAAAATGTATGTAGTTTTGGTTCATTGTCTTATCACACAATTAAGAATTTCAACATTAATTATGATAAAGGCATTATGAAAATTATATGATATAAATCTTATATTATCAATGAAATTGTCTTTTTCTTGGTAGTAAATATTCAAACTAAAACTCCTTTTATTATTTAGAATTTATCTATACTTTTTTTTTGTATTGTTCTTACTGCTCGCCCGATTCTATGTAACGTTTAGAAAATTTTTTCATTTATTTGACTTACTACATTCCAATAGTTGTATACAGCACATTATTCAAAAATATTATCTTTTACGAAAAAATGACTTTTTTTTTAAATAAAATTTACTATAACTACTTTCCATATAATGATAATATTATCCTAGTAAAAATAACCTAAAGACATATATTAAAATAAATTCAGCACGAGAAAGAGGAACTCTTGGACATTCAATAAGTTTAGTTCTGATGGGAAAAAAACTTATTTTGAATAAATTATAGCAATGTTCTAGAACAAAATTACATTTTCGATGGGAATTTCATATGTTCAATGGGAATTTTTGTACAAAATATGTCGACACAGCACCCGTTCCCAGCAGGTGGAACTATAACGAAACCTATCGATGCCTTTTGAAAAAGCAGTGAAGAAACGCTTGGACAGTACTTTATCCATGTCTTCTACGTTTGTGAATGAAATAAAATGTTTATTTACTTTTCGTCCACATTTGTTATCGATTAATCTTATTGCTATTGTTATTATCTTGTTGTTTTTGTTTTTTGCTGTTCCGTTTGCGGCTACGGTTGTTGTTGCTGCTGCTGCTGTTGATGTTGCTGTTGTTTTTATCATTGTCGTAGTTTTTATTGTTCTTGTTCTTGTTATTTTTAAAACCAATATATTACCTTAAACCCCTGCGATGCCCCATCACTCGGATTATTCATCGCTTGATCGATAATAAAAACGAAAAAAAAAAAACAATAATCGAGCTGCATGGGCTTCGCAAAAGAAATTGTATCGTCGATTTCCTTATGGCTTAGTCACGCAATGACGATGGAAGGTGGAGGAAAAGGAAAAAGTGAACATCGGCACTCCCAGAACCATTAAACTAAGAGGGCTGCAGGAGAGAGGGAGAGAGCGAGAGAGAGAGAGAGAGAGAGAGAGAGAGAGAGAGAGTATGTGTACAAAAAGCGAAATAAAAAAAAGGCTCCAGGGAGAATGAGGGGAATTGTCGGCGCGCGTCGATTCGTCAGATACTGGGCGTTAACTCAGGGCTTTCCGGTTAATTGAATTTGCATTTTGCATTCTGGACCTCGGCCAGCTTTTGGACTTTCTCTTCCTCCCTTTCTTTCTCTCTCTCCCTCTCTCTCTCTCTAATAATCCCTTCGACTCCTTTCATTTATGGGCGCTCTATGGTTCTCTGCGGCTACTTCGAAAATTGGCCGCAGGCGCGCGCGTATTCCATTCCCGATGCCGACATAAGCGTCATAATCAGTCGATTCGGTAATCGGAGAACCGAGAGCGAATTAATAATACGTACTAGCGGACGAGGAGGTAAGTTCACGTGTCCTCCATTTTCCGCTGCTGCTTGGCGTGAAAATTTTCACCTTAGTTTGAATTAGATATTAAACAGCTTACCTTCTCCGCGATAAGATGATTATAAAGTTGTTAACGTAATAAAAAATAGAAAAAGTTAGCTATTAATGTAGCTTCTAGGTAATTGATCTTTGAAACGCAATCATCCTTTTGAAACGCAATTTCTATATATTTCATCGTAAATTTTAGTAAAATAATATAATATATTTAAAAAAAAAACTCTTTTGGTCACATAATAATTTATTTTGTTATAAGTTTCAGACACGATAAATAATAAACGGATCGATGGTAAACGGTAACTCGTGCGGACGATGTGTTTGATGTTTACTTTAATTTAAACTGCACTGTCTGAATGAATATTCACGAATTAAACTCGCGCGGCCGAAGTAAATACAAAGTTTTCAAAGACAATAGTGCGAGGCATAAGAAAAGTAGATACATAGTATCTCGATCGAAAGTTCGAATCGCAGAGGATTGTGCCGGGCAGTGGTGAGCGGCGGGGCGAGGGGGTGAACTATAAATCATAGCACGGCTACTTGGAAACTAAACAGTTCAATTCGGTTCTCGCATAAATATTAATGGCCACCCGGAATTCGAATCCCAGAATGGTCGTAGCTCATATAGTGGATAAAATACCACCCACGTACCTCGTACCGAACTCCAAATTATTCAGCGCGAAAGACTTGAATTTTAGGTATGGTTGATATATATATATATATATATATATATATATATATATATATATATATATCACTACATCCAGATGCCAATTCATGTACATGATTTCAAAACTAGATTCGCTCTCCGTGGTAGGTATATATATATATATAAATATATATATATATACCTACCTATATAATATCTGCTTAGATAAAACATGTGAATGCTTGGTTATGCTTTGAATGTATGATGAATAATTAGATTCGAGAGGGATGGAAGATGAATAAACATTGAAAAAGGAGAGAGCGCAAGCGCAAAAAAGGAGGATATATAAAATATGGTGAAGCAGGAAGTGGGCGCCAGTCTGAAATCGGCTACCGAGCGACAGCGACCAATGGCAAATTTTGCTCGTGAGTCTTGAAGAGAAGATCGAGGGGGGCAAGATGATGAGTGGGCGAAGTGGACGGGGGTTGGAACTTTTCGAGAGACCGGAGTACGAATTCGTCCAATGAAGGTGGAAGCTCACTCTTTCCCTCTTTTTCTCTCTATTGAGTCGCGCGGTCCGTATTGTCGAAAAACGAGGTAGAGATAGATAGAGGAGGACAGGGAGCGGAGACGTGATAGATAGAGAAAGAAAAGAGAGCGAGAGAGCGAGAGAGTGCAGTATTTGTTCTAACTCTTGAAAAACGCTCGTGACTGTATAGAAAACGAGAAAGAGTTCGCACTATTGTCGTTCTCTCATCTCTCTTTCACTCTTTCACTCATTTGCTCTTTCTCCCCTTCTCTTTACCACCCACTCACTCTATTTCTCTATTGCATTTTCTTCCATTTGATCCTCTATATATACATTTATATCCTTCGCTCGATAATTGCCATTTGTATTTCGCGCACTGGATGACAAATTAAAGTCGAAAACATTTCCGTCTCATCGTCGACGACGACGCGACGGATTAACCGATAGCCTTCATCCCGACGCACTGATTCAATCGCTCATTAGTCGTCAGAAAGGCGGGATATTAGAAAACAAATGGAGAGCAGTCGCGTGAGAGAACGATAGTATACGGGGCATGTGTGTGTGCCCAAGGCATGAAATCAATGTGCGAAATACGTCACCGATTTCATTTCGGATTATTCAGTGGATAGAATTCCATTTGTCGATATTTAGAAGATACATGTAAAGACAGAGACATGAGCGTTGAGGAGCATGCTGGAGAATAATAGATATATAGATCAATACATACTTATATATATATATATATATATATATATATATATATATATATATTTAAACTCTCACCCCTCTCTCTCTCTCTATATATATATATATATATATATATATATATAGAGAGAGAGAGAGAGAGAGAGAGAGAGAGTTTAAATTATTACCCAAATTTGAGCGTCATGTTTGACTTTTCAACTTTATGGAACGCTCGTACGCGCCGCTGTGTGTATATGTCTGTATCTTCTGTACGTTAGAGGCTGCTCCGGATGATGCGAAGAGTACTGAGCCACTAGATATGTATGTCTATATATATATATATATATATATATATATATATATATATACCATTATGATGCTACTATATTAAAACTATTAGACAAGTAACTTTACATATAAAAGCCAAAAGTAACTTACTACTGCTATTAGTGGAAAATTTAAAGTTTAATTATTTGAAACAGATGGAAATAAGGGCTGAGCTCGCATAAACCGTGGCATATCTGAATATAAATATAAAGTAAGACAGTTTTGTTAATATTTCATTTATTTATTGGTCATTGATATCTAGTTCGTACAACATATATACTTATAAATTATATTTATTTCATTCTTATTACATATATATGTATATATAATAATATATCGAATGAAAATATTATTATTTTTAAGTATAATAATAACTATTAATAGTAAACAATATATATTAAGATATAGCTCCAATCACTACTAAATGAAATCATCTACATAAAATAATAAGTTGAGATGTGCTTGGATGCTCAAACTTTGATTTTTCTACTTAATGGAAAGGATTTATATCGACAGTAATTTCATTCACACTATTGTCATATTTTATAAATTATATACTATATTATCTTATAAAGGATTGGTTAGATAAATGAATTTTCAAAACAGCAATTGAAGTAGATAAATTCTACTTATTTAATTCTCAACGTAAGGTTGATTTCCAGTTTCCAATAACGAAATATTATGCTAACTATTATAACAAACTTAACTTTGCAATTAATAAAATCCATTCGGGTTTTCACAAATTTTTCTTCATAACTTATGCCGAAATCTTATTATTATGACTAAAGGTATTATTATTACTAATGTCTCAAAATAATAGATATTCTTATGAAATCTTCCTAAATCTAATTAAACTAAACCATGCGAGATTATACAAATTCAAGCAATCGATAAATATTTAATCAGTCTACAAGAAATCTTAAGAGCGTGTTCTTCGAAACGCTCCGAGCAACTGTCTATTATACCAGAAATGTATTATATGTGCGCTGCTGCACCGACGACTATGGGATAACATGATGCCGACTATAGAGGATTATTTCCAAGGCACGAAGCATCCGTACGGCCAAACCTAACGAACGTATACATATCGTATCTGCAATAACCGAATGAACGCCGTGAAGCGCGCATTTTGTCTCTCTCTCTCTCTCTCTCTCTCTCTCTCTCTCTCTCTCTCACTCTAGCTCCCCCCTCCCCCCGACAGTCGGCCAAACGTCCATTTAACAGCTCGCTAAACTCTACCTCTGACACGCGCTTCGGCCGAGTCTCACCTCTTCCAGACGCACTATCTCTCTCCCGCTCGTCGTTCCCACGCACGTGGCCGAACATTATCGCCGATCCGTCGCGCTTTCCAAAATGCGCGAATCTAAAACGGGCGCGCGCGCGCGCGCGCGCGAGCATCACGGCCCCAGCTCGCTGTATTGCGAAACGACGTCGACGGCCGGAACGTACCACGTTGGCGTTTAGAGAACCGCGTTGGCAGCCCCCGACAACGGAAGCTCTCGGTAGTGGAGTAGGCAACCCCGGTCAAGGGGTTGCCCCGAGATAGGGTGAGACAGAGGAGGAGGAGAAAAAAATGAACGTAACGTAAAACTTCCACGTCCGTCCATCGGGACATTTTCACTACAGGTACAGGTACAATCGAAGAGGAAAGGGCCCTCTGCATTTTCGGTTAAACCTGCCTTTTCTCGATTCTCTGTCTCTGTCTCTCTATCTCTCTCTCTCTTTCTCTTCCTCTCTCTCTCTCTCTCTCTCTCTCTCTCTCTTCCTCTCCCTCTACCTTTCACCCGCGTCGGGTTTATTATTAAAGCGAGCCGATGCCCGGCGCGCGGGCCTAGATCAACCGGGTGTGGGGTAGATGAGAGGGGGCGGGGAGTGGGGCTGTGTCAAAGTTCGCTGCCCTGCCTCTCCTCGAGCAACTTACCAGATTACGGCCAGTCGCCATGTGGAAGGATGGGTGTAGGAGAGGGGGAGGTTATCGAGTGATAATGCCGAAGATCGCCCCGGTAACGCTGGCGCTCCTTGATGGGAGTTGGTTACGAGGTGCGAGAGGGCGTCCCAATCCGAACGCTAAATAGCTGCATATATATATATTATAGAGCCGTTCGACGAATTGGTTGATCTCGCTATATATATATATATATATATATATATATATATATATATATATATACGGGTTCGTAGAGAACTTCCTCTTTTCCCAATTCTTGTTTATGATTGTTTTTTTGTAAGTAATAGAATGAATTTAATTATGTTGTTCAGTGTCGAAATAAACAAAATTGTTTCTAATTAATGGCATAAGGCTGACAAAGTATTTTATTTTATAAAATTTAATTGGTCAGAAAAAAATTCATTTAATTTAAGTGTATTTATTGAGTTAAAGCTGGAAATAAAATAGTTCGGCTTCAATTGTAAGTGTTTTATTTGTTTCAGGCATCTTTGTATCTCTAAGTAGGAACCGCTCATCCCCCTACAGATTACGTAATAAATGACCCGGAATGAAGTGTGCTCGCAAAATTCATGCATTGCATAATGCTTTGGATGCATAGATCACTGAATATCGATTCTGATAGGTTCGTTCTAGATTGAGTAAGGTGAGCAAGGTAATGATAATTCTCTTCGGAATAAGCTTTAGACAGCTTTAGGACGTAAAGAAATTTTCTTACTTAAATTTAATTTTTTATCTTCAATTATATTAGCAACTATAATAGAAATCCCTATTTTTAGCATCCAAATAAAAGCAAGAATAACGTTTTCGCCTAAAAACGTTCCAATGCATGTATGTTTGCAAATACGTGATTTTTTAGTCACTGTCAATTGAGATTCAGTTAAATATATTCGTACTAACCAACTCATTGCCCATGTAATCAACATATTTATAACTATCTTAACTCGAATTGACAACAATTTTTTTTTCTTGAAATGATATTCCCCGTTCGCATTCAGTTCCAGAAGTAGAGATTTTTGTTGAAAAAAGTCGTCTTGCTACATAATCTATCCATTACTAATCATAATTAAAAATGTAGCATATCGTTAGAATCGATGGCGTTAAATTCTAAAATTTCATCGAATTCCTATTTTAGACAATTAGAAATAACGAGCTCAATCCGCAGCAAATGCGTCATTGATATATTGGCGTGTTGTATCAATTAAGTTTCAAAGCTCTAATTTCGAATTGAGATTCATTTTTGAATTCATGAACTATTAATGAAAGTAATAATATTTTGAACGGTTTTTTAAAAGAATCACAAGATTCTGTGCGAGATGCAAAATCATTAGCATATAGAGCTGAATGCGAATATGAAATATCGATATTACAAAAGGTAAACGAATTTAAAGAGCATATAAATAATGTACAAAAGACAATAAGTAAGAGCTAAATAGACGTATTACAGTATTCAAGTGCATCAAATTGTACGGTAAAACAGATCTATTAAAACACAAATTCAATAAGTAAGGAGTAACAGATAAATTTAAAAAGAATTTGAAATAATAAGGCATTTAATATATGATTCACTAATTTTCTAAGGATATAAAATAACGATTTTTGACGTTAAATTCAAGTTATATCATAGTATGCCAAACCGTTAACTTTAGAAACAATAAAAGTAAAAGTTCGCATTTCGCTGCTACGTTTTGTAACAAACATATTTCCTGCATTGAATAATGCTGGTTTCGAAGAAACCGAGGTTTGAGCAATGGCGATCAATTACCGTACAGCCGAACTCGATAAGCATCTGTAAGATTCTCCGAAAACAACAACGTGAACGTCTTTTTATATTCGATATGGCTATTAATCAATTCGGCATTATCGACACAACGATATCGACACTTTTGGCATACTTGCACATTGTGTCACCTCCATTTGGCATAGGACCCCAAAAATTCCTCGACTCACGGGCTTTTATCCTCTCAAAACGAAGTGACGATTCCCATCAGCTGTCGCGGGACCATTCGTTGGAACCGATTTTTATTCAATTTGCATTATTATCGCTGTCGTTGCCGTTATGCTTATTATTTACTTTCCGGTCGATGGTACTTTATCGCCGCGATCGTGGCCGTGGACCTCGCCATTATAGAAGATTTCGAAATAAATATTGCCTTACGCGTGAGATTGATCATGGCGCTCTAATCCATAACCGCTAGAGCAAGAAAAATCCTCGAAAAATACAATACTGCAAGATAATACAACAATAAGATAATAATAATAAAAAAAGTCCACAAATTAAGGCTATATGTTCATACTGAACGATATCTGTAAAATATTTGTATGTCTCAAGTTAATATTTTCAAAATGGCAGACGTACTGGAGCTGACGCGAATGCATTAATACATAAAACGTATAAGCTTTTAATAGAAGTTCAGTGTTCAAAATGATACACATTGAAAATATTCTAGGAAGCCGAATAAAGTCCACCGGAGGTTAATATAGCTTCAAAAACATAAGAACTTCTAATTATAACAGTTCCGAGTATAATAGACAAAATTCAAAATAACACGTCCTATGTGATGTACGCGTTATAAAAAAAAAATATAGTCATTGACATGACAATTCCATTAGTGAGTTTGATCGAGATTATTTCGTTATCGAATGCATTTTGAAGTTGCCGTAATGAATTTAACGTCAAATACAAGCGAAAACACATGCAGGCAGAGTCGTTATTGGATCGTTTTGTGATAGAGTCCGTAGGGTACAATGAAATCTAACATTATCAATCGCCAAACGCAGCGACAAATCTAAGGCGCCCCATCAAGTTTTCGGTGCTCGCCGAATATATCTACCAGCATACAAAAGTTAAAGTCCAATCGATTACGTCCAGGACTCGCTCACCGAGATATGGAAAAACTTTTACCCCCCCAACTTCTTCTCTCGCGCACGTAGGGCTTCGACGACTCTCTGCTCTCGACCTCCCTCCCCCGCCCCCAATCCCAATCCTTTCACCCTAGAAGAGAATATCCAATAGAGCATAATAAATTAGCCCAATCCGGGGGGGAGGGCAAAAAACTTTGGGAGTGAAAAGTTCAGGCTGCACTGGCGACAGAGTCGCTTCTCGGGAATTTCGGGACAATTGTCATTCGATATTCCGTGGACACGGTGTCGATTATTCTACCGATACATTACACGAACATTTGGTAGATTTCACAGCGTAACCGTTAGGAGTCGTCTTTAAATTAAGCAACGGTGTTTTTTCACAATTATTATTACTGGCACCTCTATTGCCCGATGACTTCGATCTCCGGAATAATTACGTATCGATAGTGCCATCGAACCATCTTTTTTAATAAATATCTTTTTTTATAATATCTTTTTTAATAAATATTTTGCATAATTATGTGTATGATATTGAATTCATAATTTTTAAAATAATTATATTCACTGGATGTAATTATAAGATTTGTTGTTAATATCCTCTAAAGAAGAATTATTACGAATTATCCAATATTGTAAATCCATGCTTAATAATTCTAATTATTCGGTATAAAACTGATATCGCAAGATCCACGTTAGCTGAAATGTCCGCTTTTTAACATATAATAACACTTTTTTCAGAATTGGACGAACCACGGATTTCGATGGTCAGGTGACTCTCGTCGTAACCCTCCTCCCACCTTCTACCGTCGTGATAACGATTAGAAACGCGACAACTCATCCTTCCCGTCCCCTCTTTACCGTTACTTTATTTATGGACAACTCCGGACAGGAGGAGGATCAGTGATGGGAAATACACCTTATAAATCCCATCCGCGCGAATATCCAAAGTTAGTCCCGCAGACGAGGGACGAAACGGAAAAAGTGCCGCGCGGCACTAATGACAAAAAGCAGGCAAACACCTGGCGCGCGCGTTGTACGCGATGTCGGGCCGACGCACAAAGGACTTCCCCCCCCCCCCAACCCATCCCCGTCCGCTCACAGTTTCGTCGTTCGCCGCTCGTGCACGCGCACACGTCCGCGCGGCGGACCGAGTACCGCGCGGGTACGGTCAGCGGTGCCCACGAGGGGTCATGGGGTGGGGGGGGGGAGGCAGAGCCGAGAGGGAGATAAGTTATGGGTCCCCATAGCTGAGCGGCGTAGATTCCGCGGGACGCAGACGTACTGCGATCATTATCACGAGATTTATGGGGACGCGCGCTGGCCAGTCGCGCGACGTATACGCGCGGCCTCTATTCTCGCGCTGGCGCGCGAGCGCGCGCCCCCGGGATGGTTTATTCTCGCGTAAATCGTCGCTGGGTGGGGGGGGGAGGTCGAGTTGGTAGTGGGATGGGAGGGGGACGATCATTCGGACGGTTGGCGGGCGCGGGAAAAAGAAGCGCCCGCGGAAGCCCGAAATTTCCGGCTTTCGGGATATTTCCCCGGTACGCTCGGGGCATCGCCGACTTCGGAAGCCGAGGTTTTCGAGCGCCCGAGGAACGGAACGCGGGACGCGGCTGGGGTTCGGGGGAGCGGAGGGGTCTGCTCCGTAACGAGTTCGCGCTCTCGCGCGGTCTCGAGCGGCGAACATTGTCGAGGGGCTTTTTTGTATCGTAGCTCGTGTACGTATCCGCCCCCTCCCCTTCCTGTCTACCCGCCGAAAGTTTGCCTTGATTCTGAAGCGACGTTTTGTTTTTTCGGTCCTTCTTCTCGTTCTAACGATTTACCGACTTCTTCGTCGGGATTGTTTGGAACGAAGCTGCCGAAGCAAGCCCCTTGGAATATTTAATGAACAGAGAGTGTTTCTGATTATTTCAAATATAAAGAACAAACGGTTTTGTTATTTGAATGAAATATTCTTTTTCTTTTTTTTGTTTAATTTAGCAATTTGTTTTTACGATAAAAAATAACGCAGTGACGATGACGGTTAAGGGAATTCTATGTGTTTTCGTTAATTTGTCTGGTATACTTTCAGAGTAACCCGTTTAATTTGGGCTTCTCATCAACGACATTTTACTTAAATTAACAAATTATTTAAAGGATCAGATTTAACAGAGAATTTTATAATTAGGTGCAAAAATTATTCTTAATGTTAATAGCTTAAGAAGAAATACGAAGAAAAAAAACAGATTTTTCAGATATTAAATTAGTCCATTTAACATAAGATATTGCAAATATTAGTATTCTTGTTGTTTTTGAAGTTTAAATTTATGACATTTGCATTTTATAAAATACTCATATCGGTTTGATTTAAGTAATCGTTCCAACTTGAACATCAGAGAATCGTGCGTTTAATGGGGCCTACGCCTTGATCGTCTATTCATTAAACTCATGTAGTCCTCGACTTTCCCGAAGTCGATGCATAATTTGCGTATCACCAAGTCGACTTGTATTCGAAAATTACGAGCAACCATCGTGATACACGCCTATTTCCTTTTTTATCTTACTTTACTTTATGCCGCTCTGTGCTAATGAACTGTATTTTTATAGAGCGAATTTAAGCACAGAGCTTTGGAGACGGGTGTGAGCCTCTCCGTTAATCACAATCTGTCTCTTGTCTTCTTTTTTATTATCCTTTGTTCTTTATTCTCGTATCTTTTCATTGTATATGGTTATCTATAATTGCGCGGATTAGCAAAATTTTATCGTTTTATTTAGAAAGAATTTTGGTGTGCTCAGTCATCGACGGTCCTTGGAATTGCTCTGCTACTGTTATGTTATTAGTTTTATGCAAAAGACAACTACCTTATTGTTGCATGTAATCCCAATTATGTAGAGGAAAAGTATGATTTTTGTGGACATTATTCGATTAGACTAACTCAAAAAAATCTCTGACCTAACCGAGTAATAGATTTAGGCCAGATTTGGAGGCAACTCGCCGAAATTGGATTCAGATTTAAGAAAATACTCAAAATTCCGTTACTTATACCTGTCGACCTGTGAATTATTGATTTGTCAATTTATGTATTTCAAAACAAAGTTGTTGTTTACTTCTACCCCCTGTACAATTTAAAGATACCTTAATTTCATTTTCGAGTACTGATTTACTTAAATATACTCATTGTATAGTGTTTCAAAAAATGTAGAAGATACTTCGCATTCACCGAAAACCTGCATGTCCACCTATATATCTCTGTCGTTCCGAACGACAAACTGACAAATCCGTTCGATTCTCCTTGACCACTCGCGCGTATAGTAAAACAATGACGTATATATATATATATATATATATATATATATTTATATATACACAATGTCATACGAAAGACCACACGTGGTCCATCCGCATTCTCCTTAGCAGCCGACCGAGCCGTCTGCCTTGCCACCCCTATCCCCCTTTTCAACACACCCACTACCCGACTCAAAATCCCATCAAGCCCATGGCTCGGCCGTGCGGACGTGCATACGCGAAATCAAGTCCGTTCGTCCAAACTACCCGGTGCATCGAGTCTCTCCTCCCTCTCTCACACTCGATCTCTCTCTCCCTCGCTTTCTCTCACTCTCTCTCTCTCTCTCTCTCTCTCTCTCTCTCTCTCTCTCTCTCTCTCTCTCTCTCTCTCTCTCTCATTGCCTTTCTCTCAGAGACGCTGTAAATCCAAATTTTCCGGGAAAGCTGGGGAAACACACACCCACACACACACACACACTCACTCACACACACATGTGCGCGCGCGCACACACACACCATCACAACAGTCAAATCTAATCCGAGCGCTGGCGAATTAGCTCTGCCACCCCGGCAAGCCACGATTAATGACAGAGAGAGGAGGAGAGACAGAGAGAGACAGAGAGAGGTAGAGAGAGAGAGAGAGAGAAAGAGAGAGAAAGAGAGAGAGAGAGAGAGAGAGAGACAGTAGAGTGCACAGGATGCAGTTTCCATACGTGTGTGTGTATATATATATATATATATATATATATATATATATATATATATACACGTATCTACTAACTTACACGAGACCCTCTATATAAGCGCACAATGTGTACACCCCGAGCGTATTGTTAATTGGACCGGTAGCGGTTCCTCTATCTCCTCTCTCACTCTCTGTCTCTCTCTCTCTCTTTCTCTATCTATCGGGCATCCCATCTTCGTCCTCCCACATCTCCTTCCTGGATTAGAATCGCCGTACTGCGCGACCCATCGTTTTCGCAACATTCCAGTCACGGACGAAGTGTCAAATCGACCGTGACCCCGTCCGCACGAACGAGAGACGTTATGACCGAACCTATGAGGGAAAGCCTGTAGAGGGAGGGTAAGGGGATAAAGAAAAGTTCGCCGACGAGCAGGAACTATATACATACATGTATGTGTGTGTGTGTATGTGTGTATGTGCGCTAGCTCGAGGTGAGTATATTATACATGTATCCGAATTCGAGAACTCGCATTATACCCGCAGGGTCCACAGTCGGTGCAAGAATACGAATTCGCCTCGGCTCCAGAATTCGGATAGACGAGGCAGGGAGTATCAGGTGAGAGGATAGGTTTTCCACCCAATCGTCGCTCTACGCACGGATCTCGAAATTCGATACAAAGCTCTCCCCGCCTCTCTATCTTTCTACCCTCTCTTTATCTGGCTGTGTCCCGGTCCTTTCCTGAATTATTACCGAATCGGCTCGAGGGCGGCGCGGAACCGCTGGCTGCAAATTGTTGTAGGGTTCGAGGCATACGGAGCAGGAGCATAATTACGACACGAATACATCGAATCCATCGATTATCCAAGGAATACCGAGTGATTTCTTTTTGTTCGGCGCGCGGACCTGGTGCGATTGAAATCTATCTTACACTTCGAAGAATTAAATCATACGAAGGGGGCTGGGCATTTTGAAATGAAGTTCTCAGGGCACTTTTTTCATTACGCGAAAAAATTTATGATACTATGATACTAAATTGTGTCATTTATTACGCGAACGCGCTGCTTGCAGGGAAAATAGATAAAGGAACATTTAATCGTATATTTCCGATCAATGATAAATTATTTATAACAGCAATCTGATAGATTAAATTACTATTAAGTATATCAATTCTTAAGTATCCCAATGAAACATTTTCATTTCTCGATTAAATAAATTTATTATATAAATAAGGAACGAAACAAAAAGCATTAGCTTTCTTTATTATCATTATAGTAGGAAAGCCATGGTTCCTTTACGACTAGAGAGAGAGGGGGGGGAAGGAGTTATCATTAAGCTAGTCACGTGCGCAGAAATGATATAATTGCGCGAGGAACTTAGCGACACACTCTTGCAATTACTCGGCTCCGTTGTTTTCTTAACGGCAAGAAATCTTAATTAAATGCCTTTGATACTTTCTTTTCCGGCAAGATCATATCGGGCTGCAATGATTTATTTTTATTTTATTTATTTGGAAAATGATGGACACGGGAACGGAGTCTTATTAGACAAATAAATAATAATAATAATAAATAATAATAATAATAATAATAATAATAATAATAATGCAATAGTTCGGTAAAATATAATTAAATAATGCATTATAGAAAAAATACATGACGAAGACATGTTCTCATTAATGTTTTAAAAGTACAGAAAAGAAATATTTTTGAAAATTGTAAAGTTTGGTAAAGTTTATGAAGCTATTATATTTATTTAACCATGTAAGATCTCATAAGATCGAAGTTACAATACTAACGTTTTATTTCAGAAGAAATTTTTTTTTCAATTTTTTGAGTTTGCCTTGTAAAAATAATGCAAGAGAATAAAATAGAACTTAAGGTGTAGAATAATAAAAATTAATATTTAGCACGGGGAAGGAACATTAGATATATTTACATACAATGAAAAGGGAAAGTATTATATCCAGGTGATGGGTCAAAGCTTCGTCTTAAATTGAAATCGCTGGAGTCAGTTTTTGATATTTCGAAATATTTTAATATCTTGCAAGCCTTATAAGTTGTCCTGTTTGATACGAAGTGAAAACGACCTGCCAATTTATTTATTTGTAAACTTGTTTGTATGAGTATATAATATATATAATAAAAGGAATATAAAAATTAATTTATATTTGTTCGGAACATATAAAAACTGTTTATTCATTTTTATAAGATAGTTAACGAGCGAACCTTCTTATTATCATAATAGGTTACGCGTAGTCAAGACAGTGAAATTGGACATATAGTTTGTAATTAGACAGCTGTGCAACTGGAAAATTAGAAAATCAGCTCTTTTTATTATCCGACAATAATGATGTATTTCAAAGGATATACCGAATTTCGAGGTATTTTCGAGATTTCTATAAAAATAATTATTTTTGTAAAAGAGAATTGATTACATAATAGTATAAAGTGAATCTGAATGGGCGACGTTAGTTAACGCGTACATGTTAGAATTTATATTTCAGTATAATACAATGACGTACGTGTACACGTGATTATTGAATCGCTCTGAATTTACAAATTATAGCGTCACATTGCTCGGCAAACAAAATTTTCGCGTAATATCGAAAACTATTTTCCGATTTTCCAGTAGCGCGGAATAATTTCATTCGTTCCCGTGGATCGAAATAACAATGTCAATGGATAAATTCGCGATAGCGCCCCCTCTAATCGCATCGCGCGATCGAATCGAAGGCCGGAATCGGCTAAATTTCACGAACGTGTGGCTCTTCCGATCTCTCTCTCTCTCTCTCTCTCTCCCCACGCCCCTCCCGGCCAGGAAATAAATTATTCCGCCAAAATATTCAGAAAATTAATCCGGAAAATATCCGGGACTTAATCCTAATAATCGTATACGCGCGCTTTCGTTGCTCGCACTCCGTAATGTCTTATTTAAAGGCTTTTAGCCCGTCTTGATTTACAATCACAGGCGCGCTCGGCTTAACGCACATCCTCTAAATCTCGGTCGATGTAATTCCACCCACCCTCTCTCTCTCTCTCTCTCTCCCTCTCTCTCTCCCTCACCCGTCGCCGGTGCTTGTCGCAGTAACCCAGTCTCTCTGTTTCGGGAACGAAGCCGCTTCCTGTTCCACCCTCATTCCACTCAGAGCAACCTCGACACCTGGCCGAAGGGGCCGAGGACGGCATTCTTCCTAATTCGATACGGGCGAACGTTATGTGTAAAGTCTTAAAAATTGTGTTAAACGAATGAGAAAGAAGTAATCATACGCTTCATTGTGTCGGTTATTTCGTTACTCGATTCGTAACATTTTTATCGTCAAGTATATATGTTTAGATATGGACAAATACAGATTATTGAAGAGATTTGATATAGGTCATTAAAATCATATTTTAGTGTCTTTTCTGAATATAATCAATACTGATATCTGAATCTCTCATCAGTCATATTTAAAAATACTCTCAAAAAATACATCGCTTGTATATTATTTAAATTTAATTGTAACACATTTTTCACGAGAACTTTTTAACGTATGTATAAACGTTAATAAAACAGAGAAACCAATGTGCTTTAAAAAAATCACCAATTGATAATCAAATTAATACTATTGTTCCCGCAGTCTAATTTTTAATCAAGAAAATTCAGGAGCAGAGTTAAGAAAAGCTTTCAAATATCTTGAAATCTGGAGCGATCAAGAGAACGAAGTCGAAAAAGTTACTGTAAAGAGAATCACTTTGTATTTAATTAATCAGAATATTGAAACTAAATTTCAATTATAAATGACCACAAACATTTACTTTCATATTTCAGATATACGGTCTCTTACCAATGTTCTTATTAATTATTGTATTTTTAAGAAAAGAATGAAAAATAATGATTGATGAATAAAATGAATAAAATAGGTCAAATTAATATATTAAAATTGATATCAATTTTTAATATGTAAATCTTTAAGCACTGTGGATTTCCCCTATATACATATATATATATATATATATATATATATATATATATATATATATATATGTACATACATATATATATACATATATGTATATGTACATATATCTACATATATTTAAATTGACCGCAAAAGCCGAGACAATGATAAGTCACGAGACTCCCACCTAAAATACGATCGTGGCGAGAAGTCAACGACGCTGTTTCTAGCCCATCCTACATTGATTAAATAGCCATCGCGCGCCGCGTTGCTGCCGCTGCTGTATGAATTATATATGCGAGCCCCCCCCCCCGCTCCCGTGGCCGTCATCGCCACCAAATTCCAACGAGTAAGGCGAGTCCCGGTGAAGAGTTGGCGAGTGGCAGCGACGGAGGGACGGGGGGGGTGGAAAGCTTTTTACTTCTTACTTATAACGCATGGAAACCAGGAATGCTCGGTCGCGGGATGGAATTTGAGGTTGAAGTGCGTCGGGACGGGAACACGGGTTCAGCACCCGCGGCTGGCTTTGGCGGCTTTGGCTCTTACGTTGAGCGTCAGTTTGGTGGGCAGTCGACGGGTGCGCGGGGCTTGGCAGGAGAATGCGTTTGTTAGATGATACTTTGCGCGGGCTCGTGGCCGCGTGGCTTCCGCCGTGGACCGTTTCGCGCCGTTGTTTATGAACAAACGGGACGGGCACGGCCGAGTTCTATAAAGATGCACACACACACACATATATTCATATATTAACGAGAGTTTTAGACGACGCGAGACAGACTAGCGTAAAATTCATAACGAGCAAATTTTGCCGCGAGAGTGCCGAGCGGAAATTCCAAATTTTAGACTGCCCAACGAACTTGAAACACGCTTCATTTTCTACTAAGTACAAGGATTTCAATAATGGGGACAGAAGGAAGAGCAAGGGGGAGAAGATTTCATCGGGATCAAGTATACGCTCACTGAGCTCTTGGCAGATCAATCGTGGACGATACGAAAGGGTCAAGCGTCGTTGAAACTCTTTTACGCTGCTCGATGAATTTGCAGCTCGGAATTGCAATGTTAAACGTAAATTTTCCCTGATTTCCGAGATAAGCGATGAGAAAGGACTTCGAATGAAAACTGATCTTCGAATGAAGAAACCTTGAAAAATTCTATAATTTCCACATCCCTTGAAAGTTCATTAAAATACCATTTCATCAAATAGAATTCTACGTAAAAATGTCTATAGTACGTTGATTTTTTATTTATTTAAACATTTATTTAAGCATTTTGAATATTTACTGTATTTATACGTTTCTACTATTATTAACCAGTCATAATGATAGAAGCCTCGTAGAAATTAATTCCACATATGGTTATCAATACATTTGGACGAGTTTAGTTAAAATTTTAAGTCGGATTGGACGTTTCATTTTTAATTTTTTTAAAATCCCAAAGCAATATAAAAAATTGCACATTACAGGAGTTCGTTCGCGTTAACGAACCTCTCTATCCGCTTAGGTCGCCCCGCGGAGTTAAGTTTCAAGGTCAGATATATCGAGGACATAAAAGTCAAGCCCCGATGATTTCTCGCGGACGTAATATACTTTCTCAACAGAAGCGTTAGAAAATCAGCCTCGGCAAATGCATTAAAATTTTCGTCCAATGAATTTCACTCCCCGAGCTCTAGATTAAAAACTTTCGCTCGCGCGAGCGCGAAACCGATTTTTACGCGGACGGGTCTTGGGCGCGAAGGTGGAGGCGTGTCTCCGCGAGGCAAGTTTGCATAAGCCATATACACGAGCGCGGGGCGCGAGGGGGGGGGGCGGGACGGGACGTGTTTTATTATGGAAATTCTTGGAGGGCGATAGGTCTAGATTTGTAGGTGGGACGCGCGCGACACGGCGCTGGCAGCGGGTAACTGCTCGAATAAAGGCAGACCGGTGGAGTGAAAGAAAGAGAGAGAGAGAGAGAGAGAGAGAGAGAGAGATGGAGGGAGACGAAAGATGGTGAGTCCGAGTCGGGAGAAGAAGACGGCGAACAAGAGGAATGAGAGATGAGAAATGGAAAGCGAATGGTGCCGGGAAAGGGAGTGTTCTTGTCTGTTTTTTTTAATCGCATAGAAATCGGTCTCTTATGTATCTTTTAGCTTGCGCAACAAGAGTCGGCGAGAGTTCGCTAATCTTTTTTTTTCAGACCTTCGTACGTAGGAGAAGACGTTTTTCGGTTATAATAACGATTTATAACCTCTTTCTCTCTAAGCCTATATATATATATATATATATATATATATATATATATATATCTTCATTGGCAGAAACACTTATTATTGGACCGCACTCTCTGCATCGAAGACCTGGCGCTTAAGAATTTTACAAATAGGCGGACTGCCGATAAAACACTTTCTGAGACAAAAAGTTATATACAGTGTACGACAAATATTAGATCCGGATCCGTGTTGAATTATCAATGGCTTTATTTTCTTGCATTATTTGATGATAGATATGATTTTCGTGTAAGTGCTACGTCATTTTTCCCCGACATTCCGTTATGCTTAAACCGAGACAGCCATCTCAGTTCGGATACATTAATTTTGAAATTTTACGTTGACGACCATCCGCAATCGTCTCGAATATTACGTCGATATTTTTTCAAATCCGCTGCCTGTGCTGCATATTTCTTTTTTTTCATTTGAGCCGAATTGCCAAATGTATCGATTAGTTTCATAAATAAACTGTGTTTTAGTGAACAATTCCTTAATTTGATGCGCATCCGAAGAATGACGAATCGAATCACATAATACAATAAATGTCTGATTAAATATATATTCAAATCATTGAACAGTAGAAGCTATATAATCAACTATATGTTTCATATTATTTTTCACATGCTATGTAATCGAGACAATTAGAAATAATTGCCGAACGTCATTAAATTATAATACCTTTTAACATCAAACAATCATTAATTTAACAGTGCCAGTTATGTTTTCAAAATTTTTTTTTTCTGTGATTGAACGTCGCTCTATTTATGCCGCCAAATGTCGATGTTAATCAGCGACGCGATAGTATACTTTCGTTATCTTGTCATAATAAAAGTATACACCACGCCATGCTGAATAAAAGTCATTACAAGCTGATATATCAATTCGAACAATGTCATGCCGATCAAGACTGCCGAAAACTTCTATCTGCGTACACTTTGATGGTAAGCAATCGACGATACTGGTATCCATCTGGAATAGATTCCAATCCGAAGCCTCGGCAATGAACCCTTGGCAAGCGAGCGAACGTCCGCACTTTCAATATTCGCTCTTCGCGCTCGTTCATGTATATATATGTTTATTATGGCAATAACGTATAGCGATGTATCCGCGTAAACAGGCTTATATACGTATATACGTATACAAGAAGACGGGGGAAAGAGAGAGAGAGAGAGAGAGGGAGAGCGCTTGCGTCACTTATTTTACGACAGTTCTCTCGTCCGCCTTCGTCGAAGTACGCGCTCGACTCAAAGATGGGACGAAGCCGAGGCGAGGCACAGAAAAAGGGAACGTCGGCCCCGAGGTGGGTCTCTCATAGTCCAACCAGCGCTCTATCCCAGCGACTCTCCCCCTCTTCCCTCCCCCCTCCACCGACCCTTTCCTTCGCCCCTTCAATCGCGCGCTGATTTATTCATCTTGGCGAAAGCCTTATTTGAATGCAGCTTATCAAAGATGCAGGACCGTGATTCACTGCTTATCGGGCATAAATTTTGCCCCCTTCCACCCAACCAACCCTCCCTCCTCCATCCCCCGCCTCCCCGCGCTTCTCGTCGCATAAACATTTCATTCGGCAATAAATGGATGCGGCGCAATCGAGGAATCGCGCATTACGCGGAATTTTCTTTTCCCTTTGCTTTTTTTTTTTTTTCAACGTCATTGTTTACGACTTCCTTGAGACGGAAAATTCAGGGCGCGCATCCGGCTCGGGACGGTTTTCGAGCGGCGAGTGTAAGGAGGCGTATTGAAGGGACGCGTGTATTTGACAATAGTGAATAGACGTTGGCCCAATGAAATAAGGAAGGAAGTGCAGCAAAAAAGGTCATATACTGTATCGATCTTAATCGCCCTTCCAAGTCCGCCTCTCTGTCGTTCTATACAAGTCCACGTCATTGATCTTACTTTTACTACTCGTCTATTCCACCTCCCCCCCCCTTTTTTTCGTTTTGACCAGTCTACCAACGAGATTTCTCACCGTTTACCTAATACACCCAACTGTCCTGTATGCGATTTCCCATTGCCGCCTCGGCGTTCGAGCCTTATCGTCCGCTCGTTACACGTCCTTTGCCGTCCGCCCGTTTTACGGCGGCGATTTTTTTCTTTTTTTACGCCACTCTCAACACCGCTCGTTCTCATCGTCTAACATTTTTTCCCTGCCCCACCCGGCCTTCGTTATCTCCCCATTTACAAGCTGTACAGCGGCGTCTAGAACACTAAAATAAAAAAATTTTTTAATTGCTTTCTTTTCATGAAAATTCCGCGCATAATTAAATTTATCTACTTAAAGCACAGAGAGTCAGAGAGGGGGGGGGCAGCGCGTATGCGCCAGGCACGAGTTATATCTAAAAAGCCACCTACATTGTAAATATTATCATTAAAATTTAATTGGATTTTACTTTATTTTATCGCGAGCGATTGAGATTAATGAATTAGAGTGCTCTTCCCTTGGAGGTAGTTTTGCAGCCCTGACCCGCAAACGGATTGGATTACATTTTTTATGAAGCGCCCCGCGACTCTGCATTGCGAGTGAACTCGGTTAATTGAAATATATATATATATATATATATATATATATATATATATAGAAGGATACATCGATGTATGTATGTATGTATATAAATAAAAAAGACTACTCTTAAACGTGAATACTTGATATAGTTTTTAAATGTTAGAATTTTAATTAGTCTATTTTAATTGCTTAACAGTATATAGGTTGTATATAAACTAATGTAACTAAGCAATTAGAATTTTGTACTATTACAAAATTTAATTAATTAAAATAAATCTTAAGTTTTTCGCTCAAAACCAAGTATATTTATTTCAAACAAAAATAGATTCTATTCCAAATAAACGATTATTACAATTATATTTCTTCGTTCCAAAGATACATTTCATTTGCAAGGGGAGATTAATCATTTTAATTAATTTATTTAAATTTTCCTTTATACTGATGTGTTTAAGGAGCCAAGCTATTGAGCCAAGTTTAAGCTTGGATTATAGTTACACGATGGAAAATTTGAATAATATAAGATATTGTAAGTATTTTGCGGCAATAGATTTTTTAATTTACAAATTTTCTTAATACTATTTCTTCTTTAATAATTACGAAGGTTGGCTTAGGTAGATAAAGTGATTACGATATTAAAACTTTTTAGTGATAGACATTTTTCTTAATGAATACTGGCAGTTGAATTTCCTACAATTCCAATGGATGCCGCGATCCATAAAAATCTGAGTATATAAACGAGGTAAAAGGAACAAAGCTACAACTGTAAAAATTGTTTATAGAAAATTCTTTTAGACATTTTAAATAAAGGAAAGTCGCTTCCCCAAGAATTCTACAAACGCATTAGCATATTTTTAAAAAAATATCTAAAATGTTTATTCAATCCACTACTATACTACTAATTGCTCTTTTTTATTGATTGATTTTTAATACCATTTTAATTAATCACATATAATGCTTTTTTTTCAATCTTTTCTACATTCTTTTAAATTTGTAAAAAAACCTCATACAAACGAGCACGTTTTGAACATTTCATAACCAAAAAGCTATTAATAAAAACTTATTAATAAAATTTTCTCATTTGCAGGCCGATGGACGATTTTTCCGCAAACTTTGCATTAATTTCGAAAACACACAAATACAGGACACGCTTAACTAAAATCTACAATATTTTCTTTTAAAATTATGCTCGTTCGGTTGGCATTAATTTCGACAGTCCATAAAAATAAAAATTCCAAAGTATAATTATAAATATTGGAAAAGATAATTGGATTGATCGACTTTCCAAATTATCCAACAAGATGTTGCGGGGTCTTTCTCTGTCTGTTTCTCTCTCTCTCTCTCTCTCTCTCTCTCTCTCTCTCTCTCTCTCGAGTCCTGGCGTCCACGGCAAAAACACCTCTGGAGCTGCTGCAGCTCGATCTAATTTCACTTCGGGTCTCTATCTAATAATTCCCAAATCCTTACTCCCCCGCGCTCCCGCGCCATTTCCCCGCTGTTAATCCTTTCCGAGACACCGAGGACTCTCCCCGCCGCTATCATCTCGCGGCATATCCCTGTGTACCTCCTCCCCTAATCGCTCTCGAGTCCGTCGGTCGGCTGGTAACGGACAGAGAGAGAGAGAGAGAGAGAGAGAGAGAGAGAGAGAGAGAGAGAGAGAGTTCCTATATATGTATGAGTACAGGAGACCGCTATAGGACGCTAGAGCGAGGCGAGCTCGTCTCTTTCTCGCCAACGCCCTCTGCGAACCCTTTCCCGTAGAGCCAACTACCGGCGAACGGGAGGTAGGAGGGATGGGAGAGAAAAAGGCCGCGCTTTTCCACCGGGGGGAAGTTGGGGAGGGAGCATCTATAGGGAGTGCATTTCCGTGTGGCGCCGCCGTGCTCTCTTGGTGAGCGGGGAGGTTGCGGCGGCCCGCCGCAAGTCTTTTTCCGTCCGTCCGAACATCCTCCGCGCCCACTTCCCTCGCCATCCACCCCTCTACCCTCCGACCGCATCTTTTTTCTCTCCCCTCTCGAGCACTCAGAGATTTTACCTTATTCTTCGACGGAGAGAGGCCGATTCCTCGGTTCTTTTTCTGTCTCACTCTCTCACTCTCTCTCTCTCTCTTTAAACCTCGGGCAAGGCAGACAGGATGGATGGGGCGGCGAAAAGCCGAGGATGGTGGAAGAAAGCGAGAAAGGAAGAAAGAACGAACGAAGGAGGCGCGCGCAGGCACTTATTTTGCGCGAAGACTTTCTCTGCTGAATAATGGAAAACACCCGGGGGACCTTTGATGCCCGACCTCGACAGCCCCCCCCCTCCCGCGCTCCTTTACCCGCCCTATTTCCAAGTCCGACTCGGATCTACGCTGTAGGCGAGGTTAGAAATGCGAGGGTTATAGCGCGTGGAATTACTACCTGTATATACATATCGTTCTTGCTCTTGCGAAATTTCGGTCTCCCGCTTGTTTATACCGACCCGACCCTTGTATACGGATATATACTGTGTTTAATTACTTGATGGCGCCCAGTGAAAGCTCCCCCCCCCCTACGTTCCATTCGATCGCACCTCGCGACAAAACGCGGACAAGTTCGATAACTTCGATAAGGGAGGGTTTATTCTACGTCCTGTGTGTGTGTGTGTGTGTGTGTATGTGGGTGTGTACGAGAAAACCGATAATACAAGCAATAAATAATCGTCGACCTTGTGTATCCGTGAGGATCCCCCGTCATTAAGTGGGATTCAACGTAGAAGGAAAAAATTTATCCGACGTATTTCTCGCCAGGCACAGGCAAAAATTTTTCCGAAATATATGAACCGTACACCTGTATCGAAGAAAAAATGTCGCGCGAATCGCCGTCACGGGCACAGAGTCGTTTGTCGCTTGATGAAAATACGTTACAGAATCAAAGCAGTCGACAGTATATAAAAATACGTGTGAGTTGGTTTTACAAGTTTTAAGTAACGAATTTTTGCACGATTTTAGATCGGAATGCACTAGTCAAAAATCGGTTTTCGATTATACTGAAGTAATCCATAAAGGCTAATCGTCAGAATGCGATATTTATAAACTGACCTCTAGAAATCGATTTAACTAGCGTTTAAAATCTGATGAAATAACGAATAATCCGTTTATTCGTTTCATCCTCCAACACCACGTAACTTTAAAACTAAAACAGAGATTTTCATTCTGGAAAACTTCTAAACTTTAATATTGTTTTCAAAGGTATTCCAACTATTTGCTCGGTGCTACGGAAAGAAAAAGTAATTATTTCATAAAGTAGGTGAAAATTATCTTTGCATGATTTTTAAGAAGACTCATTTATTTGAACTCTCTGTGTTTGATTCCGACTTTTTGCTAAGCCATAATAAATACGTAAGATGTGAAAATTAGGAACTTTGCGGGACTAAATCGGTATGGAATTATTTAACAAAAAAAAAAAAAAAAAAAACAATGCGAATTAAGATTGAAGGTTTTTTTATACCATTGTTTTTACTGAAAATTAATGACTTTCTAAGGAGAGACAATTTACCAGAGAGGAATCCCTTATTAAGATGGGAAATCGGTTTAAAACGAGAAAGCTTTTATTTCGGGCTCTGTTAAAAAGTAATTCTTCAAGCTAAATAGAAGTCGAGCGAAAATTTCCACGCCTTTTCTTCCGGATTCTGGTAGGCGGGGTGGGGGCAGTTCTTTGTAGGATTTTCTTTCAGGCTCTATTCTCTCATTTATTCTAGTTCGCGCTAAACATGCTTAGTGCCACAAAGAATCTCATCAAATTTAAATAAAATAAATAATTTTAAACGCTTTACTCCTGTAAATTCCGGTCTGCGTAGCAACGAATCCAGGAGGAGAATTGATAAGAATTCTTGTACGTTCGCTCAGTCCGCAACTTGATCGAACAAATTTCTTGATAATAAATGAGCAATGAAACCACGGCAAAGGCATGCGCTACTAACAGTGAGTATTAGAAACAGTGGATGCTTAAAGTACTAAACGCAGAACAGCTTCTATAAACTTTCAATATTTATTTTAAATATTTAACAGTTAATTTCAAGCCACTATGTTTAATCATGTATGTTATTTTTGATTCAATTGTACTTTATCGGGTTTGCGCTAATTTTTTCCTTCCTCGTGTTTTATGGGCCATTACGTCTGTTTAAGTCCATTGCTAATTATTGAATCCATCGTATCATAGTTTAATCAAATATTCTAATAAAAACGTGAAAAAAGATACTCTTCTCATCCATAGTCTAGATAATGTAGTTCTACGGAGTTGATTTGTCATAAAGCAGTACAAGTATGATGAAAAACATTGTTTTTTCACTTTTACGTCGAAGAATTTTGGATTACGTTTGTGTGACGAAAAATTGGCAACTTTTTCGTTCGTCTAGCTTTATCAGTAATTTATATTGTTCAGCATTCAAGATCTTAATTGTGTAAAAAAAAAACGAAAGAAAGAAAAAAAAACGAAATCTCAATCAACTAAATTACGTCGTTTTAAATAATACATATTTTAACGTAGCGCAGCTTTAGTTTTTCATTAAAGATGGACGATAAAAGATAGAAAAATTACGTTTGTTCAAATTAATCCAATGTAACAATATCGAATCCATGAAATAACTTCTGATTTTTCCCCTTCTTGAAACTCTGACCTACTGGTCTAGATCGAAACACCATCCTCGTTTTAGAAAAAAAGAAATTTATAATGCAAATTAATTCTTTCTTACTCGTTTGCTACCTCTGAATGTAATACCTATTCGAGATACAAAATGCCATTAAAATATATATAAATATATTTACAAAAATGAATTTTAGACAATTAATCTTTCAAAGAGAAACTCGTTTAAATTCAAAATCGAATATCGAGTTGATTTACATATCTATTCCCATCTTGATCTGTCTTCACTTGTATTAATAATTTAATATTTAGGTTAAATTGACCTCTGATGTTTTTGAGTATACATCTGCATCCCAGGAAAAAATACTCATGTATTTTGTAAAGGATTAACTCGATCTGCATGTTATCTGAATAAACATTATTTTACTGTCAGGTTTTAGTCGAAAGTAAAAAAAAACAGCTTGATCTTAAAGAATTTCTCTCTCGAACGACCCTTCTTTTTATGATATTTATTTTCGTATGCTCCCGTTTTGTATACTCGTTGCAGTCTATACCTCGTGACCGCCTTGCCCCTCGAAAAAAAGAAGGTCTCTAAAACGAAGAATCCGCAGCCGCATCGATTCCGAGCTTACGCTCGCCAGCCGTCAAACCCCCGTAATGCAGAGAGAGAGAGAGAGAGAGAGAGAGCCGCGGGTCCGTTTCGCGCGCGGCGGTGACTCGCGATATAATTTATAAGCACCGTCGCACACGAGGTATAGCCGCGGTCGGGACGCGCGTCGCGTCGGCGCGTCGGCGCTTCGCGCTAAATACGGGTTAACGAGATTGCGCGCCTCGCGCGGGGAGAGGGGACTGGAAGGCGGTAATGCGCGGCCGGTTCGACGGAGGGGGGGGGGGGAGAGGCGCGTGCAGACGATTTTCCGAGCGGCCAACGAGTCGAGCGTAGCTCGGAGCGCGGGACGAGGGAGCGCGAGTAGTTTTAGAGGCGCGGAGCGAGCCACAGGCATGTAAGCGTGTATTTTCATCGAATTTCGTAACATTTGACGAATAACAAATTCTCTTTATTTTTACGTGCGTAATCTTCAAAAAAAATGTTCAAAAACACAATTTTATATAGCCGATATGAACAATTGTACGTGCAAAATCGATTTTTTGTTCTTTTTTGAGTTTTAAAACTTATTTGGTACGAATAACTCAAATATTATGAATATATAAGTAAGCACGTAATTTAAACAAAAATGTAATTAAAAATTATAGAACATAATTATATTGATCATTTTACTTACATGTGTTGTATTAAATACAATAAATAAAGTCATATGACACAGTGTCGTATTTATACTATCTCAATTACAATAACAATTTTAAATCACTACTTGAAAATCTTTCTAAAAAATCCTAATTCATAATTCCAGCAGAAATTTATAAAATAACATCGCTCTGTTAACTTAAAATTGACGTTTCGAAGTTGATAAAGGTTTGCGCTATATATTTAAAAATCCGATAAAGCAAAGAGGGCGATAAATTTTATTGATTTTTAAACATTATTGATAGCGAGTCGGTAAAAATGAAGAATTTTTATGCAACTTGTGCAAAGCACCGATGAGTTTTTAGAATTACAGAACATTTTAACAATAAAAAAGTTCGTACGCTTTCGTTTTACAAGTTGAGTTTTATTCCTACTTCGAAGGAAAACAGACATGTATCGCTTTTTTCGAATGATTGCAAAGCGCCTTTTTATCCGAGAAAATGTAACAATATGCTATTTTAATAAATGCTGTAGTTTCATAGATTTAAAGTTTTTCTGATTATTATATTTTATTTCAAAAGTTAGTAACCTTCTTTAATCTTGATTTTTTTTAAATACCATATAGTAATATAATAATACAAAAATTCGATGGTTGTTTTTAAAAACGTACTGTTTTATTGCCGTAAAGAAAAGAATATTGATACAGTTACCTACGCGGATCGTAAAAAATGGCGTATGTTACATTCTTTTTTCATTTCATCACAATTTCATTCGAAAAACTAAAATTATTTTATGACAGTTTCTTACATTTGTTGAAAATAAAAAAATTGTTTGTTTTTTTATTCTAGTTCAGTGTACCTCATAGATTTTGAATACAGTTTTTAAAATGTTAATAGTATGGCGAAAGCTCATTATATGTATGTTAGTAGTAGTAGTATAGTACGTTGTTTTTTTTTCAGGAATTCGGCTTTATTGGAGTTTTACGGGCAGAGTGGGGGATTCGCAAGCTTATTAGCCGAAGTTTCGAATTACGGATAATTAGCCGCGCGAAATTTAGTTAATTCAGTTTTTAATAGGAGGCATTTTTGATCAGATCAGATTTATTCGGATCTATAATAAGAGAGTAGGATCGCTCGATATTAGCAATTGTTAAAAACGATGAAGGGAATGAAACAATTGAAGGCTAAAATCAGTTCATAACTTAAAATGTTTACATCATGAGTTTATTATTTCATAAAATAAGATTTTAAAAGAAAACATCTCAATCATTATGATCATTCAATTGTGTACTTGTAAAATTCAGGAACTCTCTGCATCTTTTTGACTAACACTACAATGATATGCTGATTTTATTATTATTTTTAACAGTTGAAAACATTAATTTTACTAAAGACCTGATCATTCATTGTTAAGTGCACAGTCATATAATAATGGATTTAAAGTTATTATAGTTTATCTTATGAACCAAGCATTATTTTCGATTGAATGCATTAGCGATCTTTGTGTAAAGACTATCGGCTAGGCCATTCTGAAACTTAGGACATTGAATGTGATAGAAGGGAGAAGGGCCCTTCAACATCAAGAATAAGACAATGTAACCTGTCCCCGGATTTTGTTCAACTCGCCGATAATCTAACGCTCTGCAAGCCTATATTTTTATCGGTATATTCGACTCATTTCGTATTGAAGAGGTCAATTTTACAGCATTGATTAATCGTTTTATTTCATAAATTCAAACAACTAAATCGATTGCTATTTTCTAACGTTAAGTTCACAGCATCATTTTTTTAAATATTTTCGAAAAATGAATCGAGTTCATAATTGATGACGACTATTTATTTAGTTTATTTCATATATGATGCTATTAGTATATGTAGATATTAAAAATAACAGTTTCGGATGGTAGTAATTGATTTTCTTGGCTACTTCACCAGAGTGTAATTTTACTAAATTTATCACAAATTTACACATTTATTACAACAATTTAACAACTTATGATTATCTTGACAATTGAAACGATACCCAGGACACTTTATTTACTTCATTCGAATAAAAGAGAAAGGGAACAAACGAAGGATGTCCAATTTAGTCCAGGATCGATTAACCGCTGCCGCAATTTACCAGCCCTCGGGACGAGCTCTCTTTTCGCTGCCAAAACACACGCGCGCGCGCGCGCGCTGGGAGATAAAGGAGACGAGCTGATAATAGGTGGCGAGCAGGGGGATAAGGGGCCAAAAGAGCGCTCCATTACGGTTCGCCTCGCCCTACGCGCCGAAACGACGGCGGAATTACGTCGACGGCCAGACCGGGATACGGATTAAGCTCCGCGGGGCCCGCGGCCCGAGCACTCGGTTTAAATTAGAAATATCGCGCCACGGGCAGGCTCGCGATCTCGCTCGCCGGTACGGCGCCGCGCCTCGGAGTTGATACGGTGTCGGTGGGTGAGGGAGACGTACGCGCGCGCGCGCGCGCGCGAGTCGCGTCGAGGGCCGTTGGTCGGGCTATTATTCTTTCGCGCGCTTTTGGCCGGTGCCAGTAAGTGGGCTTTATGGCCTGGGCGGGAGGTGGGTGGCGCGGGGCGGAGTGAAAAATGGAAGTTTTTAATCGCTGGATTCGGATTTAACGCGAACTGTTTTCTGGATATACAGTTGTCTTATGTAATTTCATAGCGAGGATTTAGTTTGTCCTTGGAACTCAAGAGGGGGATGAAAACATAAAATCGATCGAGTAATTGTTCACTTTATTGAACGCTTTATTCTCTTGAATTCGGAATGTTCGCAGCGTTTTTACGTAGAAAAAGTATAGATATTTTTCGATCTCATGTGAATTATTTATGTATAATAAGACAATGGCTTTAAATAAAAAAGCAGAGGAAAATTTAATTATCCAACAAATGCGGATTGAATGTACGAGTTGAAAAGAATAAATTGTTTAGAAAAAAATACACCTTCACGCGCTAGGTATAATAGCCCTATCGTCAGGTATATACGAAAATTACATGTCGCCACCTAGCGAGGGGTTATTGAATTTATTGATATATCGAAAAAACTCATAAAATGCATTCCAATAGTTCTATCGTGTTTCCACGTTAAAGTTTATAAAACTGACAGAAAGTGTATATTTCAATGTACTGAGAAGCTAAAATATCACTTGTACAATTTTCGAGATATAGGCAATTATATCTTTGCTGTACGTATAGCCCGACTTTAAGGAACACAACGGGGGCTTTTAAGTACTCTAGAAATTTGATCCTTGTCTTGATAGTAGTTACGCTCTTTTCGTAATTGATAGTTGATAAAGCGCTCTTAAAAGGCTTGGTACGATGCGCGATATATCCGATGTAATATCGATGAAACAATTAGATTCCTTTCGTACTTAGTACGTTAAATAAGAAAAAAAACTCACAATTTTTAACCTCATGACTTTGTGCGTAAACAAAATTGTCGTCCTTACCTGAAACAGAATAAATACAATTCGTCAGTATACGAACGAGTAATACAAATAATCTTTGACAAATATGTATTAAATATTATGTAAGAATGTTCGATAATGTGTATATAAAATTTTATTAAAACAGCTCGTTTAATTAAGTTGTATGATATAATAGTTATTACAAAACGTCAACTCAGCGAACTTCAAAATCAATAAATAAACTTCGTAAGTACAGCTCCAACAAGAAGAAGAAAAAAACAATTTCGGACAGTCTCTATCTACCCTCCCCTAAGATATCTTTTTCACGTTTTCGCGCTCCTTATCTTACCGCCTCTCCCCTCCGACCCCTGTGAAAGAAAATGCCACGTCCACGTAAAGATTTTCCGGAAACTCTTTCTATACCATTGTCCCATTCCATCTCTCTCTCTCTCGCGCACTGACCCAGCCGATATACGTACCGACGGTAGAATTGAGAGAGAGAGAGAGAGAGAGAGAGAGAGAGAGCGCCGTCGGCGAAATCGAAAGAGATCGAGGTGGACGCGGATAAAAAGGTGCGAGTCCCCGGCGATATTTACCCCTCCCACTCCCCACCACTTCGAGTACGCGCGAGAAAATGAAAGGACGGACGATCAGAGATCGCTAACGACCCCCTTCATCGACTTTTGGCACGGCGGAGTTTGGCGGCTCTTCTGCCAGGCGGCTGGTCGCGCGTCCTCGACAATTTCGAATCCTTTAGCAAAAGCTGCGGGAAGGGTGGGGACAGCCGCTTTTCGCGGTCCTTTCATTATATCTCCCACCCTTCTCTTTCAGTTTCTCTCTCTCTCTCTCTCTCTCTCTCTCTCTCTCCCTCTCGCATTCTTTTTCTTTCTTCCTATCTCTTTCACTTTCTCTCTCGTACTTGTTACGAAGCAGCCCGCCGATTCAGCGGTTCACGGGACCCGTGACTCGTGAGATTCCGGGAAAAATTTAGCGTCGCATTCGCCAGGTTTTCGCGCGCGCACACACACACACACAGATACACATGCGCGCACGTATACGTTCTGCGATAGGAAATACAAGAAGTAGCAATCTTCTACGTATATCCGATTGAATGGCCCTAGAGATGCGGGGGGTTTGCGGAACACGTCCGAACGAAGCGCTCGGGGCTGTTTAATAAACGAGACGGGGAAAAAGTCGGATGACGAGAGCTCGAAGCTACGGAAGCGGAGTAATAAAGATGAAAGGAAGGCGCGAAAGATGGTCTTGGTCATGTCCGCACAAGTTTGTTGTGCGAGGTTTGATGCGAAATGTCTCTCTCTCTCTCTATCTCAGTAGTTCGTTAATATAAAATAAAAGTATTTGAATATACTTTTAGTAGTATGCGACACTGTTCTATATTAATAAAGCCTAAAGTTAAAGTTAAATATAAGTACCTTAAATATAAGTACGATATATTCTGTACAGTTCCTATTTTTATATTAGTTAAAAATTCATTATCTTTTTTATCTTTCTTATTGTTCTATACACTTTTTTGTAATTATTATGTACAATGTTGTCTTACAACCTCAGTTGGAGATTTAGTTGTTGTTTTTCTATTACAATTTTTTATTTTATACTATTTCACATTTATGACGGACTTTTTGTGTCTGTAGCTTAAATAAAAATACCTATATGTATACTCTCTCTCTTTCTCTTTCTCTCTCTCTCTCTCTCTCTCTCTCTCTCTCTCTCTCTCTCTCTCTCTCTCTCCAACAATTTAAAAAACAAATGGGACATGAAGAAAATTATCCCATAATCAACACTCTCTTCTGATAAAATACCATAGACTTATATATATATATATACATTTCATACGGATCAGCCATAATCTTAGAAACAACGGTGGAATATGGCAAAAGGAGTAACCTAGGGAATATGAAATTCATATAATAATTTCCAAATATTCACGCAAAGAAGCGAGGCCGGCTCATGTAGATTGCGGCTAATCAAACAAACGATGACTCGTTCGGTCTGACCTTCAGGGACCCGTCTCTACTCAAGCTCACATATATGGAGCGTTTGCCAGACTCATAGCGAACCACATATTCGACTTGGAGAAACTTGCGGGGTAAGTTCATTCGTCCGAACCGGAAGTAAATCCCTTTCTGTAAGAAAAGCCATCGACCTCTAATTAAACCGTTTATTTCACAGAATCAGATTGGAATTACTTGTTCCGTCGAAATTTTCAAAAAATAGAACGAATTCAAACAGTGACGGACTGTACTCAAACCACTGCAAGAATTTTCTCGCTGAACCGTAAAACAAAAATGCTTTAATTTTTACACAAATGTGATAGTGTTAGCTATCCTGACGGTACATCGACTTTTTCCACTGTAAAGATGCCACGATATTGCCTATGAGAGTTTTAAATTTAACACGACCCTCTACGCTCGCTGAAAAATTTAATTCAAGAATTTTTTTAACAAAACAAGTCTTCGACTATACCATTAGATATTTTTTTCCTAAAAGTGGAACAAACTATAGCAATCAATGAGACACACACACACACACACACACGCGCGCGCGCGTGCGCGCACAATGGCATTACGCGTGTAAAAGAGCCGAAAACGAACATATTCGGTTACCATTAAAGACAGCTTAAGTGTTTTAGCAAGCCTCAATTTTTCCGCGCCCTATCCGACTAATGTGGAGAATTTTCGAGAGCCGGAAAAAGGAAAAACAACGAAAGTATGTTCAGAGATGAAGAGGAGAGAGAACTTTTACAAATCCATCGACAGCCAAATACTGAAGAGAGAGAGAGAGAGAGAAAGAGAGAAATAGAGGGAGTAAGAAACAGGTAATACGGGTAGATAAGGCTGCGAGGCTACTCGGATCGGTAAAGAGGGTTTACTATAGAGCGCCCAACAAGCGCTTGGACAATTAGTGGACGAAGTAGTCGCGCGGGAAGAGCGCGAGAGTTGTGGGTGGTAGGTGGGCAACATGAGAAGGAGGTGGAGGGAGGCAGGTCGAGGTTCTAAAACGGGACGGCACCAGGAAATTGTATCTGTATCCGATATCTTGCGGACGCTTTTTCATTCGGCGCGACGCTGCAGCTCCGCTCCTCTTTCTTTATTTCCGCACGCTACCGCCCTCCCCCGGGCGCCCTCAATGTATCGGACTCGCAGTTTCGTTTCTTTTTTTTTTTTTTTCCTTTTTCGCACTACCTCTCCGCCTTGCTCTATATATCTATTTCGCTTTCTATCCATTCATCCGTCTATCTCCATCTTTATCTCTCTATTTCTATACACTCCTTTCGTTTTGTTCGTCCGTCTGATTCGCAACGGGAATCCTGTATTACGTTGTCCTCTATTTGCCAAGCTTCAGAAATTGTTCCGGACGGCCGGGAGGTACTTCTTCCTCTTCTTCTTCTTCTTCTTTTTCTCCTTCTCTCTTTCCCCATCTCGTCCGATGAGCATTTTCGGCTTTATATTATTATAGTATTTTATATTATTATAAAATTAAAGGTGTTGAGGAGAATGAGAAGAAATTTGACGCGAGAAAGATATATAAATTATTGATTATTTGCGAGAATGACGTTAAAAGAATTAATAACAAATTCATTACAATTGTAAAAAATTCTAACAATCTTGCTTGCTTATCTTTTAAAACTGCAAATAATTCAATTTAGAATTAAATCGAGACTTTACGACGTAACTTTACTTATGAGCTGATTGTTTTAAAATAGAACCCGAACAAATTAATACATGAGCTATTTTGCCTAACTATCGAAATTAAAGCGATGGAAGGCGAAATTCATAAAAAAAAACACGATTAAAATATTAATAAAAGTGTTGCTACACACAATTAAAAACATTAATCTAATTCAAAATTCAAATAAAACTATATTTTGTCTCACGTAAACAAGTACTTTTGTTTATTCGTCCTAACATCATAAATTTTCAACATGAAAACATTAGAGTAAACTCAACAAAACCATTCAGGAGCTTATTGAATGAAAATACCCTCTTCCTTTCTCCTCCTCGACGAGAATATATATATCGACGTTATTGGTCAGTAGAAGTTTGCTTAAAGCGCATAATACTTATACGTTACGTATTGGAACAGTTCCGAAAAGCCGACTAATAATTTATCAGGTACGCGCGTGGGCCGTATAATGCAGAAATAACTGCCCCCCAGCTCTCGACGCGCGTAATCAGCTTTCAACTTTCTATCCTTAACGCAGAAGCTGAGATTGTAAAAGAACGTTCGCCAAGTATTCGAGTGTAATTCGAATGTGAAACGGGAGCCGTCGGTTCTCGAGATTAATTAATGAAATACGTTGCGAACCGCGCATCGAACGAACAGACGCTTTTATACTGCCTTGTAGTACTTTGAATCTCTTTCCTCGCCGATATACTGTGCATCCTCGAGGAATCGTACTTTGCGAAACATTACGTGTCAATAAGACAATCGTCGAGTGGCGCTACTGTATAAAATCCATCGCTACGGCACCGAGTACGGGAGAGAAGAGCAACGGTCAAAAAGTATCCTGTAGTCCGACGTTGCGCGTGAAAATGACAAACGACGCAACGGTGACAGCGAGGGTATCGGGGCGAGGATCCACATTCGGTGTTTCCATTCATCCTGTGGGTCCGTCCTCCATAAAATTACGCAAAAAAAAAACTCGAGGTGGTAGAGATAATAAAATTTTCTCGCGTTGCGCTCTTTTTAATAATAGTACTTTTTTATCTTAATATTTCATTAATTGGTCAATTTACATAATTAATGTAGTATAATTTACAATTATCAAATTTACACGTAAATAGTAAAGTTACCCTGGCTTACAAAATTACGTATCAATCTATCCGTATGTTTGCGTTAAAATTTAATCGATTTTCATTCAAATATCATCGAAATATCTAATTCTCGAAACTTTAATATTTTACAAATGGAAGATTTGAAAATATCTTCCAATGTTATAATGGACTTTGCTATGCCAAAAACGAATAGTATACTATACATAATTGAATTACTACGAACTCCAATGTAAGCTCTTGTAAATTTAATAACATATTAAATGCCTTAATAATAAGAAAACCCTATTTTTCGTTCTAATGTATATTATTTTTTAAACCTATGAAAACAAATACAGTGTTTTTATTATATTAAATTGCTTAGATTTTTAGTTACTTACATTATTCAAAAAGATAACCGGCTATTCATTGCTATTCAATCGTGGCTATTATTCATTGCAAATAATTAACTGCCGAAAGTGAAATCCGTCCATTAGGAGATTTTATACGTCGTTAAGAGTATGCAAGAGACGCCTGGTATGTGTAGTATAATAAACGCGCTCCGTTTTTCCTTCACTCGTACAGTGGACGTTTTTCATGTCTCGCGTTACCGTCGAAATTCATATTGTATATATATATATGTATGTTTAAAACTTTCACCAATTAATCTTATTTTTTATTCATTCAACTCGAACAGGTTAGACTTAAGCCATTCCGTATCGTAACAATTAAAAATCTGTATAAATTGATGTGCAAACGGCAAAGAAAAAATTGGCTTTAAAGCCAGCTATTTACAGGAATTAAACGGGTGCAAATAAAGTATCAACCGTGGACTATTGTTATTACGAAACATTTATTCCGCACTGATAATACAGCCAAATGCACATCGTAGCGATGTACTTCATTATTTAAATGGCTCCCATTTGAAAGCTTAATTTAATCCCATTGATTAGCTTTCATAATATTAATATGAATCAAATTATCTCTAGACATAATATCGACGAATATCTATTTTCTATCATTAATGAATGATCGGCGCACTGTCGTCAGATTAGAATTATATTATTGCCATAAGTTTTAGGGTGAAAATGATGTATCAATGTGGAAACCTTTTCTCTTTTGTTTCATCCAGCGATATCGCGACAGCGACGGTTCGAAATAATGAGCGATGGATTTCTCGTTCGAGTAAATAAATTTTCCATGCCGACTAGAGGGGCCTAGAAAGAAAATCGCGAGAATTTCACGCGTTGACTAGGACTGTCAGTAGCACGCGCACGTCGCGCGTGCAAAAATCCTTCCACCTTGATGATAGCGTGTGCCTATCCCCTCCTTATATTTTCCATCGCTCCCTTTGCGGCGAAGCAATCGAACTCCTTCCCCACCTGCTCCCGCGATTTTTCCTCAAAGTCGAAAGAGCCTCTCTCTCTCTCTCTCTCTCTCTATTCTGTAATAACGTCGAGCATAATTAAGTTTCCGCGTTAGGATTCCCGATGCGCGACTTTGTCACGGCGCCCTGGAGGAACTCTTTTTGAACCGGCCTCCTCCCCCCTTCCCAAACCCATCCGTCACTCGACAGGTTTCTTTTTCATTTTCTTCCGAGAAATTGGCCAAAGAGGCTTAAGAGTTTCCTTTTTTGGACCTGAGAGTGACTTTGACGTTTGCGGACAGAGAGAAAGCGGGGGAAAGTTGGCGAGTGACTTTTATATTCCTTAAAGCGCAATTTTTCTTCGGCTACGCGCGTCTTGGTTCGGTGGAGGAGGGGTGGAGGGACAAAATTACCCGGGTGGACGGAGATAAGAGGGGCGCGGCAGCCGGACTACTGAAACATTTACGTAATTTGAGCGCAGTAGTAAGATGAAATATTGTAAGATGTAATATCAATCTTGTGAAGGTGGGAGGCGGTGTAAAATCGTGTGACTAATTTTAAAGAGCTTGAATTAACTCGTGACGCAGATGATGATTCTGCTATATATTTATAAAGAAGAATATTATGACTTCTTCAAATTTTCTTTCAGTTCTCTTCCGAATTGGTAATTCATAATTTGATAAATCGCTAATGCCGTGAAAAAGTATAATTGATTTATGTATTATAAATATTATTAAGGCTTTTCAAGCAATCATCTAACGTACGTGTCTTGAATTAAATCATCTAATGTTTTTCTAAAATCATCGATTTACTATCAGAAAAATTATCCATAATATTGTGATCTCGGTTGGCTCGCGCCGTGTTGAATTTTTCACGATGGTTTTCGATCATGAGATACCAGCTAAGGCTGGTTTCGAAAGCTTTGAGGGGACAGCATTGCGGCAATCCTTATTTTCTCGAATGGATCGTAACTGTTAATAAATATTGTTAAATATAAAGGGTTAGCTGAATTAAATTATAATGGCGTCGGTAATTAGAACGTCCCCAAAAGGAAAACATCATGATCGTAGCAGATGAACCACCATATACCGAAATAGTTCAAGTCTATAGCGCAATGTGATAATCACATTTTTAATTATCAGACATTAAAAAAGATTGGCACATGTGTATTAAATCTCAGCAAGATTCAGTTGAAGGAGTACTGTAAATATGGACGAATAATAAATGCTTATCGATAAAAATGTAAAGTAAGCTTATCTTTCTACTACACCTCGTAAAGTAATAAGAATTCTATGAAGTATGGTTAGTTAATTGAAAATCTCTATTTGCACGTGGTTCGAATTCCATTATGAATATTAGAAATGTCCAAATCTTATACATTTGTATTATATATATTGTGACTTTGTGATACGTGTCTCTATCGTTCCTAGCTAGCCATAATTTTTTCAAAAGAATATGTCTTTGTTAACGCGGTATTTCTCATATTTCGGTGAATATATATATATATATATATATATATATATATATATATATATATATATTTATCAAAACGACTCATGCCTCAAACCTACTATAATCCAAAAACTTTCTACTCGTCTTGGGTACACCTCTCCAATATTAATAAATGGGACAAAATAAGAAGAGTAGAAAAAAAAATAACACCTTCCAGCATAGCAGTGCTCCTCGACGTCGGCGACAGCGGATGTATGTGGAGCACTGCCGAAAAATCTATCGCTGAAAATTGGGCTCTTTCAGACCTCAGCCGTTTTTCCCGGTGTCGTCATACGGCGGAAGGAAAATCAAGACAGACAAGCAACACGGCGTAGTGCGCAGAGAGAGAGAGAGAGAGAGAGAGAGAGAGAGAGAGAGAGAGAGAGAGAGTCGAGTGTGCTCACCAACGCGTGGGCACTTCGACTCCTCGTCCCGCCCCCCCTTCACCGTCCAATACACCGCTCGCGCGCGTCCACGTCGCGTTCAACTTTTGCCAGAGTTCATTTACTTCGTCTCGCGGGGAGGGCCGCGCGGCAAAAGTTAAGATTGCCCCTGTAAATAAGACGACGCCGCGCCGCGTCGAAAGTATACACGCGGATGTCTTTGAGTGTATATATATATATATATCTATGGAATTTTTCATCCATACCACGCGTAATGGTCCACCAAAGCTAAGGCGACTGCTGCTCGGTTGGGGATATATATGTCTCTCTTTCTCTCATTAAACCATCTGGGTTTCTCTGAATCCGCATTATTATCCGCATAGACTAGACAAAAGTTGTTATTGCCGATGGTAAGTCAGCGGATATATTTTTTAGATCCTCAAGTGTGTCAAAAGGCAGAATTTCATTTTCTCTTGTATTATATCCCTGTATTAATGATTTACCGCTGGTATTAGTCTTTTGCAATCATCGTCTTTATATCGATGATGTTGTGATATACATTTATGATCCTATTTAACAGATTAAGAGTCTAATTAAAAAGGTTGACATAGATTTATTATATAGTAACATAGGCTTACAGAGACCATATTGTACATTGGATAAATAAAAATATACTGGGCTATTAATACAGGCGCTAAGCGCATGGAATGTGAATCGGCACTGGATGCTTCATACTGCCACCTATTATAGATGGAAAACATCATTGGATTATGTCAGTTAAAATGCTCGATATCATTTTAGACAATTCTCTCTCATAAAGGAATGAATGTTTTAGTACGGCTAAATAATGTTTATCAGACTATGTTCGAATTAAAAGAAATCAAGAATATCTTACACATTCGATTAACTTTGTACTCATAAAACATCGTTTCTGCTTTTGATTATTGTACAGTTTTATTTTTAAATGTTTCCAAGGAACATATAATTAAGGTCTACTTGTCTTGTCATATGCCTACTAGTATCAGTTTCACAGTAAAAAAAACTGAAGACTTTGCGATTAATTTTCAGTTTATAGAAGACAACTTTATTCGTTCACGAAGATATAACTATACTCTAAATTTCAAACATCTTTATCTGGGATCTTTATTCAAAAATACTGTATGGTATATCTGGAATAACCTTTCACAAGATTCCTACTCCCATGACATGGTCATATGTTAAAATACCACTGTATTTTATCACCTTTTACCTTAATTATGCGAATCAATTTTTATAATATCAGAAAAATAATTGTCTTGTGCTGAGCTAATCTGAACATTGAACTATCTCTCTCACTCTCTCTCTCTCTCTTTCTTTCGTTCTCTCTCTCTCTCTCTCTCTCTCTCTCTCTCTCTCTCTCTCTCTCTCTCTCTCTCTCTTTATTTATATCCGTCTATCGACATTCAAATAGAAATTTATAAAGTCAATAATTGAAATTGAATTAGCATAAATTTATAGGATGAACGACTTTCTTTACTTTACAGTTATAGAGTGAAGGAACGGAAGTTTTTTTCAAATAGACCGATGCCTTCCGTAAATTAACATATCATTGATTAAACAATGCAATGAAGATATTAATCCAATATATGGATTACATAATAATAATAAAGTCTCGATATTATATTTTTGTAATTTTTAATGTACGAATGTTAATGCGGAATGTTTAATACCATTCAGTATTTAATTAACATTATTTATGATTTGTTATATCGATATGGATAGACGGGGTTATATAGAATTCGAACAAATCATACTTAATTGCCGACGAATTTTACGTTACGAAATAAAATAGAAAAAAACACGAGGTTATAGAAAGCTGCATAATAAAAATTTAATTGGTTTTCTTTATGAACAGATAATTTATTCGTCATCGTGTCTTAATATAGATCATAAAATTCTATATGAGTCGACTGATATAAAGCAGACTAATAAATATTTTTATAAATAACAGATTTAAAGCGGTAAATACCGCTCTTATATAATATAATTGTAATGGCAGTTGGACTATCCTTTTTTATAAACAAGCCCCTCGAAATCTGAAATGTAAATCTAAAAATATTAAAATTAAAGCGAGAGATCTCTAATTCAATGACTCTCTTTCATTCTATACAATAAAAAAAAACAATAAAAAGTTCTATAAATTGGCGATCGGTCTTACACGATTGAAATAAGAATCGATACTTCGATGGGATGTCAAAGCCACACCTCGGTCGAATAAGCGAGTTCGAGCCTCGACGCGTTCGTGCCGCGGTCGTTACGACGATTAGCGCAACTGCCGCGTAAGTCTCGTCATTATTCGATGGTTCCGACGTATTTTTTTCGCAACGCAACAGCGAGACGCGCGACCGATGAACCAGATGCCCGAGCCTACGCAACGAGAAAGGATGATTGACCACCGAGAATTCGTTGTCCCACTGTTTCGAGCCATTAATTTGTCGCATTCGAGGAGAGAGAATAAGCCGTTGGAATGCATTCGAGGAAAATTACGATAATGGTGGGAAAAAAAGCGATGAGACCGTGGCGCAGCGCGGAAACTAAATTACCGACCAGTTTTTATCCCGTAAATTGATCTTCTTATTGACAAAGTAATCTGTCTAATACAAATTTCATTGAATTCTTATTGTCTATTGTCATGCATGGCGTATTTAACATATTCATTACAGCAAGTGTACACCGATATAAATTGGAGATAGCCGATTCATCCTATTTTTTCCTTGTTCTACCGACTATTACCAACATCACAGTCGTAATACTGTCGTCAGGAAATTCCAAAATTACCCGGTAAACGCGCTTTGGATTTCAGAAAAAAAAATCCTCGAAAATAAACTAGTTTTTTTTTCTAATTCCTGTAAATTTTCCACGCACAATGGGGCTTCGTGAATTAAATAGCGCGTGTAAAGTTTCGCGAATGAAGAACAAACTCATTGAATTAATTCACCGATCGATGCTGACCCGAAAATTTGAGCATTTATTTATCATCCTCTCGAGCAAGCGGGTAGTCGATCAAAACTGTTCACTTGTACTGTGATGAATTATATGTACCGTGTACACTCCAACCGATCGATTTACACCTTTGCCCGGCTCCCGCGAGCATTGCCGCACTGGAAAATTATCATTTATCCAGCCCTATTCCAGGGGAAGATTAAATCCATTATATCGCCAGGGGCCAATTGAACAAAACAACGGCCCAGTCCCGTTCGAAAAGTTGGAAAGTCGAATGAAAATTATTAATTCGGTTTTATTATTTTTGTTTTGGTTTTTGTCTTTGCTCAACGTGCTCGTGTTAGCAAAGGCTGTCAAAAAAGTTCTTCCGATATTTACTGCGCTCTGGAGAGCGACAGGAAAAGAGGCGTAGGGAGGTGGGGAGGGGTGTCTAAAAGGATAACCTGAGCGGAGCACTTAGTCGACGACAATCGATCTCTCATAAAAAAGGCCACGGCAGACCTTCCGGGCCAATTAAGCCGCCGTTTAAAGAGACCGGCTCTACCTTGTGAAAAACACCCGAAACGATTCGAGAAAAAAACTCCAGTGCCCCGGTTACCTCTCTCTCTCTCTCTCTCTCTCTCTCTCTCTCTCTCTCTCTCTCTCTCCTCTCTCTCTCTCTCTCTCTCTCTCTCTGTCTCCAAAGGATCGCGACACTCGGTCAACGTCGGCGCGCGCGTCGCTCGGTACCATCGTGGGACGCGGGGTAAACAGGCCCTGAGCGGCGCGACACGCGGAACAAACGGCCCTCGATAAACTTTCCGCGCGTTAACGCTCGGGACACGGGTCGAAGGACGGGGCGATGGCATGTGGGGGTGGGGGGGGACGGTTAGGTTCTTTGCACGAAGACAACGCGGGGCAGGAGGGGATTATTTTGGCGGAAACGCACGAGGAGAGGAGATTGAGGGCGTGTTTGACGAATGGCCGAGCGAAGGGATTCGCGGCGCGTCGATCCGACTTATTTCTCTAGATTTGTATGTGTGCCATTGGATTTATACCGAGAACGAATGTCCGTTATGAGGGGTAATGTTTTCGTTCCCTTCGCACGGCGGTATGAATATCGATTAATGTAGTTTCCGAAAAAAATTCTTTTTTTTTATTTAATTTAACAACTATACTCCGTTACTTTTATAGTAAAGTATGAATTACGTAACGTTTCTCAGTCTTAAAAAACTATAATTAAAAAAAACAATGTCCGATCAGTTTCACTTATCGATCAAAATTTAAATAAAATAATAAGTATTAGATAAAGATGAAACGTCTAATTTAGACTTCACAAATATTCTGTATAAAATCGAGTATGTAACTCTTGTCCTGATACATATATAGATGAGGCAAAAACAACTTTTGCTATAATGAAAGAAAAGCAATATCTAAAAAACAATTTTTCAATTGCTGCATTGAACTGCGAAAATACTAGTTATTCTATTGATTGAACCAATGTAACTATATTAGCCACAGAATCAATATGTAAAAATCGTCTAATAACTGAAATTTTATTTATAACATTGTGCAACGATACTTTGAACAGGCAAGAAGATATACAGTCTCTTAACACACATGCCAAACTTGATTATTCTACGTTACACGAAACTTTGACGTAAGCGCGCGTTCCGACTAGTCGATGTTTGCCTTTAATATGTACAAGACGAGATTTCACGTATTTTGCATGTACTGAAGCTACTTTATTAGTAATCATTTCAAAGTATTTTAATGTTCAAAATAAATTGTTTCATATTTATAATAATTGTAATTTAATTATTTGGTGCAATTTCAGATATAGTCCGAAGAGGTCAGAAATATTTGACAAAATGTCATAAATCGTTGAATCGCGGTTGGATCGCGCGTTGAACTTTCCTTAACCGCAAAAATAAATAATTTCAGCTTGAGATTTTGTCCCAACTAACAACTAGTGTACATATAGTACACAAGAAGCTTTCAATTATTTAAAATTACGTCATAATGTTAATTCGAGAGATATTTTAAATAAAAAGCATATGTAAAAACCATTTTCTTCGTGCAATCCTCCACACGTTATGACATCAAAGGATAATTGCTAGTTTACTTTATAAGATAAAACAAAGAACATTTTTTTTTTTAAATTTAGACAAATTTTTCTATTCATTACTTTTTAGTTTCAACGCAATAATGTATCATCATTTTTCAATCTACTAGATATATATGTAATTTAATACTCAGCCGTATCGCTTATTTAAAGATTTCTAATTCAAGCGATTGTTCGCGAATAATTCAAACGTGCTTTTATTGGACGCGCGTATGCCCAAGAAAAAAGAAACGTACTAATGCGCTTTTCTTCACTCGTACGCATCGACAATCCTAAGAGGCATTTATAACCTTTTTATTCCGAGTCGCGTGTGGCAAATCGGTTTATCGGTTTATATGTACATAGTAGCCGGGAACTCGTCGTTGTGACCCCTTCCTTGTCGACACGATGTGGAATAGCCGTTTCTATATATATGTATATATATAACGCGCGTGGACCAGTCGCGAGCCCCGGTACGGCTCAAAAGTTGGATATAATTAATAATTAAATTCATTAATCCTATCACGGGCTGAATGAAGAGGGGGAGAGCGAGAAAGAGCCGCTGACCAAATCCTTTATTGATTCCCACGGCTACGTCCCATTATCTGCTTCGAGCAGTGGCTTCCTTATCTCCCGATGCCGACATCCTTATCGATGAGAGTAACTGTTTAATGCTCGAAATTTCAGTGGTGCAAGCGCGACTCGACGGAAGCCTTTTAAGCGTTATCATATCATGTATCAGGTTATAGTAGGTGAATGCGATTAACGAATTATTTGGTACAGGTGAGAATTCGGTTAAATTATAAATGACGGTTGGAAACTATATATTGTATATATATATGCGGTATACAGTAGGTTTAATTTTCAACTGAATTATATATGAAGGGCGTGAAATAAAAGAAAGGATAAGATATCCCGAAAAAATTTTCCAGGACTGCATCATAGGGTCTCATAAAAATGTCGGCTAAGTGGAATTTGTTTTGACGCCTAGGTAAATTTTGAAGATCGACATTCGCTTTCTGGACTTATTAAATTAGATTTTTCGCCGCTGAATCGAAACGAGTGAAAATTTACACATTTTACCATTACAAATTTGGTCCGTTATATTTTCTAATAATATAACAGGTTTATCGTATTCATTTTAGTCATTGAGAGCTAAAAAATCTCTTATTTAAATGCGTGATAAACACGATTTGAAATCTTTTCATTGGAAGTTCTTTTCACTCTTGCTGAAATATCAAATTTCAGTAAAAATATCAATATAGCAAAACTTTACAATTTTTCTTTGCATGATTTTCACAAAAATAACTTTCTTTAGTTACACCCTGTATATATATATATATATATATATATATATATATATATATATATATATAATCCAGTTTGAAACTACGCCTACAGAATCTTATATTACGCTGAAGCGTCACTCTTAATTTAAACTAATTGTCAACTGTACGGGACAATTTGTTAATCGTATTCAACAACTCACCATACGGTAACTAGGCTTAAAAGGATCGCGTCTGACGCAAGTCGCGCCCGTACTACTGAAATATCAAGCGGGCGCGCGCGCGCGCCCGTATGCAGGCAAGTATACATTTATAACGAAAAGCAGTACTTTGTCCTAGAATTACTGAAATTAAAAACTAAAATATTTATCAATGGCTTTATATACATTATAGAATCGAGCGATCAATTTTACACTCTGGCAGAGAAGTTTGCAACCATCTAAGCTTCCTCCGACATAATACCCAAATATATTTCCCTGATTAAGCGGACTTAAAGCTGGCTCGCACGTTTCCTTCTCCTCCCTTCTTGTTACTCAAAATTAAGAAAGAGCCACACCGTATACATATATATATACGTCTAACCATTAATAAACTTTGCTGTACAGCAAAACAAAAGAAAAAGGACAGTCGCTCTAAACGACCAACTTATACAGCATTTTGCCAAACCATGGATCACGCCTTTACATTTTCAACGGATAATAATTCGATTCGAGCTCAAGGACGAAAATACAGAGGAGTTGTGGAAAAAAGTGCGCGACGAGTTCAACGGGGGGGGGTGGGCGATGGAGGAGGTCGGAAAAACGCAGGGACGAGGGCGGGGGAAGAAGCGCAATAAGGAAACGAGATCGGCGAGAGAGGCAAAGTAGACGTAAATCCTCTTAGGTTTTACGCGGCGAACGGATCGTAACTCGGGCGTCCGGCATTGCCGGCTTGCCGCGAATAAAAGCCCCAGCGTACATCGAGGGGGGGAGGGAACACCGACAGAGAAAGAGAGAGAGAGAGAGAGAGAGAGAGAGAGCGAGCAGTTTCCGACATCGGCGAAACGTTCGTGCGCGCGCTGTCTAACTCGTCTCGTCGTCGTGCACGTAGCGGCCTCGGCGAGTGGGCGAGGGGTGTATTTTTTTTCCGGCTCCCGCCCGAGCGGTTCGGTGACGCGCAACCTGGGCCGACGGCCGACGACGGCGTTTCATACAGCCCGCGATGCTCGTTCGGTGGTCGGAGCTCGGGTACGAAGGGGAGGTGCCGCGGAACGATCGGCGCTCGTTTACGCCGGCAGATTCCCCGTGTACGCGAGCGCGCGATCGTTGTCTCGTGGATACAACTTGGGTTTTTTTCCCGTCGGCGGTGTATCGTTTCGAACTTAGAATAACTTATCAGTTGTTGCATTAGTTGCTGTGATCCATTCATTTTTCATTGAATCTGGATTATTATGCAAAGCTTCAAATACATCAGATTTTTGCTTCAAACCATTTTACTATTTTTTTTAGGATAATCTTTTAATGATAATAAAAACAGTGATTTATTATGCTGTATGTAATTAATATTAATCGTACTGACCTATAAAAAACAACAATTAGTATTCATTATTTAAAAAAGAAAAAATGTCATTGAATAAGAATTTAGCGGAAACTGTCATTTCTTATTTGCAACAGTTTACTGTTTGAAAAAGTTTAATTGCCATTACATAATTCTGAAAAGTATCTAAATAGAATGAAAATTATGTCCTTGGAATCAATCCACAAAATGTGTAAATCAAAAGTTTTTACACATATATTAACTCATTTATTATGCTTATCATTAATATAATAATATAATAATAACGTGCCTTAACAAATCTAGTCAGACCAGTAGCATAGGAGAGAAGAAAAATTGATAAAGGGTAAGTAAATCGTTAATGTAAGCAGAGGATTGCATAAGTAATTATACATGAATATCAACTATGAAATGTACGTAATATCATTAAAGAAAATATAATTGGCTTTCGATGGTTAAAAAATAATGGTAAATGTTACTGAATGTAAATGTATTGTTTATAATTTACTCATACATATGTTTTTAGGAGAAGATAAATACTGCAACGGAGACCGAAACGTCAAATAGTTTGATTGAAAATATATTTATCCACGGACCATTTTCCTATCAATTCATTCTATTTTGAATATAATGGTCAATCTTGATATAATTTAAAATAAAGACATTCGTTTTTTTCCACTAACGAGACATTAGAACAGGTTAAATTAAAAACTTAAAAAAAACTTTATTCTGTTAAAGCTATTATAAAAATTACGTGAAAATACCGATAATTTGCAATTCTAAATAAAAAATTTTGTAGCATATTTTTTATTTGCCCGCTTAATATAAAGGTATCGCCGTCAATGGCTATGAATAATAAGACTTTCTTCAAATTCAAATAAATGCACAGCCTGTATAAAATTACCCGCGTTTCTCACGACATTAACGTCTCTCTTCGAGTCCAGATTTATGTATTCGTAAACAGCGGGCAAGCGATTTCTCCCCTCTGTACCACTGGAACTTTTTCGGCGCTGCTTTCGGAAAAATGTGTAGAATGTTTAGCCACCCCCTCATGCCCCTCCCGCCGTTCTCCCCTAATCTACATCTAAAGCACATGCGCGCGAAAGAGGATTTTTATATCCGCCACGTTTTCTGAATTTATACGGGGCTGATACCATTACACAGGGAATTGCAGCTATGCTGCCAGCTCTGCGCGTACGATTCACAATGTATACATATATATATATATATATATATATATATATATATATATACGCCACGCCACCCACTATATGAATTCCCGGTACGTGATGCTTATAAAAAATACACCCAACGTGCGGCCGCCGTTCCCTCCCCTTCACAGTACCCACGTCCTAAGTATGTACGCACAGCATGGTGAAAGGGTTTGCCGTTATCATTGCCTGTAGGAAGAAAAAAAGTGAGGAAAGAGTGTAGCGAAGTCTGTAAATATTAATAATACTGCTTATAATGTTAATTAATAGCGTTAATCATTTTCGGAATCATATCGGTGATGATGTTATGGTAGGCGGCTGATCAATTAATACTTTAAAGAGTTTTTCATTTGCACGTTGATTCTGTATGATTGAATTAGATTTCTTACTTAATATTTTATATAAAGAGCATTTAATTTAAGTATAAGATTATTAAGGGTTATTTTATTTCTTGAAAGGTGTAAAAGATATTTTTAAAAATCTGTAATGATTTCTATGATTATTTTACTACCAATTACTTTATTACTAAAAATTACTTTACGTATTTTTTTCCTACAATTTTGTATGCCGATTCCAGATTTGTCATTTAACAAATCCGCCCATATTTATGACATAAAAAATTATATAACAAAAATATAGAATTGGAATGTACTATAAAATTGAAAAATTCTTATTCTTGTATTACTTTATTGTCTATAGCCTATGTTGGCGAAACTATAAATTAGAATCTAGGAACAAAACTAGCTTTTTAGATATCTCTCTCACTAATTAAAGACCTCAGCTTAGAAAATGGCGAGTAATTGGTATACTAATTGTACAGATTTAAGGCGTTCATTAAATTTTAATTCTAATCCTTCCTTATCTTATTGATGCATCTGTTCTGTATTATCATCTAAAAAAGAATTTTATAAATATAATTAGAGAACAATGCGAATTAATGTTATTGGGCAATTCATATTCATTTTAATTTATTAAATAATCTATCTCTTTAAGATAAAAATAAAAGATAAATATAAAAATAATTAAAAGATTACTAACAGTATTTGAATTAATGAAAAATATAGTTGTCACCTCATATTATAATACAATAAATGTGACAGAAAATACATTCACATACACTTAATTCATATTCTATTTACAGTTACGCGATTTTCCAATCGAATATCCGAAGAAGCTCGTCGTAACGTTGACCCACCTCTCTCACCTCCGGATTATCATCAAAGGACTTCTCTCAAACGATAAAACCAGCTCTAGCCCTGCAACTTTGTAGCTCGAAAATTTGCGATCCAGGGATGCAGCGGGTGATGGATAACGGTGAGAATCGAGTGGAGCAGGGTGGTAGACTGCGTGAAAGCGTCGCGAAACACATCGGCAAACGTTACGTTTTTCGAGGACTTCCTATACTTAACGTTGTTAACGGCCGTCTCTCGCACTAAATGGCCACGAGCTCGGATTATTTTCTGCCCGGGCAGAAAAACGAAGGGAAAGAACTGGATGAGAAGGAGGAGCAGGAGGGAGATAGTCGAAGTTCATCCCTGGCTGAGTAGAGACGGAGGGAAAACTCCCAGGATCGTAAGCTCTCCTACCTCCAACTGCTTGGCCGATAAGCGATTGGGCCGAGTTCGTCTCGCCGGCGTATTATGGCGCGCGGAAATTATTAGTCCGCCAGCTCTGTGGGAACGGATAGCGCCGGGGGACGACCGTGCGGTAAAGTTTTTCGAAAAAAAAAGAAGAAAAGAATAATAAGAGAATAGAAAGGAGAAGAAAAAAAATTTGATTTCATCGGAGTAATGCCTTCGAGGGGGCGGGGGGGAGGGTTAACGAATCGCGAGCTACCACCACCAGCCCGAGGATTGCCTCTGACGACCACAGACGTGGGATCGGCAAATGCACGCGGCTGGCGGCGACGACGACGACGACGACGACGACGCGGACAGACGGAGGGGGGGCGAAGGCAAGGGGAGGATTAAAAATTGATATTTCAATGCGGCGTTGCGCTCCAGGAATTTCAGTTCGAAATGACTTTTTGAAATATTGGGAGAGAGGAAAGTTTGACTACAAAGTTTGATAAAGGTAATTGATTTCTGCTATAAGAGTAGTTGGCGATGGGGGGGTAGGTGGGGCCGACGCGAAGAGGCGGGGACAGCGGCAGAGAAGCGAGCTTCGAGCAAAACAGAAGTCGATGAAGCGCGTATTTGTTTGTTTATATACCCCGCGAGTTTGAGCCCGGGGAAAATATATAATTGTTTTAAAAAAGGAACTTACGTACAGAGCGGACTTGCGAATTATCCAATGGTTTATATATGTGCTACTCACCTGTAACAAGAGAGAAGGAAAAATAATTAATTTGGATAAGATAGGATCGTTCTGTAATAAAATGCAATGTACTGAAGTGAAAATTATCATACTCTAATAACTATATTTATTAAAAAGACATTACACTTAAATATAAGCAATATCGATGAATTCGTGAAAATTTTTATATAAATTTATTCAAATTGACGCGAAAAGTTTCAATAAATAATTGGTTTTTAAATGAAGATTCTTAATTATTAAAAAATAGTAAGTAAATATGTAAATTTGAATAATTCGAGATTTACATAGGAATATAAAATAGCATTAAGTAAGTAAAACCAAAAATGCTATTTTTTAAATCAAAAGAAATATTATTCATTATTTGCTATTTTACTTTAGTTCCAGAGTAATTTTATAATTTCAACATAAAGTCTTTCTGTTGCACAATTATTAAACATTTAATAAGTGTACTTGACAAAATGGTTCGATAAAATCAACTAAAGTTTTCTAAATTTCAGATAGTTTTTTGAGTGTGCGTTATTGACTTTCAATATTAAATCAATGTTAGTTATAAAAGAGATTCTGGTTCAGATTATTATTTGTTATATATGCGGAATCTTTTAGAAAATAAATTAATTTTTCGATGATGTTATATTCGAGTGTCAAAAGAAAAGTTCAGAGAAATATTCAACATTGACTGTTAGACTTTTACTTCTGAAGAAAAAAAAAACTAAAAATGTCGCATAACTATTGTAGAACGCGCATTAAAATGATATTCCTTTATTAATAATAAAGACTTATTCAGATTTCAAATTTTTTATTTATTACAAAAAGACAAATAGACATCGACAAAACTAATATAATCTTCTCTAAGAACTTTTCGAATAATTTTAAATTTCACGTTCAATATTTCTAGTCGAAGTAATTTTTTTTTTTTTTTTTTTTTTTTTTATCAAAGAACAAAAAAAAAAGAGAAAATAACAAAATCGTCGCATGAAATGCATATGAAATATTTGAAATATCTCTCTGAGTAGAAAATCATGCTCTCCTCGTACACGTCAAACAATTCGAGAATTTAATATTTGTTTCCCCATGGTTCGTATATTCCTTATGTTATAGCGAACCAGAAGTACAAAAACAAAACGCGTACGCGTAATATAGCCAATTCGAAAAATCTCTGCACGCACACTGTTTCCCGTCGATACGAGGAGTGGCCCCTTTCCACCTCATTTTTCCGCTTAAGCGCGAAGCGCGCCTCTTTCGAGCTGCGACAGATACTCTGTAATTTTTGGCGAGTACGTCGCGGCGCTCGTCGACAGCGAGCATTGTAGAGATTACGGTTATCTCGAGGACCGTGCACAATATTCTCTACTGCCTCCTCGCCAGCCCCACCTCCCCGAGCTCGACGGCGATTAATTAATTAAAAAGTATCGGAAAAAGCGATATACCATCTCGCGCGATCGAACCGCAAGTATCGTCGATGGAGGAAAGGGAGCAAGCGTGTAGGGGGAGAGGGAGAGGGGCAAAAGCCAATAACAGGCTGAAAGGTCGAGATGGTTAACTGAATCAACAAAGTCCGTGCGGATTTGATAATGTGACGATGAGGGGACGGATAAGACTGAGCGAATTGAGTGGTACAAGAAGAGAGGGAGAGAGAGAGAGAGAAAGAATGCGAAGCTCTTGAAATTCGTTTCCTGGGCCAAGTTAAACAAAAATCAATTTTTGTATTGTTTCATATTAAATAGACTACGAACGTCGTCTAAAAAAATGTCAAACATCGCTCGAGCACGCGTGCAATCGTTAAGAAAAAAAAATATATCTATATATAAATAGCCGCTTTGGAATTTTAAAAGATCAGATCGCCTAGAGCTTGAATTATGAAAGAACGCACTTTTGAGCGCGGAATATATTGAGACTAATAGGGGAAAAAATAAGGCATAATTAATAGCAGAATCACTTTTATAAGCATGTATTTTCGTGAAAGAAAGTTCAACGAAGGATAGAGTTAAATATGATCATTGTTATAACTAGCACCCTTCGTCTTTTTATAAATAAAATTATTATTACGAAACGTTAACTGATTGGTACCTCTACTACAATAGTCTTATTTAGAAGAGTTGACTTGCGATTGTGGGAAGAAGAGTTAAAAAAACATTATAACGAATAATAAACATTTCATGAAAACTTAGAGCTATGAAGAAAATGAACGTCTCAAAGTCTTTCATTCTTAATATGTATAATGTATTGCATAATGAATACAAAGAATTTAATATTGTAATGTTTGGAATCATCAATTATTTGCCAATAGCCACTATCGTATTATTTCCTAATACTATTGATTTGCATTATTTATCTATCACATGTTTACTAAAGTTGTAATAAAAAAGCTGTATTAAAATTTTACTAATATACAGCTTCATAAACGTTAACATTACTCGAGATGACTTTTAACGCGATTTAGTAATGATTAGTATATGTATCATTCGTCTGATATAATTCTTTAAAAACTTAAATTCTTATTCAGTAGATTATCATTAGATTATAGTCGAATTGCATATTCTAAAATCCATAGCTGGTCTAATTACTAATCAATTCTATAAAATACTGTCGAAGCAATAATGAAAAGTATTTACCGATGCATTGTTTTTAAACAAAAAAGAGAACATCTACAGTTACTTGAGTGTGTCATTTATGAAAACCTTATAATAAAGTTTAATTAAAATATATACGAAGCTTTAAAATAAATATCAGATCATATATTTAATACTTGAATCGTTTCACGAAAAGGGACGCTGTGCATTAAAGAATGAATGAACCAGCATAGCAACAAGCATGCTACGCCTAAGACTGGACCACCTGTCATGATAACGACTCGTCCCGCAGGTGATCTAGGACAAAACGTACAAAATAAACTTTTATCAGTTCATTTGAGTCTTAGTTTTTCACTTAAGTTCTTATTATAGTCTCAGTTTATTAAATGACGGTTTGTTTTTCTTCTAATAGAAAAAATAATTTTTCTTCCATACTCCTTGCAAAGTAAAAGTCTTATAATACGGCTCAGTAACCGAATTGTTTTTTACGAAATAACAATAAAATACATTATCTCATATTTTTTAAAAAAATATATTTGACCAAGTGGATACAGCGTAATTATTTCATTAATTATTAAAATAAATAATCTGAAGTTGATCGTTCGAACCATCGCCGTTACATATACTTACATAACTGCCGAGCCTGTCACGTTTACATTAATATTCCACGTTTCACGGGTACCTCGATTAAATACAGAAAATTATGACCTTCTCGTGCGATACTCGATACTTTGAGTGGCTAATTGGAAGTGCGCGAGAACCGATCGCTGTTACTCCATTTATCATTAATGGCATTGCGCATTTCAACGATAATGTTAATTATATATATATATATATATATATATATATATATATATATATATATATATAATATACATTAAATTAATTACATCATTTGAACTTCACATGCTAATTATATGGTATGAAACTAAAAGTTTGTTTCGCAGATGTAATATTCAACGTCGAGAGCTTCAAATGCGTAAAAGATTTAATCGACTCTGCTCCATCATCAGGGGCTCGTTTCCAAATGCTAAAAGAAAGAATACCCGCGAAAATCTTCGGTATCAAAACAAACGAGCGTACAGAAAAGAATCCGTAAAAAATATTTCGCCAACCCCCTGGCCTTGAGCAAAGACGAGCTCGCGATAACCGAAGGCGCGAGTAACGTCGTGCGCCATTTTTCCCCCGCCCAGCCGCGCGGCGCGACGACGCCGCACAAAGCGCCCGAATAATCAGAGCCACGGGCTCCGAGGGTCTTTGCTCGGGAATAAATTCCCCAGGAACAGCCCGCCTCCACCACGACCTCCTGCAACGTGTATGCAAGTCGCGCCAGACCACGACGACGACGGATGCTCGGGGATTTACATATATATATATATATATATATATATATATATATATATATATATATATATATATGTACCCGCCGGGAGTAGAGGCGCGCGCCTTCGCGCTTTGCATGTGTGCCGTGTCGGTCGCCCGGACCCAAAAAAGGCAAAGTGAGAGAGAGAGAGAGAGAGAGAGAGAGAGAGAAAGGAGTTGGAAGGAGGAGATGCGCCCCGAGCCGCCTTGATACTACGCACCAGGTATCGAACTTGTTTTAAACTTTATCATCGCTCTGCGAGCGAGCGAGCTGTGCTCTCCTCTCCCCCCGCCCCGACCGCGCCATCGTGCCTTTTACGTTTTATTTTCGCAAACTCTGCCCTGGCTTTCTTTATCCCTCGGTCTTTCGTTCGCTTCTACCAGCCCCCACCCCCTCCCCTTGGCTTGTTTCTTCATTTTTTTCCTTTTCTCTCTTTCTTTTATTTTTAACTCTGCCTTTCTCGTTAATTCTTTTTAAGAAACTCGAGCGCGGGTCTTCGGCGGCCCAAAGTGTTTCAACCTGAATCCGATATGTATTGAAGAACTGGATTTTTCTTGTTGTTGTTGTTATTGTTGTGGATGTTAAGGAAAGCCGAGACGGTCGATTCGACTTTCTGTTAGTTCTAATCAGATTCGGGCGCGTACATTAAAAGGTAAAAAATCTTAGTTGTGATTAATGTAATTAGTAAATACCCATGAAAAATCATTTTTCTTCCCAACTGTGCCGTTTTCGAGAACGGAATATTATTAAGTTTTCTTAGATTTGATACATACAGACCCACACACGTATATCTGTATATATGCATGCATATATATATATATATATATATATATATATATATATATATATAGATATATGCATTATTCTAAATGAATAAATATTCTAAAAAACATACTGGGGATCCATATTAATTTACAAACATGTTAATATATTATAAACATCATCATTAGGAAGGAAGAAAGACATATTGCACAGTGAAAAAAAAGTTCATTAAATTTAATGCATAGACATTGGATGCACAAACACAAAACAAATGACAATTAAACCTTAAGAACTGTAAATCGTTACAAGTTTGTATCAAATTGAATCTGCTACTATACAATAGCGAAAGACGGAAATGAGCTATTCCTCTTTATTCTATATAACTATAATAACACATTATTTTTTTTTTTTTTATGTTATTTAACGTCGCTTTATTTTAATAACACATTAATTTTAATGTATTGATGCATTAAAATTTAGCATAGTATACACGAAAATTCAATAATAGTTTTTTATTCGCTAGTTCAAATATTCGATTTTCTCAGAGATTTCAGTCGATTTAATTTGTTATCCTTGTGAGTTCTAAACAAAATATTGAATATTCATTGAAAATTATCAATGACACATGCTTTTAAATTTAATAAAATTAATGGAAGATTTGATAATTATTCGTTGAATCGTATTTAATAATAATCAATAAACTGATATTGCTAAATAAATAATGGCAATCTTGATTAGTTCCATAAATACGATTGCATTCTATTCTAACTGGTGTTTTGTTAGTTACGCGATTCTCAAAGAATTACAACCGAAATCATTATAGCCGAAACGGAAGTTCGAATAGAACACAATCTTATTTATAGAACGAACTAGGTTCGCTTTTAATTATTTAATAATACCCTTTTGTTTATGTATAATGGTATTTTAACAATTATTGTATAATTCATAATTATTTAACAAGTATGTTAATTTGTTTATGATAAACCTATATGCAGACGTATTCATATAAATATTCGTTGATAGATAAACATGTAACGTTTATCGGTAAGTCGAATTAATCGTTAATTTTATTTGTCTAAATAATTAAATAATTTCCATTTCTCCGTAATCACTTAACAACGTTATATAACGCAAGTATGTATAATAACCACTTCTCAGATTTTATATCACCCCACCACCACGAAATAATTCCGAATTGCGCCTAAAACACTTGGAACCCACCATCAAGCTCTTTTACTTTTTCGAATTACCAAGGTTCACCCCGCTCAATTCGTGCGCATCCCGTACTCCAGAATACAAATGGCAAGCCCACATTTTTTTTCCTGCTCTCGGTGCATAGTCGCGAGCTGCACTACTTTTCCTGTATATATACTTGTCGACACCCAACCACCCGCACCGTCTTGCCCAGACATCTCGCTCTTTCTCTCTCTCTCTCTCTCTCTCTCTCTCTCTCTCTCTCTCTCTTAATATCATTTTAAAATCAAAGTTTCCCGACGCCCTGGCTCCGCGAAACTTCCGCTCATATCAGTCGCGAGGCGTCTCGCCGTGGCTCGCCTCTGGCCCTGCTTCATCCGCGTAGGGAGAATCACCCGCGGGATCGCGCCGGTTTCTCGACGCAAACTTCGGCCTTGCCTCCGCGTGCCCTCGGACGCCCTCGGCTCCCCCATGCCTTACGTCTGCTGTCCGTGTAATCGGATGGTTTCGCGGCCGGGACGGGTGGGGAGGGGGGCAGGTGGGCGCAGCCGCGCGCACGAGGGCTCTCGAGCGAAGAAAATTTTTTTGGCCCGCGGCTCGAGCTGGAGAGGCCGCGCCTGATTTTGCCCCGTCGCGCTACTTCCATTGTGAAGTATAGAGGGATTTTAGCGTCTTTCTTGCCATATATATATATATATATATATATATATATATATATATATATATACACATACATATTCTTATCTTTTGTCAAAGAGACTTTTATCTCGACGAATATATTGCGTGTACTAAAGTTCCCCGACATTTTGTCAAATAAACTTGATATAGCGTAGTAATTATTTCCACCAAGCTCGTCTGATAATGATACTTTAGCAGTTTAAGAAAAATTCGCGACGTTTAAACTGAGTTCAGCAGGGCGGAGGGGCGGGGGGATAAAGACGATTTTTAATACTTAAATGTGCTTAAAGCGAAGAATACGGGAAACAAAACATTTTTCATCCGTAAAGTCCATTTAGTTTTCATATACTTTCGCGGGGAATTTCCTAAAGTCCCTACTTAAGAGTTCCTTTGATATTCTTTAGCGTTTCGATTTATCATTGCGAATGAATTTTCTAAGGCGTAGGAGGGAAGAAAAATCCTCTTCCGAGTAATGCTCTTTGCCGCACAATGTACGTTATTGATTAAAAACAGATCTTAATATAGTTCGAATATACTATCTCTCTCTTGATTTATCGGGATATATAGTGTTTATGTAAGATGAATGAGAAAGTGCGAGAAAAAATTTGCATTGCGCGATTAGATTAAATACTTACGACATTAAATATCTAGAGAGAAAAAATATATAATGCACGTATTGATTTACCGATAGAGATTAGAGATGATAATCTTACAATGCGAGTATATATAGTTAAACATAGTTTCGAGGCTTCGAAAGAAACCTCTCCCCATATAATTATCCCAAAAAATGTCCAATTAAACTATTCGACAAAATTATCAAAGATCTAAAAGTTTGCGTGTAAATTTACCCTTTTTGTATACCTAATGCACTCAAAATTATAAAATGAAATCCATTTACGCATAAAGAAGTTTTAACGAAAGTTACAGCATCAAGTACGAAAATATCTCGTTCGGCGCCACATTGGGACGAAAAGCATTTTCCACGTTTGGAGGTGGAGGGATTTTTAAATTAAGAGTGACGAGAGAAAGCTTTTTGTGACCCATCGCAGAAATAAAATTATAAAAATTCCAAGTATATGCCGGAGGGATAATAAAAAGTCTACATATAAAGAAGGTGGGGGGGGGGATGAATGGGTGCTAGAAATCTCGGGCATCTTCCCGGAGAAAGCATTGCTATAAAAGAAAGTCTAATTTTAGGAAACTCCAGAATCTCGCGTTTAGCACCTCGTCGTCACAACGAAAACTAATTAGAGAAATCAGAGAAAAACACATATAATGTGTATATATATATATATATATATATATATATATATATATATATATATAACAAACGAATACATCGGCGAAATGCTCGGCTTTGCTTTCGAGACCCCGGAAAACTTCCAATCAAGTAGAACAAGACTATTTCGTTCAGACGATTGATGCCTCACCTCCCCCCCCCCCAATCGTTCCCCTGACCGTCCACCTTCAGTCCCGACGTGGAAAAGCGCAAATAAATTTACGAGCGATCGGATTCGTTGGGGGGGGGGGGGGCAGGGCGAGAGTCAAACTCGATTAATCTTCGACGATCTCGATTTCTAATTAATTTCGCCCGTCGCCCGCCCGCCCTCCCCCCTAGAACGACGACCGCTTGCGCGCCGTACTTTCGCGCGCGTCCTTTGAAGGGGGAGCCCTGCGGAAATTGAGCGCTTAACGCGAATCGCGCGGCGTTTCCCAGCCCTATACAAGACAACGACCGAACCGGTCGTCGACGGAGGGCGTGCGGCTCCGACGCCACGCGGCTCTGTGACGAGCTTCGCAATTGGCACTAGAGCGAGCCATCCCCCTTCCCATCCTCTCTCTCTCTCTCTCTCTTTTTCGCCCTCATTACCTCGCTCGAGCGCGCGCGCGCGCGCGTACACATACGCACGCAGCCCCTCCCCTAACACACACTTGACTCGGGCGACCGAGCGTCGCCTGCATTCCGGTCGAGAGTTAAAAGTGAACGGGCGAGCTGGACGAGGCGCCGGAGGACCCGGAAATTTATTGCCAAGAGAGTTCAGAGCGTTGGGGACTGAAAGCCGGACAAAAGCTGCATCCTGACTTCCCCCCCCCCTTCATCCTCTCTCTCTCTCTCTCTCTCTCCTCTTTTGCACCATACGCGGGCTCAATCGCCCTTTAACTCGGTCCGATCTATTGTACGTTTAATGTATCGACGTGTCAATTCAAGATTTGCTAACTATAAAGCAAGAACGCGAAGGAATCCATTGTTCCGCGGTAATCAAGTGTCAAGTTATATTTTTCATATACATCAAGCAAGCTTCTTGTTATATTTTTCTTTTATTCAATTTTATGTATTTATAATCGGAACAACCGAAGTATCATTGGCTACTTTTTACTTCAGTTGAATATTAATTATTTATTTATTCTAACTGTTAATGTTTTTATAAATAACAGTCGTTTTAGAAAGTACATATATACGTATAATGAGTTTGCATATAGATGTAATTTGTACTTTGTTCACTATTTAATATACTGGAAATACTTATAATAATTTAGAATAGCTCGGTGATATCGCATTCATACCGAATTTCATCAATCTCTTCAACTTTTATAAGTGACTCAATTGTATTGTATTGTAGAATTGTATATTCTCGGATTTCTGCCCATGGATTCTTGTATTCTGGTATTACATGTGTCGTCAGACTATTTACTAGAGCTGTACTTGATTAAGCCTTGATCATATTTTTGGATTGGATTATAGATTTAGAAATCTCTTCAGAGTCTTTCCGTCAAGATCTCTGGTACTTTTTTTTAAAAATTTTGTAAAAAATTCACGGAAGGATAGACTGAAAAATTTAGTTGGATAAAATTAGATGAATTAGCATTCTTCGTCAAAAAGTAAAAAGATTAATAAATATGATTCTTTATAAGTTCTGATAAATCATATATTAAATTAGAAATTACTAGCAATTGAAACTTTTCCGAAAAAATCATAACAAACAAGTTTCAATTTATGGAAATTATTATTAGATTAACATAATAATTTTCGCACAATCCCTGAAAGCGTGTTATAATCAGTTGTTGCAAGCACTGACAAGAAGGAAAGTAAGATTCTTACCACCATCTGTTTTAATTAGTTTGAAACGATAATTTTGCAATAATTTTGCTAAATTTAAAAATATCAGTTGTGCTTGTCGATCCTACTAGGAATTGTTTGTCATCATTATTTCAATTTTTGTTGAATAAATGAAGAGGATAATACTGCAAGCCATTAAATTAAATTAATTAAATTAATTAAATTTTTAGCTAATATACTCTCAACAAAATACAAATCCTAGGAAAAATCTTTCTTTTTATTTGTTTCGTTCCTAATCATCATAATACAATGAAAAATAGAAAATCGATAAATTCTTTTTATTACTTGTTAAAATAAGTTTTAACCAAAGCAAACAATGGAGCAACGAATGCTAATAGCCCGAATCTTAATAATAATCATGAGAATAACGTACGACGAGCATTGTACGTCAAGTAATCAGAATAATGCGAATGCCACATTCATATTCCAGGTAAAAATAAGATTAGCCTTCTAAAGTAACGTTGCGGTAGTTTTAATGGAATATCCGGGGCAGAAGTATAAGCAGCGGGGAAATAACTTAAGTTTTGCGAAAAAAAAAAGTTTCGCGGAAACTTCGGAGAAACGGGATAGACAGAGGGAGAGGGAGAGAGAGAGAGATGAAAAAGGGTATGGAACAGTAGAGAAAGGGAGGACGGTGGAGACCAAAGAGCGAGATGGCCTGGCCCGGGTCAGGAAGACTGAATAAAGACAGTTATAGGACGCAAGGGATGCCGAGACGCAAATAAATAGTTTTAGATACAGCCTCTTTCGCAGCGAGGAAAAAGGAAGGGAGGGAGAGAGAGAGAAACAGAGAGGGACAGAAAAAAAGGAACAGAGTAAAACGAGAGGTAAATAAAAAAGTCGAAAGTTTTAATCATAATCAGGCCTTGGGATCGTCTCGTATATAACAATTTAAATTGATTGTCCCCGACTTTTGAACTTGTCCCCTCTTTAATGGCTGGAGCTTAAACTTTTAAACAGCCCCCCCCCTTAAAACATCTATATATGTATATCATGTCTATATAAATCGTCAAAGAATTTGTGGCTTTCATGGCATACCCCGTTAACAAAAAAACAAACAAAAAAAAAAGTGTACCTCTCCGGCTTGTAAATGTAATATAAAAGTGCGAAATTTTGCCCGAGTACCTCGGGGGAAAAGCCAGAACCCAAGTGCGTCGTCTTTGACGGGCGTTAAACAATGCGGATAAAACAACGTTCACGTGGAAAGAGAAACACTGAAAATTCACAGTCACTTTTCAGCGACTGCAAAGCTATTGAAATTCATGGAATTCATTCGAGTTTTTGACTTTGACATTTTAAGTAGGTACGGATTTATCGAGTTTCAATAAAATGTCGTTTAATTCGCGAATTAATTACGGTCAGGAATGGATTTTTTCATCAGTACATCAAATATTAATGAAAATCGCGGAAATTTTGTACACTTCATATATATGTAAAATTTGTGTTGTTGTACTGTTAGTAAATAACAAAATAATAACGCGTGTACAATTGCAAGATGACTTTATTAGCATTCGATATACGTAACGCTTCTAAACGTTTTTCGTCATTTGCACAAAGCATTTATAAGTCCAGTGATTTTTTACTAAATTTTTCTTTGAAATACGGTTTCAGCTTAATTCGAAATTTCCATATGTCGATGAAATGAATTCTACTGAGAACAATGAGAAAAGCTTCAGCGAATTTTTTTGAAACATCGGTAAATTTTCTTTTAACATTTTTAACAATTTTCTTTTAACAGAATCATTATAGAAACCAGATGAAAATCTCTTTCGTATTATCATCAAATTCGATTTTAAAATATCGATGTTTATCAAATAATTTTAAATTTTACAAAACATCTTCGATAAACCAAAACATTAACATTTATTTATGACGTAAATCTTGATAACGATGTATAACATTATCAGCAAATCATAATGTAATAATGACTACTAGGAAGGAACGAAACACCAAAATTGAATCGAAAACTCCTATACCAGTGTAATGAACTACGAGAAACCCATAGATCCCATGTTGGTATATATATATATATATATATATATATATATATATATATATATATATATATATTCGAACAAGAATCTCGTCTGAGTATTTCATATAACTCTTCAGTCCAAAGAGGATGAGAATCTTGAAGGCTGCAACATACACGATGTATATATGAGTGTGTGTGTGTGTGTGTGTGCGTGTGTGTGTGTAAGCGAAATAAAAACCGACAGCTTATACGCGGACCAGCAGCGGCAGAGGCAGACGCGAAGGCGACGCGCGCGAGCATCTTAGCCCGGTGAGAGAAGAGGGTGCAAAGAAAGAGGTCCGTAGACGCGCACAGGGCGAGAAAAAGGAGAGCGTGTACCGATGGCATGTGTGGGAGGCAAGTGAGGAAGCGAGAGAGAAAGAGATATTCTTTAGATTCCCGCACAGTGTGACACGGATCTCGGTGAACATGAGAAAAACAAAATAGCCGACGACCGGGGGGGAGGGTTCAACGCGTCTCTCTCTCTCTCTCTCTCTCTCTCTCTTTCTTCGGGTCGCGAGGCAGCGGCATCCTGAAATATATTCATTTTATCTCTGCAAAGGGTGCACGAGTGCTCCCCCCCCTGTCTCTGCGGTGTCCTCGGGTTTGGCGCACGTACGTCGACGCTCTTGCCTCTTCTCCGCCCGGCTTGGAAACCGATGCCGACACCTCGTGGGCGTATAACTCTGGGGCGACGAGGGAGGGGGGGGGCTGCATCGCGAGACTTCGGGGCGAATGCGCCCTAGGCATAGTATAGGCGATCGCGACGATAATTTCGCGTCGCGCCGTCGGGAGATTTCGTGATTGTAACTGTCGCGTCGATGATCGGGCGCGAAATTTGCCATGCAATTTGACATTGCGAATGTTGCTGGGAATGTTGTGTTTTCTTATTTACGAAAATCTGTACGTCGTAGTCGCACGAATCCGGCAACGCCCAAACGAAAACGAGAAATGGACTTACGTACGTTTCACGATTGTCTGTACTGTCGTTTCCAGCGAAAGAGGGAAAATATTTAACTAAATGCTGGCGCGTCTCTGTGAATCTGAGAAGCGGAAAAATAAAAATTATCCCGGGCTACGAAAAATAAATCGAGCTAATTTACAAATTGCCACTGCCGACCAAAATTACTCGGCTCCTCTTTTAGTTTTACGGAAGATTTTAGCGTTAATTTCGAAAGTACCCTTGAATTTTATCATAGCCAGTGTTAAAATTAAATTCCTCTCTGCCAAGAGTTTTATGTACATTCTCTCTCTATCTCTCTCTCTCTCTCTCTCTCTCTCTCTCCCAGTCTTTCTCTCTCTCTCTTGCAAAGGCAGAAAGTACTTGTAATGCTCTTGAACGTAAACTATATAAACTAACGAAGAGCATATCTTTTTCAGTCTCACAATTTGATTATAGAGGAAAATGTTTCTATTTAAATTCTAAAGTCCATTTCCTTGAGTAATTATTGCTGGATGTATCACTTCATATTTGTTATGTTTAATATTTTATATTACTTTTTCATTGTATATTATTCATTTTATTTTTATTTTATTCTGTATTATATTCATATTTTAGAAAACAAGTTTAGTATAAATATATATTTTTCATTTTTGTTTTCTTTATTTACATAGCAATTTATTTATGGGTGGCACAGTGTACAGAAATTATATCACTGAAATATGAACAAATCATACAATTTCTTTGTAACAAAATGCAAACCCGATGAATGAACATTAATTAAAGATCTACGATTTTTTATTTATTCACTTATTTATTTATTTAATACATATTATATGGACTAAATTGTCCTTTTACTAAGTCATATACATGAACAAGTCCGATGTTGAACAAACCGGTGCGTTTACCGTCACTATGGAATTAAGAAACTACCTTCTCGTCGAATATAAATAAATTGTAAAAAGTTTTTACAGGAAAAATATTAGAATTAAATTGAAAATAAATAATTAAATTGAACTGTACGTTATTCCTAGATTTCCTGTTGGTCCCATAAGCAATACCACAGGTAATTTTCTTGAAAATTCTTTTCATCCCCAATTTATTAATACTTGATGAATTGGTCAGTCATTTTTTGATTTGATGAAACTTTAAGTTGAAAATGTCCATCGGTAGAATCAATACAATGTTTATGTACTTTATTCCCATCATTATATCGTAAAATTTAACAGTCGAATCATTAAATTGTATACACGGTGAAGTTATAAACTTCTTTTCCCTCTCGTCATCTAAATTTGGAGCTGATTTTGCAGAATGAGCGACGTCTTAAGTCGCAAAGCTTTAATGAATTATGCCCGCAAATTTGAAATTTCTTAGTTACCGTCGATCGAAGTTCCATTCGATTTACACACGTTAGCATAATCCGTAAATTATGTGCAAATACCTGTCAAATCGGCCGAACTTCGATCCACAATAATTTAGACACATTGCCCTTGCGGGAATAGGCTTATTGGAACTTCATTATTTGAAATGTTATGCTTTTCTCCAAACCACTGACAAAACTACGGATCTGCGTAAAATAAAAATCTGAAGGCAACGTAGTAAATTGAATTTAATTAGGAGCTAAAAGTATCTGTTGTTACGAAAACAGTATCATAACGTCGGAACGAGGGAGTCTTACGTCACAGTACTTTGCAGGACTCGTTTTGGATACAATTAGAGTCGCCCCATTAGTCCCGATCAAACCTTCCCCCCCTCATAAATCGTGACCGCTCGTTGTCAGTGCGATATCCTCGAAAACTTGTTAGTTATACTTGAAAAAAACAATGCATCTTCAACGTTCCCATCCCCGTACCCCAAAAATCTGCCATATTTTCCCCGTTGACTCGCCCATCCTAACCGCACGCTCGAAATCAGCGACTCGATCAACTTCCAATCTTCGATGTCGGTCATACGGCCAAATACAGAAGAAAAGGAGAAGAAAAAAGCAAACCACCCTGCACGATAACCGATCGATCAACGTGTCGCAAAATTTAGCGTCCGTATACGATAATACGCGTCCCTGCGAGAGTCCCTGCAAATTATCCATCAATTTCTCGCCGTGGGCGTGGGAGTATCGCGCGTGCGTCGCTCGCTGATGGCCGAAAACGGGCGGGGGGAAAAAGTGCGGTGGATGGGGGCGGGGGGAGGAGAGACCGACATAACGGCGCCGGACGCCTCCGATCCAGAGGGCTCCGCGCGAGGGTATATATATATATATATATATATATATATAGTGTGTGTGTATATACATAATACGGCAGAACCGGCTGTACGGTGATGCAAGTCCTCCTCTCACCCGCTCCTCCTGTCCCTAGGATGGCGCGAATACGCCGGTTCGTAGGATAATTAATCTGCGAGAGAGAGAGAGAGAGAGAGAGAGAGAGAGAGCGAGAAAGCGAGAGAGGGAGAAAGAGAGTCCCGTCAAACGAGGAGCGGTATACTGCGGGCAGCGGCGCCGCGCGGTGACAAATTGCCTCGTGCGCTTCAGGCTATATATGCTGCAGACCGGCTAGCCTATCTCTCTCTCTCTCTCTCTCTCTCTCTCTCTCCCCAGTCCCCTATACACATACGATTATGGTGCTACCACGTCCCATATACAGTATGCAGAGTGCACGCGCTGACGTTGGGTTTTGGCGAAGAGGGGGGGGAGGCTGCGTGGCGCCGTCCGCGTTACGAGGCGTGAATTAACGGTGGCGATTACGGTTTGCATTATACCGCGAGCTGCTTTTTCCCATCACCGTAAGCGCTCCCTTCGGCGCGCTTTTTACCTTAATGCCGGCTTAATTGCAAAAGATCACAGCGATGCAAACGCCCCCGGGGGGGGGGGGAGGTGTTACACTGATGTGTCGGAATTTGCAAGAACATTTATCGCTTAACGAATACAAAGTTTCTGGGATCGCAAAGCTCATTGTTAAGCAGCTATGTGTCATTTTTATCGGAAAACTTGTGCTTTGGCGATTGGAGAATGTATGATTATTTGTCACCGTAAAGAATCTTGAAAAGTAACGAAGATATAGCTGGTAAGTGGATTTTCATCTTTTTTTTCTCATAAATTGGTTGTCAAAGACTATAGGTATCGGTAACGATCATCTGTTTATCTAATACACGTTCCAAATGCATCGTCTTTCCGTTGATTAAGATTTTGCTTGCACGCGAAACAATTTTAAAATACTCGTGTACACGAACAGCTGTGGCTCTAAATAGTGAGGGAATCCTCACCGATTCTAGGAAGTGTCTCTCGACTTGTACTTTACTGAATTCGACAGCTTATATTAGCGTCCCTCTGGTGAGCAATCGGAATAAAAAGTAATTGTGGGTGATTGTTTTCGCAATTCTAGCAGAACTGAAGGTGGAGAAAAATGGAATATGGACCAGGTATGGATTAAAGTGGAAAAAAAGTAAATATCAAACCTGAACAAGCATAAGGATATACCTGATCGCTATATACGTATATGTATATGATACACAATGTGTGTGTGTGTGTGTGTGTGTGTGTGTGTGTGTGTGTGTGTGTGTGTGACTGCGGTGGACGATGTACATCGCCACTTTCAATTTTGAGACAGCGTGGCTGTTCTTGTCGCGATCACTCCCTAGTGGTTAACATGCTAGTAAAGTAATATCGAAAATCACGCTGGTAGGTTACTTTCTTCCACGACAGTAGGGAGGAGTCAGTCGTTTATAGCTGACTCTAATTTTCAAAGCTTGGAAAAAGGTGATATTAACCATTGTAGTAACATCCAACGATATATGCATGATCTGAAATTTCATTCTTATGTATTATACTTTGACGGTTGAAGTTTTTGCGTAGATGACATTTTTGGCATTTTCCACAATTAAAATACGTCTATAAAAGAAATAGCGAGTCATTCGTGTTCGGGGCGAATTTGACGCGATTCGGATCTCTGAGCTGAGTGGCAATACGTTTTCCAAATCGCTTTGCGCGATCGGGCCCAAGTTATTCGAAAACAAAAGCTGTCGACGATTATTTTAGCACAGCTTGAACTTTATAGAGTAAAAAATATCCCTGTACCTGATTCCTACCTATTGTGGATGTAATTGTCGAATTTTTTCTTTTCTTCTATATTATAATAATGATACATCAATAGGGTTTAAAAATTGGATTTGACAATGAAGAGTTGGCGCTCCCAACGTGGCAACGGTGACTTTAAAGAACTTCTTTAAAGAAGTCTGTTCGCAACTTCCGGGAGCGGGAGAAAGGTGCATTATTGGATTCCAGCGTTGTCGAAAAGTCGAAAATAAAATTATTTCCGTTCGATTCGCATTTGTTTAAGGCTTTTCTTTATTAGAACAGCGCATCTTTCAAAACGAAAATCTTCATACGAAGTATTAAGGGTGATACGGAAATACCTTAGATATTCTTTTTCCTTCAACATTAACTGGATGAAAGAGTTAAAAATATAAAATTTGCTTCAAAAGGCTTAACAACGTTCAGATTTGACTAGGTTTTTTGGATACTGGTTTATCCTATAGTCGTATTTATTAATAAAAATATCCTATTATTAATAAAAATGATAGTTCTTATCTCTTCTTTTGCTTTAAAAGTACTACATTATGGGCGAACTTGGATCTCTCCTGGAACTACATTATATTACATATAGAAGAGTTTTCTGCGTTTTATAGCAAATTACTGTCCGTATTATGAAAGTGTTTTTACATGTAGTATGTTTTTATTATTTTGTTTAAAAAAAGTCCTTCTAAAAATGTCAAAAAGAACTGAGCTCTCAAAGTAGAAAACCCCATTAAATTTTGGCTCTGTAAAGATATTAAAAATTTAAAAGCGCAATTACTTACTAAGTAGTAAAAATGCACAGATCATCCTGACGAAAGTTATCGAAAAATTATGAGAAAAAACTATTCCAGAACATCTACATTCCCGACACTGTCAGGATGTCGATGAAAAAGTCCCTCACATGCAGCCCTAAGCAAAAATCTCGCAGATCAGAAAGAAATTTATTAACAAGCTAATATTTACATAATGTATGTACTCGAAACGGCAATCCCCGTTGATGAGCAAGAAAAATGGCCTTTCCGAGCGGACCGCAGTACGCCTGGGACGAAAATCGTTTATGCGCACGCGGCGCAATTCGGGGCAAAAATACATGGGCGTTCGACTTTACCGGGGACAACTGGAGCGTGAGTAAATCCGCCGAGATTAAACCTTCTAGTCGAGAAAATTTTCGCAAAAACGTACGCGAAGGTTGGGGCAAGGATAAGCAAGAAAGAAAGAGCGCGCCTCTCACAAAAACAGGATGGGCTGCTTAATTTCTTTATAAGAGCCCTCAAATTGTACTTTCGGCACATGGTAAAGTTAATCAATATAAGTATATATATATATATATATATATATATATATATATATATATAAAATAAACTTCAGCTGACAATCGAGTGTGAGGGCAAAGCCTCGTATCATCTTGCTCGAAATCAAAGCGAAAGAAGAGACGAGAAAGGGACCGCCGCTCCTCGTCGAATAATCAGCGACCAGCGGCCGGCACTGCGGACCGCGCGAGGAAGCGTTAGTGCGACCCCCCCCCCTTTCCTGAATTCTCATTGTTCCGAGGGTTTCGAGATTTTCTTAGATTATCCCTTACTCGTTCTTTCGCCGATTTTCATTTCCTTGCTTTTCGCCCCTTCCCCGGGCTTTTTGCAATATTTTAATTTCCGTTCTTTCACGAGCGCCTTTTCTTTCCTTTTTGCGAATCTGGTTTTTCCCTCCCCTCGTTTTTCGATTACTTCCGTTCTTCTATTCTTTATCTTCACATACTGTTCAAGTTTTATATTAATTACACCGTATATTTTATGTTACTTTTGTATGTTATTTTCCATTTTTGGTGCACGTATTCCTTCCAAAAAGCGAGAATTTTTCGCTCATATTCTAGAATAATCCAACGAAAAACAATATTTTGCCCTTTGTATTTTTAAAAGTTTAATTTTCAAAATTATTTGAAATATTCAAATTTGCTTTAAAAAATTCTGAATAATAGTTATGTCATGATGAGGAAATTAATATAAATTCGATTAGAGATTAGAGTTTCGTAAAATATATAGATGTTGAAATATTGACTGTCGAATTCGCCTTTCGGAGACTTAATTCCGTTACTATTTTTACCAGGAACTCTTTCTCTTTCTATCTCTCGCTTTATGATTGGACATTTTCTTAGACACACCAACCAGCCAGGACGTGAACCATTTTCAAGGACGCTGTCGGATAGTTCGATCCGTTGTAAATTGCAAGTTAGCCATCGTTTCAACTGTGTGAGAGGAAAGGAGAGAGGGGGGGGGGTTGAGAACGAAGGCGACAAGAGAAGTAAAAAACGAAAAGAGAAGAACAGAGAAGAGACAGAGCGCACTGAAATCGATTTGACGCGACGGGTGCGGCTCTGCCATTAAAGCTCTCGTAGACTGTTACTCCTATGTACTGGTATGCTGCTCTGTCCATCCTCTCTCTCTCTCTCTCTCTCTCTCTCTCTCTTTCTCCCTCTGTCGATCTCATTTCTCTTTTTTCAAGTCTTATTTTTTTCTTTAATAATCGATAAATTCGCTTTTGACCCATTTCTTTGAGCATTTCATTTCATTGGTATGTACCTAAGACGGATTTGTGTGTACATACCGTTTTTATTTGCTTCGAACATGTGTATAAAGAAAATATTTAAAAAATTTCTTGTTAATTAAGAATGGTTTACGCGTTTTAATATTTCAATTACAATAAATAATAAATTTGTGAAATTGGAGCTTATATATACATATTTTAAAAGTATAGAATGAAATCAGAAGTAACCAAAATGTGCAAATAAGCAGCATTCTAATTAGAAATATACGTTGAATTTCAATTTGTTACGTAAATGTAATGATTGTATAAGGTTATGATCTGATATTTATGTAGTTATCAATTTATTATCAGATATATATATATATATATATATATATATATATATATATATATATATAGATAGATAGATAGATAGATAGATAGATAGATAGATAGATAGATAGATAGATAGATCGATAGATAGATAGATACATAGATGGATAGATAGATAGATAAAATCCTAATAATTAAATAATTCGACAATCTTACATCGATAGAGGAGGCCACAAATATATATGGGAACTCAGAAGAAGACGACTGACTCCAGTACAGCAAATCCAGATAGAAAGATCAAGTTCACAGAAAGACGAAAATATAATAAATATGTATTCGCAAATGTAGTCGCAAAAGGGAGTGCGCGCAGAAATAATGTAAAATGAATCTATTGTGCTTCAGTTATTGAGGATACAGTTTGAATTAGGAAAGAAGATTGCTAATCAATCGCCGTGATTATAGATATACCGTGCAGAGAGGAAAAGTAAGAGAGTGAGAGAGAGAGAGAGAGAGAGAGAGAGAGAGAGAGAGAGAGACAGACAGACACAGAAGGAGAGCGATGAATAATCTAAAAAGGGTATTTTCTTTTTTATACATTCAATAAGATCATGTGTATTATGTGTATTACATCAGGAAATCTGAGATTTAGGCTTCTAGCGACTGGTTTATTACTTGTTTCGACCAACGGTACAACTTTACGGCCTCTACGAACAAAACTATATGTATATACATTTTATTAATAGTTTGTAAATATATATATATATATATATATATATATATATATATATATATGCGAAGAGCTCCTCTTCCCAACGAGAACATCTCCTGACTGCCCGAAAAATAATCAAAAGCGACGACGACAATATTCAATGTATTATTCGATTGAATGTACAATTATTCGATTGCTAAAATAGATACTGCACTAAATTCGAAAACCAAATGCGAAACTTAAATATTCGTTAAAGTGCGAATAAAAATTATTTGGACGGGGAATATGAAATAAAATTCGTTGTTACACGATTGACAAGAATACAAACGAGTACACGATGATAAGATGAAAAAATAAATATCTTCGTCGATGTATTTTGCAACGCAGTTTAATTTGTCTTCTTCACCATCCGAAAAAAAAAACACCCTTACTTGTCATTTTTCCTTCATACGCATCCTACTATATAATGTATGAAAATAACCTCCTTCATACAGATGCAAAACACCAGTGCCATGAATTCCTTTAGAATTGAATTTCCACAACTATACATGCTATCTCACAAATTACCAAAACGTATATTACATATATTCCTAACATATACAGAGACTGGACGAGAAAGGGACAAAGACGGAGCTTATATATATATATATATATATATATATATATATATATATATATATATACATATATGACCGACAGTTTCGCTTCGTCAACGCGCATATAATATGTTCCTTCGCGCTCGCCCATACATACGCGTGTATAAATAGCGCGCCATACTATTTCTATACGCGCGACACACCGCCCCTCCGACGCTGGCTCTCGCCTTCTTTCCTCCTGTCATTGATACGTAGCCGTGTGAAATTCGCGCGCTACCTCGCGACGACGGTAGGTGGCGCGGGCAGCCGACACAATGCTTCGCGATAATGCGGTTATTCGGCGAGGGAGCGGCAGCGGGGCCAGGGGCCCGGCCGCGGCTCCCTTGAGCCCGACGCGCGCCCATCCGCTCTCCCTCGTCCCTCTCTTCCTTTCTCTTCGCACCACCCTCGCACGAATCCTCGCCGGTCTTACGCCCCGGCTCGCTGTCGCCTCCTCGTCCTTGTCCTTGCTCTCTCTCTCTCTCTCTCTCTCTCTCTCTCTCTCTCTCTCTCTCTCTCTCTCTGTCTTTCCCACCCTCTCTTGGCGAATAAACACGCAGCCCGCGTGCTTTATGCCGGTGCTTTATGATAATAGCCTATATACATAGTAAGGGCGTTGGGACGGCCATCTGGAGGAGGAGACACGATGGCACGGTGGTATAACGCCGAGGTTGTAAATTTTTGTCCATAAACACCTCGGGTTTAATCTATTTATCATACGAGGTGGCCGAGAGCCGGGACGTTCTCCTCTTTTTCTTTCTCTTTTTCTCTCTTCTTCTTCTTCTTCTTCTTCTTCTTCTTCTTCTTCTTCTTCTTCTTAGGGCGGGGGGGGGACCTATTCTCAACTATAATACATAGGTTTTTGATCGCGTGCGGCTCTGTGCGGATGAATCGCTAATGATTGCACAGTGGTTAAGAAAGAACAAAAATAACTCGACTCCCTCGGCGATTTTAAGCAAAGATCTCGAATCGTTGGTTAAATTAAATGTTATTTTATTGCGTTTTCGTTATAATTCGACAGTGGCGGCAATTTTTTTTATATTCAATTTATTGAATATTTTGGTTTGGGCGGGGGGCGGAGCCTATCTTTTCCACATAAGCACTTTATTGCTTATAACGAAAACACTATTTGTGCAATTTTATAAATTAACTAGGAAATAAGCATGTATTCTACAGAATAGGTAAAATTTATATCGAGATCGTGAAAGACAAAATAATGTCATTTTCAGAATAAAGCCAATGAAATTAATTGAAATAAACATACTGGCATAAATAGTCTACGCTCTCTACGGGTCGAGACTTCATTGTCCGTCCCGATGGTTGAACTAGAAAATTAATTTTACTTTACGTATAATATATTTTATACCATTATAAGGGGTACGGCGAAGAGGTCGCGTCCGTTCGTACTAAAATGGCATTATCACACCGCCTCGCGTCGTATTCTGCAATTTTCGCAACGAATTGCACAAATTGCAAAGCCAGCGTCGGTATTTTACAGCCCACAATGCAGCGAAACACTGCGATGGAAAAAAAATCCCCCTTTAGCATCGAGATCGTCAATTTTTAAATCCGACAAACCCTTGACGCTGCACTTTGGACGGACGAAGATTTGCTAACTTCTCCAGGAGCGATCGTAGCCCGTCAGTCTCGGAGAGCTGCGAAACTACCGAGGCGGTTGGTGCTCCCGTTCATCATTGAATACAGATCGGCCACGGGAGCCTCGCGATCATCACACGCTCGTGATCGTGAATCGCAATCAACTCTACATCGAACGATGAAAAAACAGTTTGTCGATCGGCTCGAGACGCTTGAAAATATCCAATTTTTCCCCCTTCGTCAATAGTAAATCCTCGAGCGAATCTTTCAAATCTAGCAAATTACAATGTCTACGAGTGTAGCGCGAATGATTATCACTCACGATTGTCGTGACATTTATACTCCGTGCAACGTAACAGAAAATTGGTTTGATAAAATTTGATTATTAAGTTTACAAGCAACCTTGCATAGTTTCGCGAAAAACTAGATGCCCGCCATCTCGCGTGTCGATATTGTCTTATTTTATAATGAATTTTCACGCTTAAAAATAAATAATTAAGGAAGCAGTCTATACATAATAAATAGACTAACGTCAATCGAATAATGTTCTCATATGTTGTGAGCTACATTATATGGTCTACGTTGAAGTAGACATTCTTTCGAGCGTTCAAAGTGCATTTTAGTAATATTAATTTATGCGTGAGTTATACAGATCGTGTATATGCGTTTGGAAATTAATAGATAATACAGGATCGTTTCTTATATATATAAAAAGACAACGATATTATCACCCTACCGCTCCCTGCTGACCGATAGTTGTAGAAAGAATAATCACTACTATAACATATGAATATGCATTTTAATTAATTAAGCTATATTAGTAAAAGACTTTTCTCATGCAGTTCGTGAATATCGTCGTTATTTAGGACAAAGTTCTGCAATTCCACGGACGAGGGTAGATAAAAATCCTCGCCTCTATGTTTCTTGCTCTCTCTCTCTCTCTCTCTCTCTCTCTCTCTCTCTCTCTCTCTCTCTCTCTCTCACTCTCTCTATCTCTCCCTGGCGTCTCTTACACTTGTCTAGCTGATATAACGGGCGCGCGCTAACATAACCTGCATCTCCGTAGGAGTGTTCGCGCGGGGACGGGAGCATCTACCCATTACCGGGTCGTATGCCCCAACAACAACAAGAACAACAACAAGTATTAAAGTATACGCTCAACTGTATAATATTCTCCACTCTACTTATCTGGATAAATATCGTATTCCGCGTCGGCCGGGTTAATTGCGGAAATGCTTATTATTGTTTATGCGGTGATGCCGAAGTTTCGGCTTTGATAACTGACGGCGCAATATGTAATATTTATTCTGCATAGCCTCGGTGCTTTCTTTTTTAGAGCTATTAAAATGTCATTTTTCACGAATTTTCGCCGAGAAATTTCCGGGCGCGCTCGTTTGTTTTCCCAGTGACGGTCGAGCGCGGACGATGTACGGCTTTTGCGAAAAATCGTATATTGCAAAATAGTAATTATTAAAGCAATATTCTTCTGTGTTTCTTTACGCTTAAATCGTACGTGTGTTCGATGAAAGACTCGGTTTTACTTCTTAAATTTCTCTGTTGAATAATAATATATATATTTTCCCTAAAATTACAATCACATTTGTAATACCACGTATGAAATAAAAGGAATCATGATTTTTAAAAAAACCATTGCCATCAATAAAAGTGGATTATGTGCATCTCTATGTTCGAAGTTCATAAAACGGACTCACATCCATAAATAATGTAACAAAAATGAACAATTCAACTAACCTCATATCCTCATTGTTATTGCATCCTTGAACATGTACAATGGAAACGATGGAAAATCATTTAAATTTTCTTTTCTTTCTATTATTATAACTATGTTTAGCCATATAAAGCTCTGCATAAAAACTTAAAATATATTACATACAAATTAATCGTATCACTCTCTACATTTTTTAAATCCAGTAATATACTGTTTCTCTTCATATTAGCCTATGCGTTTCCATCGTTCTACAGATAAGATCAGGTTTGTCCGAGAATTCTGACGTTTATCTATCGATATATATATATATATATATATATATATATATATATATATATATATATATACAGACAAGATTATAATTCGCTCGTCTTCCTGCCGCGTCACGCGCTCAGGGCCGACTCTGCCCCAATCCGTTCTCCTCGTTTTTAAACGATAATTTTATTCGCGCATAGCCCGGCGCACCGTCGAGCAACGGTATGCTCCGGCGCGTATTACCAATGACTTTAATTCAGTCCACGTATTCCCATTGTATTTAATGCTCCATACAAATGCTAAAGGTCCCCGAGTGATTTATTCCTGTTTTGCTATTTGCCGCGCATATCGTCGGATTCGATATATATGTGTTTATATATATATATATATATATATATATATATATATATATATATACAATTGAATAATACAAAAGTGCTCGGATATTCGGGTAAAATTCAATTAAATATAGAAATACGGTGGCGCGTTAATGCTGGGATTTTCATTAAATTTCTTCAATGATTTCAGACAATGTTAGCTTTTATCGAATATTATATTTAAAGAGCGAAAGTAACGTTTAAATTATAGTGTTTTTAAATCTAATAAATTATTTAAGCACAAAGTACCTGACGGCAAACGTATCTATAATTTAGCACTTTGTCCAAATAAAACGTGCGCCCGCTAATTCTGAAATATAAAAAAAAAACTCATCTGTGGATTATTGCATATAGACATGCACTGACCGGAGCGCAGAAGCTAACTTTTTATTTATTATTGCATTTTATTTATTTTCATGAAAGCGGCCATATAAAGTTGACCGAAACATTGCAATAAATAAAGAATTTTACAGACGCTGAAAATCATTGGCTTCCAATTATCCTTTGTTTATTGCACAGATGTAATCTACGCATGTGTATCGCGAGAACCGAAGCACTAGAAGAAACTAATAGCTCATGGACGATGGGAAATTAAGCTGAGGTAACAATAACTGCGAAAATCACTTATAAGATTTATTCGAACAATTTTCCTTACTAGGACTTCGATTTTTGTAAAGACCAAGTACATTTAAGTATTTCGAAGACAGACAACCTGAGAATAAATTCCTACTAATGTTGAATTACTTTATCGGAAATAGAAAAACGTCACGATTCATCTCCGGTCCTGGTATCCAAGTAAATCCCACAAGATGAAAAATAATCAATGCGACTCTGCTTTGAATTTAATCAACGCAACGTTTTAGAACTCTTATGCTGCAAATGGCGGTATTTTGCGCAAAACGGAATACCCCGCGTGTACATCAAACTTCAATTCACCCTGCGCCCTGTACTTTTATTAGAGCAACTATTTTTACGGCAAACACTGCCTCGCTCGCCTGGTCGTACACATTAACTGCGCGCAACTACGTATACGCGCCCACTTGCACTCGTGCAAACATCCACGTATAGGTATCGCGGAACGCATTTATGAAAAAAAAAAAAAAAAAGAAAAAAGAAAAAAAGAAGAAGAAGCCGATAGCTCGCACGGCAGGCAAATACAGTTCGCGCAACAAATGGGAATGTCGGTCAGTCAACGCGAACGTGCGCGCGCGCGCGCGCGCGTGTAAAAACTCGACAGTAGAAAAGCAATCGTTCTTTTCGAATTTCTCCGATTTCTCGGAATCGCGCTTCGCAAACCGGAATATAGATTTTGTTCACTGCCGATGCGTCATTTTCGAAATGTACCCGTGTAACTGCCCCTCGCGCACAATCGGTAAACAAGCCAATTTTTCCATTTTATTTATTCCGCTGTCGCTCGAGTAAAAGCAAAATTGCACTGGCTCTTGTGCGACGTCGACACTGCGACGCGGTCTATTTTCAACGCGTGTGACTTCCAAAATGAAGTGCATGCTCGAGTAATTTCCGGTTATTAAATTGATTGTGCGCACTAATAATGGAACGGTAATCCTTACTGTCGGAGTACCGGATAAAATATGAACAATAATTAGATTCGCGCAATGTGTCGCCGATCAGCGTTGAAGACTCGCCGACTGGACTTTGAAGCAGTGGAAACTTGCGACATAAGAATTTAATACGGGACGAAGTAATTGGGGATTCGGAAATTCTGCACTCGATTGACTCGACGCGATGCGAAACTTTGCTCGGACAGAATTCTCTATTCCGCACGAATGGAGAAGTTCTCGTCGCGCTCGCTGAACCTGCCGCGTTTCTTCCGACACGTTTATTAATGTTTTTCGTGCACGCCCAAGTTATTCGTGCGAGGCCGCGTCTGCGCTCGAGGCGAACGGAGCCGATAGGGGATCAGCGGACCGTCAACAGCGCCCGGTACGCAGCTCGTCAAGGTAAACAATTCGCCTCGACGAGCGAGCTTGACCCCTCGGGGGCCAAAGGTCTCTCGGCCGACCGCGCGCGCGAACGACGCCCGATTGGCCTGGGATCGCGCGACTAAGGGCCCGCATAGTTGCGATACAATTGTATTATCGTCGAAGAAGGCAGTTTTTCATTATATTCGCGAGTGAGCACAGATCGACTGAAAGATCTAAGCAATGAAGAAACTCCGGTGTATCTGTCAAGAGCAAAAGATGTGTGATGAAATTTCTTCCAAATTTACTCAGTAAAAGTGTTGTACGTTCAGTGAACTGCTGTTTTAACGGATACACAAATATCTTTATTGAAGATGTTCTTTACCGGCTATACTCATATAGAGATTTAACTAACACTTTTGTGTGTTAATGCTTATTCATATAATTCTCATGCTCAACTTGGATAATGTACACATTATTTTTTCAATCCTAAAGCTTGCATAAAACATGCGCGACTTAACAATTATAGAACAAAGAAACTTCTCTGTTTTAGCAAAATAATACTTGAACGAAATGTAAGGCAACCATCGCCAGTGGGAACGAATGCCTGGGGCAAGAAGAGTCGTAAAAAGCGCTGATCCTCGCTTTCATAAGTTTTTCCCAATATCCCAAACGCTTCGAATTATTTCGCAATTTAGTAGCTTCGAAAGGGTATCAAAGGACGCGATTTGACTACAATCGCTGCACATTGTCGATAAGCGCAAATTGATTTTATTTCTGTGAGGCGGGAGCCTCCGCTACAATTTTGCTGTCGCTGTTTGATTTCAAATAAATAAAATCGAATAATTAATTAATGGCTTAATTGTCAATGTTTGCGTTCAATTTATAATTTGTATTCAATTATAATTGATATTGATAGACTTTGTTTCTAACAGTCGAATTTTTTGACACAATTTCATTTCAATTGAATAAAACTGACGAAATAATTAAAACCAAGATAGATAATAATTCAACCACCCCATAGGTCTAAAAGCTAAGTAGTCTATGACTTTTATTCTATACTTTTCTCTATTGCGTAAGTCGTTATCCCTTACTTTACACATAAAGTCAGAACAAAGGTTCCGACCAAAATATTTGAATGGATAATCGAATATTTTATTTAACTTGTGTGTTATTTTCAAATAATAATGATTCCATTATTATTTGAATTATTTTTATTATAGTTAGATTCATAGCTTCTTTGTAACTGTATTATAAATGGAAGGATCACAGTTACTCTTCTGTAAGAAAATATACTTTATAATTGTAATTATATTAAACTCAGCTGATATCGTTGAGAAATATTTTATTTAAAAATCGAGAAATTTGAATTTCGTTTCGAAACAGAAAGAATATTTCAGATTATTCCTACATTTGTGATTGCGAAGTTTTACAGAGTTCATCGTTTTTATTCGCGTATCTTGTTTATGCGTCTATTCGAACGACTTTACTGGTAGTTATTTTCTTTTTTATGCATCAGGATAGAAATATTAGATCATCATCGCTAACGTCAAATACATATTTAAGAAATTCGAGCAAAGAACAGTCGTTGCACGGCAAAAGTACACTCAACGTCGCATTGCCGCTGTTACACAAGTAAGTAAGTTCGCAACGGTAGCTTTTCAACCCCGCCTGACAGTTGCGCAGCATCATCGACACTGTGGCGGGCCGCTGGTCCGATAGTATATATATATATAGCCATGTGTACCGATTTGATGCACGGTGCAAATCGCAGATCCCCGAATATTCTCCCGAGCGCAGTAATTTTCAACCGATACCGGTGTACCGGGACACGCTGCACACACATTGAAATGCAAAACGCGTGCTGCTTTTAACCCGTACGTTACTGTAATTTCTCATAAGCCCATGGGTGTCGCTGGCCTTCAATTACACTGTTACGCTATATTCCGAATGCACGGGGCCTCCGTATCGGATATAACGCGTATGCAGCTGTGCAAATACCTGTACAAGTTGAACGGAAATGCTGGAGCGTTCGTAGCGAGGTTCAAAAAGAAAATCGTCCCACCCCCCCCCCTACTAGTAACAGAGGCGGCGAAGCAAGGATAGAGAGAGAGAGAGAGAGAACGATATGGCTTTCTGGAATCCTTTAGAAATTAGTCTCATCCAGAGCTGATGGGGTCGTGGGAGAGGATAGAGCGAGTAAAGGAGAAAGACGATATCCATATATGTGATAGATAGACGCAGAGGAGACGCGATGGAGCTGTTATATATGTACATTCCCGGATTGCGCTCTGGAAGATAAGACGTCGACGACAAGTTCTCCTTTCTCTCGCGGAAAGTACGAAAACTATCGCATACCGAATATATCAACGAGAACGTAGAGGGAATATATCTCTTCCATGGCACGTAATTTTGAAAGTATGGAGAAATTTAAGATACGTTTTGCAATTGGCTCTGATGTTTCAAAAATAAAAGTAAACTTGCTTCTAAAATTTATAATATCAATGATAATTAGAAAATAATTTGAAGAGAATAATATGAAAAATAATTTAAAAGTATAGCGAAAGATTTAGGATAGCATGAAATAACGTGTATAACTAAGAAACAATAGAAAGTGTGCATATTTAGTTACTATGGGACTCATGAGAAGATCGTCGGTGCAAAGGTGCAAAGAAAAATACACTACTTATAATTTGGACTTGTCTATTTCATTAGTAAATCAATAATTTAAAAATTGTTTTATATCATAGAAGTGAGTCAATATAATACAAATAAATAATTCCACGACCATTTTGAAAAGAATAACAAATCGAATTTTTAATTTTCAAAACTGAAATTCAATTAATATATGTCTCCAATCACGGTATTAATTTTTTTATTTATTGATTAGTTACGATGATATATTCAATTTCAATTTTTTGATTTTTTTTCACGCGCAATATTTTCTCGTAGTTATATTCAATTTCCCATGGGATTACCAATAACATTAAAATTTAATGGAAAAAATTTTCTAAAGGAAAGGTAAGTTCATACGTTAAATTTCTGTTGAACGAAGATGATGAATAAAAATTTAGATCTTTAATAAATTGGATAGTTTGCAGCAGGTTTTATAGAATCATCCTTTGACTATCAAATTACACAATGATAATTGATAAAAATCAAAAGACTAATCCAATATATAACGTTTTCGAATGATTGAACATTGTCAAACGCGCATTAAGACGCTGAATTATTGCTCAATCAAATAAAGGATAAGCTCGAGATCTATAAAATATTTTTACAATATTCAGAGATGATTTTGGCGCTCGGGGATACATTGATCAAATATTATTTCAGTCGGTCGTAATTAAAAATCAATTAAAAACGTATTCGTCGGTGGAATAGGTTTAAAGCTCTGTTTGCACAATGTGGCTGGCGGCTAATACACACGGAGTTCTCTCTATATGCGCGGATGGTATTCCCAAGGCTAGCTGCCCGACCTGCTCAGTAGGGCACTGGTAGCCCATCCTCAGGCATCCGATGATTGCTTATGTTATCGCAGCTGTACAGTGTTAAAAATGTCATTTTTATCATTAGACAAATTAAAGATGAAATTGCCAATTGCCCTTAGCCGCGAATTCCGAGATTTTTACCTCTGTTCTTCGGCAATCAAATTTTTACAGAGCGTAACCAGTAATATAAAAAACAAAATGTAGAAAAAGTTTTCGTAAAAAAGCCTTTTTCTTATCAATTTCTTTATGCATTTTTTTTTTAAACAGTGCGAAACATCGATAAAAATACCGTACGCAGCGCCGTGCATTTCACCAATTTTCCGCCTCAATGAGCATATCGTCTTGTCGCGTTTCACAGCCAAATCGAATATTTTTCGCTAGCCCAACGATATATAGTTTCGCTCGCATTTTATTATATATGTAGCAGCTTCTGCAAAGCCATCTAAAGCGCAGTATATATCTTGCGATTTTCCCCCGGCCGCCAGGTGTCGCTCGACTCTCGGGGATACGCCGAAGCCAATAACTCTCTCCCTGAATTTTTTTACCGAAAATACAGGCGGAATTAGGATTTACCGGATTTAAGCGCAGAGATTCCTCACCTTGAGAATTCGCGTCGGGTTTTTCCCGGATACACATGCACATACATATATGCATAAATACATACGCACGTATTTACGTTTATATGGCATAAAGCAGAAAGCGCCGAGAGTGTATATAGAATTGAAGACGGGATCGACAGCAGAATTGAGAAATGCGAGAGATTTGAAAATATGTGTACTTACCCTGCGGCTGTTTCCATCCTTAGGATTTAGATCCGATGCCACGGTACCGAAGATTGTCGGCTGCAACAAAAAAATTGATCGATCGTAAGTTATTTTCACTTCACATGCGATTGCAATATAAATTGTTAGGAATGATACTTTTGGATATATATATCAATCGCTCATCTGATCAGATTACATAAAGGTTACAAATCACATTTTTATTTGTATAAGTGATGAAAGGTGGAGGTGCTTTAGAAATTTTTTCTGTATTATTTTAAATAAATAAGTCAGATCATATAAAAATGTGTCACTGAAATCATAGATGCTGATAGAATGATAATAATCATTATTAAAAGATAGAATTTTCGGACAATGAACGTTCCTTAAAAAATATGTATAGTTGAACGGTACGTTAAGTAATCCATGAAACTTATTTATTGTTATATGATCTATTGAGTAAAAATAGATGGAACAAAACTTGTCTGCGCAAGTCGATTTCCTAAACAACACAATTTTTTTTTGCTCGAATAAACGTTAATTCTAAAAATTTATCTAATTTAAAACTTACAGTTCATCGGTAAAAAGAAGTTAATGATCTTCTAATTATATTCTAATTAATGATTAACTACGAAGACATACATAGAAAATGTCATGAGTAATAATTATTAGTATACATAAAGTAACTCTTTATTATACGAGCGTTTATTATATAAGAAATTACTTATTTAACGTAATAATTTAAATAATTATAATTTTTTATAGGTAATCATTTAGCGTTGGTAGATAATTTTGACAAGCAGTTATCGATCTTCAAACGGCTATCTTGTTCTACTTCTAATTAAAAACAGACGTGTATTTTTTTCTTACTTAAATGTTGAGTAAAAAATAAAAATTCATATTACCATTTTAATTATTAGAAATTACTACGTTACATATTCTTCATTAAAAAGTATATGGGTGAAAGTAATGGTTCAAGATACCTAAAACATATAAACCTTCTGAGCACAATGTCCGGTATGGTCTAGTGGCTAGGATACCTGGCTCTCACCCAGGAGGCTCGGGTTCGATTCCCGGTACCGGAATTTTTTTTTCTTTTTTTTTTTTAAATTACAAATATTTTTTAATAATATGATAATTTTATGAACTTTTGTCTCGATGATTTATTATAACTTAAAAAATTTTTTTATTCGCCGTAGTAGGGTATAAAGCATAATTTAATCATAAGATAATATCAATTTTTTTCCTTTCAAAAAGAAAAAAAATAGGTAGGTTTTAAAATGTTTTATCCTAAAATTAAGAATAAAATAGTTTCTATATTTCTCAACAGAAATCAACAACAAAAAATTTATCTTAAGAATTTTCATGATATAAATGAAATTGTATATATTTATTGCTCGCGATGAACGAACATTTTTTCTTTAGATTGTTTACTGTTCCATTTTTTTAGTAAATAATAAATATACAAAATAACATACTTTTGTAAATATTTCTAGTCTTTATTATATTTATCACTAAAATTTTAATAGTCACGATAGAACTCTACGGAAGGCGATTTTAAGTCATTGGCTGCAAAAGATCTCAATTGACGTATCAATAGCACTTAAAAGTATATGGAAACTCGATGTAACATCGATTCTTTTCTTGTTTATTCCGCACGCTCATCGTATATTTTGCTGTTTCGAAGCAGATATGATACATCATTGCATTAAAATACACTTAAGCTGACACACATGCTGAGATACGCGCACAAAGAATTTTCTTCAGATATATGTACACTCGTTCGAGTTTTGATGTATGCATGCATATATCTATGTATATGAAATATCGCTACCGTCAAAGTGTCCAAATATCGAAATATGACACGGAGGCGAAAAATGAAATTAATTAGTTAGAAAACTAGGGGATATAGTGCAAAATCGTTACTTCCGCATAAAAAGATATTTTAACAAGGTATGAATTAATATTTTTCCCATATTCTATTAAATGAGACCAAATGAGTTCAAATATGATTAGATAATTTTAATCGTTATTTATAATTTTTTAATCCTCTTTTATTAAATTTTTAGGTTTCTCTAAAATTTTACGTTATGTTACATACCTATACAGATTTTTGTGAAAATTTATGCATATGTAAATAAGTGATCTTTCATTATTGTATTATACCACACCCAAATGAAATATATGACAGGAAAATTATAATTAAACAAGTAATTAAATCTTGAATCGTCCTTACGATATTTCAATTAGATATATAATAATTCAATTCTTTACTGAGATTTCATGCAAACCAAGGAAAATAAAATAAAAGAAAATTCTCGTGAATGAAATCATTGTGCACCGCTAAAAAATCATGTATAATTTCCAGAATATTGTTAACGAACGACAGACTTTTGAAAAAATAATAATGAGAAACAGAATGAGAGAGGGAGAGAGAGAGAGAGAATGGAGGGGAAGAGGTATTTATAAGCTAAACAGGATGTATGTACCTCTTCGAGACAATCGCGCAAACAACGGAGAGGGGCCACGCTTACAAATTCTATTATTATTTAAGAACCGGCACGTTAATACGCGCACTACTTTTTTCTCCGCGGCCCTTCCGCGACCTGCAAGCGCGCGGGCGCGCGTGCGCTTTGCCGAAGAGATCGCGAAACGTCGCCTGCGACGGATTTCCGAGGTGTATTATAGGCTCGAAAGCGAGGACGAGAAAACGATTATATATACATGTACATGTGTGTATGTCTGAGTGTGTGTGCGTGTGTGTGCGTGTGTGTACGCACGAAAACTCTCGCGGCTCTCTCGTCTTCAACCCACAGAGTCGCCGCGTCGCTTTGGAATTCTACGCTATTTTCGTGCCGGTCCCTCTTAAATATAAGTAAAATACGTTTCGCGGGGCTCTCTTTTTACCCTCGGACCACCGACGGGAGCGGCGCTGTATATAGTATATATATTTACTCTACATCTACTTTGCGAGTGAACAACGCTAATTCCACCCACTTATTTGCTTTATCCAATTAAAAACTCGAAAGTTCGTGACTTTTATGTAGTACGGGCGTCGTGACGTTTTCAGTAGTACGAAAGGTTTATATATATATATATTATAATTTTTAATTTTACGTATACTTATGTTGTTCACATTTTATGCTGGACAATTTTTCTGTTGGTCTCCTCAATAAAGTAAGCTACCGATTATATGTATGATTAATTGCGGGATATTAAAGGAGTGATTGTAATTTTAAAAATAACAGTAAATTTTAGTAGATTTTTGTGTATAGGTTAATCAACGTTTTGAAAAAAAATTTTTTTCATATTTCAGAAATTCAGGTTAAAACATAAAACATTTCTATACAAGATTAAATAATTACTTATTATATCGCTATTATGAGTTATCTTGAATTGTTTCGGTGGACTCGTGCCAATCGCCATATGAATGCCTACTTCACATCCGTCACAGCCGCTGTGTTATAGCTCGTAAAGAGAAAATCTTTAAAAAAAAGCAGGATACTTCAGAAGCTTTTAGAGACTTTATAGAAATCGCGGATGTTTCGATGAATCATATCATCCGTAGGGTTGGACTTTTTGAAAAAGAGAATACTTCGACTCGCGCCTTCGTGCCCGCGCTTGACGCGGTCAATTATTGATTCACTCTGGCACGATTCTTGACGTACGACAATTGAGAATTGCCGCGATATTTTTCAGACGAATCGTGAATCGAGATCGAACGTCTACGGTAGGCTACGCACAGTCGACGGACAACGGCAATTTTACCTGCCCTACGTCCCATTCGTATTCGTAATAATAATTCTGCAATTATCGCTGCTTATCGAAGGGTCAATTACTTGGGAAGTCGCATGGCAATCGACGATTCGTACACGGTAAACAGCGATCTACCCATCCAACTAAAACAGTCTAGGATAGTAGAACTTTGCAGAATCGACGCCGTGCTCTGTTTGCGTGCCTATAAATATATACACGCAGCGCGTCTCGCCCGGCACTCGGCGCCAATTCCCAAGTTCGTCCGCGGCGTGCGATCGGGAAACTAGCCTCGGTCTTTCGGATTCGCCGACGGCACGGACCCGTGGTCATCGTAAAAGCCACACAGAAGCATATAATATTACGTTTAACCGCGTGAATTATTGAAGCAGGAAGGCGGGCGGGGGGGGGGTTGTCACGCGAAGGAAAGTGTCCATAGGCCAAACGTTGGAACAATGATGAATGGGGATACGAGAACATTAAAAGCCAATCTTTTGAGCAGTTTAATCAATGACGAGGATATTCCTCGATATATATATATATATATATATATATATATATATATATATATATATATATATATACACAATCGAACCCCAGTACTACCGCTTACAGTGCCTACAATATCGACTCCTCACTCCCGAGCGCTGCCTCTGTGTGTCCGTGTACATAAGTTCATATTCAGCTGTTTTCCCATACTTCTCCCCCTTTGTTCTTTATGGTAAAGCCGAAGCCAGACATCCTTTCAGAATCTCCATATCTCAGTTTCCGTATGCATTCTTCGTCGTAGGAATTGTGATCGTCAGCGAGACACTCGACCGCGAGGTACATATACTCAGTTTCAGCGCTACTCTTGCAAGCAGTTATATATATATAGCAAAACGTCATAGTCACGCTTTTAATAAACTTATTTCCTTGTTGGTTCACGTTGTTTAAGCTCCCTCCTGCGTGATAAAGTTGGCTTATCAGGCTCGGAAAAGATTCGTTTCAGTTTAGTCCATCCTTCCTTCGCATTGGGAGTCTCGATGTTTTTTGGTGTCATGCTAGTTAAAAAAGTGGACACTCTTGTCGTTTTGAATTTACATTTCTTTTAATCCAGTATTATCATTACCATCGATCTTATTACATATTGATTTCTAATGAATAAATAGAAGTAAATGAAGAAATATTCATTTCTAGACATGAACATTTATTCTCAAAAGAACGTAGAGTCAAGTATTTTAGCAGTGCGTACAGTCGTCACCAAATAAGTATTAAAATTCCATCACAAGTAGCAAGCATTGTTTAAAATAAAAGAACGATGAAAGAACAAACAAGTTAAAGCGCGGTGCTAGCTTCGAATGTCGCGATATTTTATCGCTGACGAACCGTAACAGCAATTGGTTACAACCATCCAGAAGCTACGCATTTACGACTCTTCGATTTTCGAGAGACTTTTACTGCACTCTCTCCCTCTCTAGCTCTGCTCATCCCCCTCCCTCTCGCTCTACCCCACTCGGTCCTTTCGCCATCACTTATGGCCAAGGACCGGTGAATAAAGCGGACAAATCACAAGAGAGAAACGGGCGAGAGGGGGGGAGGGGGAATCGCAAAACTCTAGGACACGGGAAATTTCTCAGCGGCTAAAGGAATTCGCCCCTTGAATTAGAGAGGACGAAGCGCGAAGCGTCTTTTTCTTCCATCGGCGCGGACGCCGGGGCTAACGGCTGTCATTAAGCGCGCCTCTCCGTCTCCGATTCGACGCGCGAATTTACCCGCGATGGTGGGTGAGGGAGGTGGGGGGGAGGGATGGTGGTGCTCTCCCGTCTGTCGATCTATAAACGAGGCGGGGAAACGAAACGGAGGCAGAAGCAACCGATGATTGAGAAAATTAGAAGTCGAGCGGCGGGAGAGTGGTCGCGCGAGGCGGCGCGGTCCCGTAATTTAATCGGGTCGTTAATTGCGGGAGATAACTTTAGAATGCTCTTGTTTTTATTTTCTTTTTTGTTTATTTCCAAAACCCGTTCGGGCTCCGAAGCTCGGTCGAGTAATAAATAGAAAGAACGCTCATTTAGGCAGCTAGAAAGCGAGAAGAACGAGACTGGGAAGTCGAGAGGTGCGTATTGGTTCGAATTGCGTTGTTTTATCCTACGTTTCAATTTTCTTAAATCAGGACGAAGCATCATGACTATGGACCTAATTTAGATACAAACTTTTCTTACATCATAGCATTAACAAATGTAATATCAAAGATGAGATTCTGTTAAAGATAAATATATGTATATATATATACGTAAATTATATATATATATCTTTCACGGCATCGCTGGTCAATTGGAGGAATAATCTAAAGTGATTTTCAAAAATAGTTAAAAAAAGGATTCTAAGTTTTTTAAGTCTTGAAATTTAGAAAAATTAAGTACGATTTTGTAATGTTGTACCGTTTCGGTATCAACATTCCACTACCCTCTTTAGGCGAATAATTCATTACCTAAAGAGGGTATCGAAGGGCTGTTATCGAAACGTTGCAGCATTAGAAAAATCGTAATTAATTTTTCTACATTTTGTCCCTCAAAAACGATGGATACTTTCTTTTATTGTTTTGTGTTTTTTTTTCTCATGTAGATGGAGGGTATTAATTATACTTTAAAGTAAGGTTGGGTTAAAACTCTCGTATAGTGAACTTTGGAAATATTCCAGGCCATATAAAAGAATTGATAATCTCACACTTCTTTTGCTAACTTTAAAGTTCAAATTTCATTTATCTACAGTTAATATATTTTAGCAAAATATTCGAAACAAAAATAGACCATTATTTTTCAAAATTTACAATTAAAACTAATTGTTCTTCAGACTAATGCGACGCTAAAAGTTATCGGTTCACGTGCTTGCCGTCATTTAAATATCTTGTGTTAGGTATAAATGCTTCGTTACAATGTCTACACGAAAATTCGATAATATGAAATTTAACGGCCCCGCTTTGTAATTTAACTGTAATTAACTTCTATTAAAAGTCAAGTCAATCTGCGTTTAAGCGCGTGTACCAGGTTCGATTGACTAGCGCAGTATCAACAGTTTCTTCCTCAATCCGATTAAATTCGAACTTGCACAAATTGTTGATAACATTAGAGATCCCCACTGGGACTCTGTAACCCAATCTTGCGGTCAGATCGAGCACGCCAGTTCGCCCGGTAAGGGAATTGCATTAAACAAAAGTACCAAACTTGACATCGTTTAATTACAACCTGGATTCTGAATTCCCAATAGTAATAACCCATTTAACAAAGATCTGAGTTCGACTTGAGATAATTAACGCGACGATCTTCTAGACCTCAATAGATTTTCAAGTTCTCTATTTTTAGCTTGGTGTATTTATACAGGCTAATTAGATGTCAGATCTACATTTGTTATTATAATTCAAGATAAACAGAATATTATCAAAAATATTTAAACTTTCTAAGTTTATTAATGAATAAAATTACAATAATACACGTATAATTGTTCGATTATATAATTTTCAATAACAATTATCAAAGTAAACTGATTTTAATGATTCATAGATTATAAAATTGTATTCGTCACCTCCAATAAATTATATACTGACTTAGAAAATCGTTTATTTAGAAGTTTCCATTTAGACCTATTAGCGGCAATATTAAGATACCAGTCTCCAGAATCAATATACTCAACGTTATACAAGCAAAAACTCGCACGTATCGACACTTTGCGCGCGAAATTATACCGTCTCGACATTCTTTCCGAAACTTGTCGCGTCATTTCAAGGAGACCGTTCGAGCGTGGTTCTGATTACTTGTAACTTTAGATATTAAGCGAGTCCCAAAAAGCGTATCGAAACCGATTAAGTTTACGGTAATCGTTACGATCGTCATTATGACGTAGAAGGAAACATTTTGGGCTTTGTTCAGATTTCGAAATATTGCGGTATGCACTTTTCGCATAATTGGACTCTAACTACACATATAACTTTGTAAAAATCGCACGAATAATAATGCCTCGGAGCCGTATTAAGTCATTTTTTCCTGGCCCCATCTCCGGTTCGCTTTGTACAAGCTTCGTTCTAACTAATTTAAACTACCGAATAGCCGCTCATCAATCATCGTAAAATCGTTATCATCCCGGACGAGCCGTAAAACAGTAGTGACTATCAGTCAACGTGGCACTGAACCTCTCGGTATTAAACATGACAAATTAATCTCTTTCAGGCGTAATGCTCGGCTTACTTACTAAATTTAGCTGGCCATATAAAAGATTAAATCAAATAATGCCCATCGTTGGTATTCAAATTATTATTCTTCTTTTTCAAAATGAGGAGTATACTAACGCACGCACGCACGCACGCGCGCACACACACACACACACACACACACACACAAATATATATATTTCGTATTCAATTGAACGTTCGCTTATTAAATTGAACAAGTTTCTGACTAACAATGTAACAAATTTATTCATATACGAATGAATAAATAACGCTTTAAGCTATATTGTTATTTCCATGGAGAATGCAGTGTTGAGGAAGTTTAACGTTGCCATAGGAGTTTAATTTAATTTACCATTTCGAAATTCTGACATAAACTTTTTTAAATTTACATCATTGCAGTAACTCCCATACATGATGAAAACTTTTTCAAATATTTTCGTAAGTCGATATATTTAATGGACAGATTTAAAATTTCCCATAGAATTCGTCCTATTTTAATGGTACTTTCATAGTTATCAAAGTCATCAATTGCCCTCTATATTATAATTCTAATAATTAAATAAAAACGTTAAATCATTGTTCACAACGATTGTGCTACGTTCTAGTTGTAATTTCTAAATCATAATATACCGCTTGCAAGATTTTCAACGAATTTTTCCAACTTTGTCAATTTCAATATTCATTCTGTATTATGTATATTACGCCAGACAAAAAGTTCGCGCACACCGTTCTAGTCCGCCGCGCACGACTCTCATTCCCAATCTCATGCTCTCTCACTCTCTGTGTGTCTTTCAAGCGTTCCAAAACGCCCACGCATATACGTATACAATATTTTCGGCGAACGCTCTGCAGCTCGACGACGCGAGCGCGCCCGCAGTTATACGTGCTAATTTCCCCTCTTCCCCGACAACGCGTTACACGAGCAGCGAACGCTCGTCTTCTTGCCCCGCCCGTGCCGCGGAAGTTGAACTGACAGAAGACGTATTATATATATATACATATATATATATATACATGCGAAAATGGCAATTTACGAGGAAATTCGAGATTAATCCCCGGAATAATAACGAAGGCGCGAGGTCATATATATATATATATATATATATATATATATGTATATGGCAACAGATACATTCGTCAGGCGGAGTAGATGGGGCGTCTGCTTCTGCTGCGGCTGCTGCCGCTCTACTCTGCCGTAGTCACTATATTATATATATATATATATATATATATATATATATATATATATATATATATATAGCGAGCAATGCGTAATTTTGGAATACCTTCCCCTCTCTTTCTCCACCCCCCTCACTGTCTCTTCTTCTCTCTCTCTCTCCTTCACTGCACCGTTGGTTGTGCATATAGGGCTAATTTCATTGGGCGCTAATTGCGCGCGCGGGCCTTCTGCCCTTTCGCGCGAAAATCTTGGAAAGCTCCGTCGGCAACGGGAGCGGTGAAGCGTTCGAGCGAGCTGCAAACTCCGAATATATATATATATATATATATATATATATATATATATATATATAGAATCTTGCTTTTATATATGGCTTTTTAATGTAGAAAATGATTAAAACGTTTAAATGCGGCGATTATAATATTATATATATCTTTCGTTGCAGTGTAAGAAATTTCGTGAACTTTTTGTATTTTAGCTGTCTTTTATAGTATATACAGAGTTCTATCATAGTGGCTGTTGAGAATGTTCTTTACACTATTTATTGAATCTTGCAGAATTCGACGTTGCGTCCATAAATGAAATCCCGTCCAATAAGACAATATCATCTGTTGAAAATTCGTAAGAAGTGGCTTAGGCCTTATATCACAATTCATTCCCCAATGCTTCTTTTTACGTCTTTTTTTATATTAAAAATATTATCTGGTAAAAACTGTCTCTTTTATTTAATACACATATATAATTTTTCAACGACGTCTTGCGACTTGCGAATAGAACAGAGTAAATTAACAAATAAATTAGATTCAAGTCCTGAAATATAGGGCATGGAACAGTTGCTATTACATCGAATACGTGTTCAATTTCGTCGGAAAGGTACACCAATAATATGCAGAGGCTACGTAACGTATATTAGCTTTTTTAGATCTCTTTGGCGCGGAGGTCAATTCGCGGAAATTTGGGTAAACTGCACGGGTAACGGATACGGTCGCGGTCGCTCGAACGTGTTCATAAATAGACGCGACGAGTGTAAAAAAATCTTCGCTTGTCAAACGAACTTCGGGCGATCAACGTCGCTTTTCAATGAACAGATTGGATTGCATATATCGAATCTTCCTCGACTATAGGAATATAATTGTGTCCTGAACCACGTCTGCTATATCCATTTCAGTCGCACGTGTAGTTTCCTTGGCGTTTTCAATGCAACGACGAGACAATTGCGTTTTCGACGATCTAACCTCAAAATCGAATCATTCAAATGTTTTTTCGGCTTTAGCGATGAAAAATATTGAAAAATATTTTGACTTCGTGCAATTTATTTGCATTGCTTCGCAGCCGTCACTGGAAAAATCTATTACGTAGAGTGTACTTCAAGGTATATAAATCTAAAATTATCATCAGTTGGTGTCTTTGTGGCTGATCGAAAACTACAACAAAAAAAACCAACGCTTTTGATTCTAGTATAGTGCGGACAATATATAAAAATCGACGAAAGACTATTTTATCGTCCATGCATAATCAATGCTTCAATATCTTTAAATAAAAACGCATTACAATACTAATGAACACTATGTAAATTTGAAGTGAATTTAAAAATTGAAGATTTATAATTATCTTTAAAAGGGAAGAAGAATGAAGTATTAATGGATTGGGAAAAAATATCTACATATAAATGTAATTAACAATCGGGCTAGAAAATACAACGATTGCCTAGATTAAATAATCGAATTTCAATTTGAGGCTAATAATTATAAGAATATGTTAGGAGAGAGAGAGAGAGAGAGAGAGAGAGAGAGGGAGAGAGAGAGAGGGAGAGAGAGAGAAGAACACAAACTTAAATCGATTGATGATACGATTCGCCCAAAATTAGAAAATAACGAAAATCGTAGAGGCGCATATAAACATAAACTTAAGATACGCACAGTTTTGCATAAATTGCACCAGAAATTGGGTCGGGAAAGTAACTTTAGAACGAGGATCTGGCCGACGCACGACAATCGCGCTAATTTATGTGCTCGCGACAACTATAATGGCCGATCGTGGACTTTTCCATTCCGCTAAAGAATTCATCGAAATTGCAATTCTAATTGTACGTGAATTTGTTAAATTTAGCATAAGCTTTTATTTATATTCCATTTATTATCGAGAATTCTATAGAAAAAAATCGCATGTGTTAATTGCGTTCATTCGACCAGTTCTAAAACTCGTTTTCGTACATTGTAACCGATGAAAAAACAAATATCTCTGTATTGGAAAATAAAAGTAAATAAAAAGTTCAATGAGAACGTTTCATTAATTTATGTACGAATTTTGCAATACATACTCCGGATAATTGTGATTTTACTTTGTAGATGCAAAATTCATTCATTAATTAATTGAAAATCTTTCAACCGTGATCAAAAGAGTGATCAATGTAATATATTAAATTTATGTAATTTTATTCAATATTAACATATTAAATAGGAATTGAAAGCTGATTCTTGAAGCAAAAAGATCATGCCCATTATTATTGAAATCAGTCAGTGACAAGCTTTACTTTTATAAATCATTTGCAGAAATCGGATATGGAGAATTCATATATATATATATATATATATATATATATATATATATATATATATATATTCAATTTGACTTAGAACGTGTACCTTTATGCATTGAAATGAATATGCAATTTTGCAAATTAAATTCAAGCAAGAATTTCGTTCAAACACAGATAACCGATATAATTCGCGTGTATAATTCAAAGGCCAAACGTAATTTCGTAAATGTCAAATTGGATCTGGTAAGATTTGTGTGGGTAATAAATTTAGAACAGGTTAAAAAAAGAAGTTATCAATGAATATTTCAGCACTGTGTGAAGAAACAGAAGAAAATAGGTTATAGGGAATATTAAAAAATTTCCATATAAAGCAATTTTATTATGTGAATATAAATATATATTAATCATAAATTAAAAATTGAGGGAAAAATATAGCTTTAAAACAAAAGTCAAATTAATCTTCTGTCGTCTCTTTCATTTTTGCATAACATCCGATTACTATAAAAATTACAAGCAAACGATTTTGATTTGTTACTGTGGATTTTATTCGGACATTTTCTTGCGCGACATAGTCTGCTTGATGAATTTATAAAATTAAATATGTTAATGATTATTTATCTGCTGTATTCTGACAAATAATTCAATTCGCATTTAATGATTGATTGGATCATTTGATTAATCATCGTCCATTTTCTATAATATGTATTTTTGAAATTTGGTTTCTTCAACTCCCATTCGAAATGTAAACATGTACATGAATGAAATCTAAAAAATCCTGATACACACAACTCTGTATATGAAAAAACAATCGCATTATCGCCTGAATAATTAACATCCGGTACAAAAGCATAATCGTAATGACGATAGTGGTGACTTCTCTCTGTCTCTATCTCTCTCTCTCTCTCTCTCTCTCTCTCTCTCTCTCTCCTGCCCTTCGTGTCTAGGCGAGCTCGCCCCGCTGAAGCCAACGAGCCGCACTCTCCTTGTAATTACAACCAACGAGAGCGATATATATATATAGGTCGGGAGAGACAGAGTGCATATAACGATCGAGCGCCTCCGCGTATAATAAGCGGCACCATTCGGCGCGCATAATGCAGCCATCATTACGTCGTTACGCCAAATTGGCGACGAGAGAGGGCAGAGAGAAATGATCAGAGATGGTGAGAGAGAGAGAGAGAGAGAGAGAGAGAGAGAGAGAGAGAGAGAAAGATAATGAAGAGATATAAGTTCTCGTGAATTTTACTTTATTCTTGAATGCTGCCAATGTTCTGGACTGGGCGCATAAAGTTGTGGAGAGAAGTTTTGGCCAATGTTAGAAATCTCGTATACATCGTGCGAAAATCGAATGAAGGCGCTTCAGGATTCGAATTGGAAGAGGGGGGGGTGGTCGTTTTACAAAATTTTATATATAGCGTTGTAATATTTCATTTTACAATATGTATTTCGAACAATAGAATATAATGAATTATTTGAGACAAAGACATCGGTCACGTAATTAATTTAAATGAATTTTTGCTTTTTATTAAAGATACATTATTCGTACTTTAGTGTTTGACATACTCATTTTACTTAAAATTTTGTATTTTTTTATAGTTAACATTGAAGAAAATTCGAGATGAAATAAAAAAGTTTTGAATAGATTTTATACAGAATCCTGTAGAAATTAACTCTTCTATTAAGATAGAATCTAGCTAGATATTTCTACCAGAATCTTAGAAAATATGAGACTTAGAATCCATCAAGGTTTCCTTACTAGAATCTAATCGGAAATTGGGAAATCCAACAGGATCCGGGCAAGATTCCACACTAAATTTCTTAGGCCTTGACCGCAGATAAACGAACGATTCGCACGGGAGGAAGTCCCATAATGTTACATATACTGGTATAATTATCGAGCTGTGCGCTTACGATTCGCGCACAGCGCGCGCTTATTTATATACTCACCCAGAGAAAGTAACCGAGGAGACCGGCAAGGAAGGCGATCATCAGCCCGTAAATCGTCGGCAGTGTCTCCTTCTGTGCCTCGTCCGGCGGCATTATTACGCTACGCAATTATTACACCCTCCCCTCCCCTCCAACTCAATTCGCCTTCTTGACGAATACAAGCATACACGTTATCCCAAGCTTCGGTTTTACACACAAACACACATATATATATATATAAACACTAACTTATAACCTATGTTTCCTACAGAGGATTACGTTTTCAATTTAGGTCCAACGGATTTATCTTCTCCTCCACATCGATAAAGAGGTAAAACGTAAAGCAGAGACCAGAACAAACAACAAGACACTTTCACTTTTCCATCTGGCTAAAAAAAAAACACTCAATTAATTATAAATCTTAACTACGTACGCGCGAAAATGGCGGTTTCTTTTTTATTCTTCTTCCACTTCTTCTGCACGCGACAGTCGACGAAAAACGCTACTTTCCCGGAGCGCCGTCGTGGCGAAAGAATACCGGCGACTATATATATATATATATATATATATATATATATATATATATATATAAACACTTATAAATAATCAAGCTGCGAAAGCTCGACTGTTTACTTGGCGATCGAGCCGCAGTTGCACTGACTAGACCGCGCGAACTGGCAAGAGTTCGTCCGGTTCTCTCTCTCTCTCTCTCTCTCTCTCTCTCTCTCTTTCCCTCTCCTTCTCCCCCCTCCTCCTCCTCTTTTGCTCTGTCTTACGATTGCCTATTTTCGAGACAAGGCCGGAGAGTCAGGCGAAGGTTCAAGCTCCAAGCTCGTCGACCTTACAGTACGCGACGATTTTCGTCGATTCTGCGACGCGAATTTCGCGCGACCCTAGAGTCATTATAAATGTCTATATTACATGCACACGCGTATACTAATAACGTTCCAAGATCTTTTTCGTATTATTGCGAAAGTGGCTCGCCTCTTATGATACGAAATTACTTTTCCGCTAGACAGTACATCATTACAATATTATTTCATAAATTACGAAGTTTGTCTTTCTAGTTAGGAAATCAATAGCGCTCCAAGGTGATAACGAAGTGGAGCCAGTTTTTAAAAATATCGATGTTTATGCATCATAATATACGAGTGATCTGAAATAGCTGTATAGTATTCCACATGCGTGCTAATATCTGGACTGTAAGTCCAGGATTATGCGCGATGGAAATATGGAGAACCAAGTTGTATTGTAGATAGTAAATTTATAAATCGAGCAATACGCGATACATTTAAATAAATGACAAATGGCAGCAGATTTTACAGAAAAAAGTTTTCATGCTTGAGTAAGTATATTTTTATTTTACTTCAGTTAAATTAGAGAAAATGTTTCCTTTGTCAATCAAATGAATTTATCTTAAATTTAACGAACATCTGATAAATTTAAGAAAACGGCTGGACTCCTGCGAAAGCAGAAAATATTTACTGGCTAGCAAAAATTTTTTTTGCAGATATTCAAGGGTAATATTGTATTGACAGAATAAAAATACCTCGAAAACTATTATATTTCTTTGTGTTTGCCGTTGAAAATGGCTCAATTACCGAAACGACCACATCGGTATAAAAACTAATCGGTTTAGAAAATTCATCATGATTTCATCTATTCCATCAACATTGTTTTTATTGAAATATATTATACACTTCATTAAGTGCTTAACGAATCTTTGATTATGTAGTATATAATAAATAAACGTAGTTGTTCATTTCCCTTTTACAATATAATTATGGGATGGTTCATTTTTCTCTCGTGGATAATTTGAAAAAAAAACAATAAAATAAACGACAATAGATTTAATAATAAAATACTTATCTCATAATCGCACGCTCGGTCTTAAGCTATAATAGCCTCGCCAATCACGTACATAATTCGTAGCTAAACGTATCAAACTGCGCATAAGGGAAGGGGTTACGGAATTTCTATTACTTCATTCCTAATATTGACTTCTCGCGGATGTGTATGCGGGTGTACGCGTATATGTATACAGATATAACTATCGAGTGGCGAATCGACCAAATCGCATCATCTATCTATAGTATTTAATGCAGTAACCGAGCCCCCCCCCCTCTTACATCCCCTCCAGCGGCACATAAGGCCAAGCGCGCCAAATTAGATTAAAACTGCTTTGCGGGATCGCCGTCGCGTCGATAATAATATCGGAAGGAGAGTGGGATGGGGGGAGGACGATGCACATCTGATGGGAAGCTTTGATCTCGCGGTACCTATATATGATCCTGATCGGAACTGCAGCGATTTCATTATTGCCGGTGTATGATTGCGTTCCCGCATACATCTATATATATATATATATATATATATATATATATATATATATATATACATGTATGTATGTATGTATGTGTGTGTAGAGCCGAAAAACCTTTCGGATCGAATAATATACGAGATTATACAGCTGTAATTGTTCGGGAAGACAATGCGAGGTGATTACAGTATTGTATATATATATATATATATATATATATATATATATATATATATATAGTAAGTACTGTATATATGAATTTTGCCCCATCAGTGGTTGGAATCATAAATTTTCGTAAATTACAGGAGTATAATAGTGGACATTTTTACGCCCCATCAAAGTCATCGATCTGCATATATATATATATATATATATATATATATATATATATATATACGTAATAATTTAAAACTTTAGTTCTATCCATAGAAGAACCGTCGAATTTTCCTTAATAATAGACGTACTTTTGAAATTGTCCGTACAATTTGCGCGGGAAAACGGAGGAAAGATGTAAGTTTCGACAATTTTAAGTTTTTTTTTGCGATCTCCCGTTTATTACAGTCCACGGCTCTATCTTCAGAAGTGTCTTAACCGAAGCGCCCGCGTCCCGTGCAAAGAATCTTCGAAAATTATAACTTTTCTAATTTGTGCCTGGTTGAAAAAAGTTTTTGTCAGATGTTCATAATAACGTGGGCGTCTAGCACGCGGTTATGTCTAAATATCTACGTTATTATTCCGTGATAAACTTCGTTGTAATTCACCAAACGCGTGTAGCTTATATGTAATACATTGCATAATTTTTTTAAATTTTAAATTGGAATTGTATTTTGTGTATTCGTAATGCAACACGTACGCGTGAAAAGAAGTATCGTTATTTTACTGTATAAAATTGTATCGGCACAAAAGTCCACCACCATTATATGGCACGGGATAATTTATATGCAATAGGAATGCTGTATAGAGTTTAACAATAATTGTAATATATAGCGCAGAATTATTATACACAAAGAATCCGTAAATAGAGGTCGAGCCTCAAAAATCAGGATTTTCAATTCGGTCAGGTAGTATAATTGCTGGACGTCAATCTATAGAAAACTTTTAATCTTTGATTCGCTGCGCTTGGAAATAAACTGTTGGAGATAAAAAAAAAAGAGTCCATCGCACACGTTTCTCAGAATGCAGTATAACCCTTTAAACGGTAGCAGCAGTAGCAGCAGCCACGATCACGCGTATAGTCGTCTCTGCGTACTTCCGCCTGGCGAGGATGGGCAAATAATAAGTGAACGTACGCGTCATCGAGCATTGCGTTAAAGTTACGTATTCCTGATAATCTCCTGCGTTACAGAAAAATTACACTAATCTCCCGAACACGCCGATAAGTGCGCGAATACGTACGTTTGCACGGCGATATACGCTCGGGATAAAATTCGATACACATTTTGTAATCCTCAACTGTAGTATCGACCAAGGTGCACCATATCAATGTATTTGGCAATGGAGTACATGATTTCCATTAATAGAGATTAGGTAATTATTCTGTAATCACTTGATATGAGGCGCACAATTCCCCATTACGTTGATATTATGAATAGCGCGCTATCCGGTTCGAGTGCGCATCAAAAGTTACACACACACACACACACACACACATACACACACATACACACACACATATATATTGCATCAATAAAGTTCTATAGCTATCGATATGCAGTACAAGCTTGCAAACATGATCCAAACATTATAAGTAACCGTTCCATTTACAAAACTATATATATACATATATCGCCTCAGAATTCCACTAATGGATTCGTTTCGGAATATCCATGCAGACCTGCTTATGTATTTTAGTGCTTACGAGTAGTGTAAATAGTCCTATAAAGTGTTCGCTATGAAATTGGCATATCTAGCTTGTCAGTGCCAATTATTGGGCTGGCGGCACACATAGTGCGTATTGGTGTGGGCCAAGTACTTCTAACAGCAGATGTGCTTGTGAACGTATCGTAAAAATAAATCTCGAAACTTAATAACGACCTTACAAATCAGCCACTTAATTACGAAACGTAACTTATCATAATATTGAATTTTTCGCCTATTCTTCCAAATGATATTTTTCAGTATAAATGCCAAAAGTTAAATATTACTCCAAATTTCATGCATTACAGCAGGTAATTCAAACAAAGCCCTTAGCCACATACTTAGGACAAATATACTTGAACCATAACGACTTATCGAAATCATATTTTTATCACATTATGCATGTAGATGACACAGACTTGGTCTCCAGGTGATCCTAATTATTGTTGCAAAATGCAAAAAAGGCGACTTTTTTATTTTCTTTACGACTTTACGGAATTTAATTTTGTCCTGGAAACGTCAATTAAAAATCAGCTCCCATAATGATGTGAATAATCTTTTGCCTTAAAATCAAACTGGTTTTCGTAAAGTTCAGTCTTGTGCTGATAACTTAATGTAAGTGCTGAACCTAATGTATGCGCTGAAAAGTAGTTTCACTCCATATGGAACAGAAAACTTCAAAGAAAGAAAATATAAATTGGCAGACTTTCTTGATGTTCAAGGCGCTTTTGACAATGTTATTTCCGAGATTCTTCTACATATGCAAGCCTCTATTGGATTTTCTCATAAACATATCTTTTCCGTAACGTTTCGTATGAATAACGTATGGGAGAAAAATGGTTACCACTGATTTTACAAACAACGCAATCCGGTTTATATTCGAAGGAGTCCTATAAATTGGAGTCCTCAGCCCGTTACGCTTTACTCTATATCTGTCTGAAAGTACATCAAAACTACCAAAATTATATAGTAACTTCACGGTTTACCGATGATGTTGCACTCTATATAACTCTCCATCTTCACGAAAAAACACAATAAAGACATTAGAAAAATCAATTTTGATCATAAGAGATAATCAAAAATCATTGAATCTAGTCTTTTGACCTAAAAAACGTTGCTGATCCACTTCAATAGAAACAAAATAGTGTCAGGTCCGACTCGCTAAAAGTCTTGGATATAACTCATGCGAATCAACGTAATTTCTGGGAATTATTTTGGATCAACAAATAACATTCGAGCGACACCTTAACTACGCTCTAAAAAGGATGTATCGGAGTAATGAATATTTTAAAATTCTTGTGTGGTGAGTTATGGGACTCAGATGAAGAATCATTACTTCTGCTATATAAAAAGTAGGTATGACTACACGGACTATGTTTTATTTATCTACTTCCCTACGCGCAAGATTTTGAGTTACTTACTATTGAAAATTACTCAATATACTAGGCCAACTATTTCTAACGTTTAGATCAGCATAACACTTAAGTAATGATATAAACTATCTCATGTTAAATCATTAACTTTGTAGAATATTGTGCATATACTTTTGTGATTCACTGTATAAGTCACTCGTTGAGGTTTTAGTAAGCGTAAATAAGAAAAAATAATCATTCCACGAACCCCAAACATCTGATTGTTTGGCAAAATACCTAATGTACGGCCGGTAGCTATACGTATATTTATATCCAGTTCATTATGGCAATTCGAGTTTGTATACAGAGGGGTAAAAAGTCTCACTTGTTATTGCAGCTCAAGGCTTTTATCAGTAAAGGAACCCGAGTGGATGGAAGTTTTTTGCTGTAAATCAATGCCTTTCGATTAAAATGAACATGTGCGCGTATGTTTATTACAACGTCGCCGGACTACAGCGATCTCGTTGCACTTTTAATATGCTGCACCAGATCGATACTTTTTTATTTGAAGAGCCATTTTATGCCGGAGGTCAAAAAATTTCCTTTAGTACTTTCATTATATATTCAGTTATTTTCTTTTTCCCAAACTCCCTTCATCTCTCTCTCTCTCTCTCTCCCTCTCTCTCTCTCTATATATATATATATATATATATATATATATATATATATATATATACATTTCTCATCAATTTCAACGCTGTCAAAAGCGCGATCAAATTATATATAACAACGCGACGGCGTTTAATTTTACTATACTATATATTTCTCCGCGCAAATTTTATTCAGAATAATGAAATTAATTATTTATAATGTGTATGTATATATATGTACTTTATCGATTTCAAAAATCATGACGTGTGCGTCCGAAGCTTTTAATTAATAACCTCGTATACTTCGTTTGACGCCAGTATGTGAAAACAAAAATCGAAAATACGTTCATTGATTTCTAGAGGAACCTGGGGCAAGCATCATTTCCTACGTGAATATATATATATATATATATATATATATATATATATAATATAATATAATATAATAATTGAAAGGTTATATATATTAGAAAACTTGCCGTATAATATTGATCAGCAACAGCACTAGTGCCAGCAACTCTTCGCGAGTACGCACATACACGCACATAAACACACGATTCCCGCTTGGTTACAAAAGCCACGTTTTAATTGATATTTCACCGTCGCCGGATAGCAGAAAGAAAAAATGAAGAAGAAAAGATTTTCCGCTCTACACTTATGTATACTCCTTCAACATTCGTACCGAGAGTGTAGACCACGCGCGATCAAAGGAACACGTCAAACTGATCAGGTATACGCCGAGTTTTATTCGCGATTTTTTTCTGAGTTTTACAATCTACTCCCCAGTTCTCTTACGCAGACACGCGCATACACACCCGTTTTTTTTATCTTCCTCGATTACTACCTCGTTACTATAATATCTCGGATGAGGGAGAGAAAGAGAGAGACAGACAGAGAGAGAGACAGAGAGAGAGAGAGAGAGAGAGAGAGAGAGAGAGAGAGAGAGAGAGAGAGAGCGAGAGAGAGAGAGTATGCCACGTTGAAAAGTGCTGAAAGACGGATGAGAACGAGTAAAGAAGAAAAATTATATACTTCGCGGCCCTTTGTATGAAAAAGAAGTTGATCCTTCTCCTCCCATCTCTCTTTTTCACTCTCTCCTCTCTCTCTCTCTCTCTCTCTCTCTCTCCCTCTCTCCCTTTCTCTCTCTCTCTCTTAGACTGACATTAATTTTCGCACATATCCTTTATAATGTCTCGAGTAAAAGCGCGCGAAAAGTCGATTATATAAATAGCACTACTGACCTGATGGAAATCTGGGTTAAGGGAGACCGCTTGAAAATTTATATAAGCAGTAGACGTGCTCGCGGACTTTCAATTCGCGGCACATTGAAATTCTGTATGCCTGTGTATGCGTGTACGCGCGCGAGCGCGCGCGCGTGTGTGTGTTTGTGTGTATAAAATTATCCAAAACTATAATAGAAAGTATATGGTTAGATGTATATAATGGAAAATTCGGCCGAACTTTTTAATTGTCATAATATGCTGCGCGCTGATTTAGAAATATATATATATATATATATATATATATATATATATATATATATATATATATATTATCTATATATATATCCAACGCGAAAGCTTGGAGATTCATTAAATTTAATTGATACCAGCGCGTAGCAAAGGAAATGATTAAATGGGCTTCCGATTACTCAATATAATTTAATTATTCGAAATTCGTTAATTTAAGCAGAATAGTTATTCTGGGCAAAATTCTCGGTACTATTTTTTAGGTTTTAAATTTAACGTTTTCAAATACTAAAGCTACATCACTATACTGTGCGACTATAACATATATTTAATCCATTAAGTTGTCAACTGGAAACTCTATTTACTATCGAATCGATCTTAAAAAGGTCAAAAAAGATATTTTTGATGTAAATATACCGAGCGTTCGATTTATGATGTTTGCATTTTGCAAAAAGTGCAGTACAAAAATTACATTTATTTACTTAATCGGAAGAAAACATGTAAGAATCTCAAATGACAAATTTTTATTTTCTTTGACATTTTCCAATCGAGCTCGTAACGTAATTTTTTTTTGTTCTATAAATAATTAATACTTTTTTTTATATAATTGATAGAATGAAACTGGTGGTCACTGCTGTCTAAACATATTTTATCATTTATATATCAGTCTTGACTGGTGTATTCAAAGAGAAACACCTAGACATTGTTGATTTAATTGTATTAATGTTTATTTAATCGGACCGAAACGTCGCAAAAATAAAATAAGTTTAGACAGCAGTGACCACCAGTTTCATTCTATTAATTATTTTAAAAACTAAAAAGCTGTCAATAGCATCACAAAAAGATATTAATTATGTTTTTGATATATCTAAATACAAGTGTCCAGTAACTTTTGAATGGTAATAGTAGGTTTGTGTGTAGAATATCCATATTTGATAAGTCCATTCTTGTATTAAACAGTAATCGATCATCTATTGGATTCTGAATTATTCGATGTACTAATTAAAAGATCGAGCCTAACTTAACATGTACAATACGAAAATGTTAAAAAAATTCACACATTGTAATGCAATATTATGGTAATAAGAATCAATTTAATAATTGATAGTATGATTATAGTCATGCAGAATAAGAGAAAGGGAATGGACGTCCGTGGACACCGAATGGATATATATATATATATATATATATATATATAGAGAGAGAGAGAGAGAGAGAGGGGGGGGGCTACGTATACGGATAGTTTCAGCTTGGCGGATACGGGCTGCGGGCCAATTTAATTGGAATTATCGATTAGTCAGCGGCTCTCGCGCGCGCAGTATCTCAATTATACCTGGCGAAGGTATATATCTTAATTGAAAGGTGGAAGAGAGCGAGAGAACTCTACTTTATTAATCGAGGATACAAGAAAAATTTGTTATCGCGAGAAATACAAGGGATTGCATCAAGAATGTAAAAATACAAAAAAATTCCCGACATTTTACTATATCTATGTGGCAATTTGCTGGGGCTAGAATTTACAATACACATACTATATTCTGATATATAACCCGAAATGTGTATTTTCAATGCTGGTTTTACAGCCCCATCTTCCTTCTCAAACTCTGTATATAGAATAAAAACAAATGGATTTAACGAACGCATATTGGCCTTCCGCATGGTCTAGAGCTTACAAATTTGATTATATATATATGGATATAGTCCCTATTAATTTTGTAAGCAGAGTCTAAAATTTCGTTATAAATATATGTGTATATAGGAGAAGCATGGTAAATTTTGTAAGGTTTTCTTTGTACTGCAAAGTCTGTGAATGTGCCCATCCACACACACACACACACACACACACACACACACACACACACATACAGATATATATATATATAATATTATTTCTATCCCCTTCGCTGCGTATGCAATTGATAATTTACCGAAGCTCGCGTACATTTTGAAATGCGTGTAAATATTACGTATGCGTATATAGATAGATGGATACATTTACGAGGTTTTACAATGGGAGGGGGGAGGTAGTGCATTATAACGGCTCGAGCGCGCGTGCCGAATTGCGCGGTGATCAAATCCGCGCCGCGCGCCAACCGTCGTTTGAAATTTAATCTACTTACACGACCGCACATAGGGCGCTCTAATTTATGAAAAGCTCTGGCAAATATTGACCGTTGTTCGTTTTCTGGCTGCTTTCGAGCTTAAAATTTTTATTATATATATATTTGTGTACGTGTTGCTTGATTTTTGAATCATAAAAGAACAATATTCTTATATTCTTTGGTTTATATAAATTTAACTTTATTTTGAAATTTGAACTTATAAAGCAAATACTTTTAAATTAGTTAATATGAGGCTGTTTTTTAGTTGGATTTATTTCATTATTTCAATACACGTTTCAATTCAAGAGCTATGTTCCATTTGCTATTGTTCATTGTCGTTTGAGAACTATATATTTGACAAACTGTCCTTGAAGAATAGCTTATTTAAAAAAAAAAATCTATTTATCTATTTTGAAACGTCAGTTATTAGAAAATGACAACTTATGAAATGAATTGATACTGGCAATATCAATTGTTTTCAATTGATATGCCAAATGATTTAGGATATGTAATTAAATGAAAATATTATATACTGAGTGAAATTATGTTTCTGATTGAAATTTTCGATTATTTCAAATAAACTTCAAACGTGAAACGGGTATCATATGTATTTTACCATTTTTCATCAACACGCTTTCTCGTGGGCAATTTTGAAATAAATGTTTCATGCCATTTTATTGGTATGTTATTCTTTCAGATTTTGAAGTTATTATAATGAAAACACCCATCAAAATATATTAATAGATTACGATTACCAACCGCATTATATGTAGGAAACGTTCCACGATTTATAACAGAAAACGAACTCTTTTTTTACGAACGGTATTATGTATAGTCGATGCTCAAAGAAGAAAAAAACGAATAATAAAAAAATAAATCTCCTTTAGTCGGAAAAAAGAAACTCTTGTTCAAGCCTACATTATAACACTTGATGCGCGACGATTCGTGTCTCCCTTCCCCTCCCATCAGTTACATATTATATCCTTCTTCGTTTCGCACACGACGTTTCCCGTTTCTCAAGTATCGCGATCTATATATATATATATATATATATATATATATATATATATATATATATATATATATATATATATATAGTTGAAAGTAGAAGCGTCGACGTATAATACATCCCGCGCCTCTCGGAAAATTGATATCCATCGACAGTGAATAAATAGAAAAGGCGAGTCGGCACGACGAAGAGAGACGGGGGGAGGGCGCGCGGCCGAGGGAAGTAGGGGAAAAAATCATCATCGCCTCCAACCCCTTCCACCCTCCAACGCCACAGCGTGGAAGAGGGCGCGTCAGCTCGCTCGGGAACGGGAACTGAAAAGGGGGAACGCGCGTTTCGATGCAGACGCGCGATTTGGCCCGCGGTTCTCCCTCGTCCCTGTATGCGAAAACCGAGAGCAACGCGGGACAGGGGCCAGGAGGGGGAGGGGGTGAGGTGCGGACCGATCACGTTTCCGGCTGTAACACGCGCGCGCTATCCTTCGAAAAGTACGGAATATAACCGCGCGTCACGGGCGCCCGTCTGTATTATTATCATCGACCCCCCAACCCCGGTACGCCCCGCGAAGACGTCGCGTCGCCTCCTGCCCGCCCGTCGGCATCAACGGACTTTTGTCGATGTAGCTGTTATATCAGCCGGAGGATTGGCAGCGCGCTGCGCCAACCCCGATGCCCTACCTCTCCTCCTCCTCCTCCTCCTCCTCCTCTCCTCTTCGTCTCACTCCAGCGGACCGAATATTATATGGTAATGGTGCATTACCGAACACCGCGGGGCTACTACTACTACTACTACTTCTATTACTACTACTATTGCTGCTGCTACTGTTGCGATGATAACGCTGGAATCGGCGAGGATGCGGTGGATTCCTCCTGTCCGTCTGATGGACTGTGGAAAATGGAGGCGGTAATAATTATTATTCAGGAAGCGTTCGCGTTGAGCTTGAGATTTCAGATTCACGCTGAAGGATAAGGCGAATAGCTTGGTTGTTTGATAAAGAAAAAGATTTCGATTACAGTCTAGTGTTTTCATAGATTTTAAAATTGATAAGTACGGGGATATTAACTGGGAGGTGGATTTTAAAATTATTAGAATTCAATATGTAAGACGTGTCCCAAATCTGATTGTTCAGACTGGCCGATCGATAATAAGCGATAAAAATTGTATACAAAAGTTATATAAATTTTGAATATTATCAAATAGTTTTTGCGTTACGTGTGAATATTGATCAGTTAATGGGCAAACGGTAATTCAATTAGGTTTCGAGAGACATCAAAATGAAGATGTGTAAAAACTTTCAATGTATTCTGAAGAAGAACTGGTTGGGTCTCCGGATCGTGTCAAGAAGTGGTTTAGTTGCTGAATTGAAAATAATTGATTCATAAATCGATGAGAGGTAATGCTATCACGACATCGGTAAACAACTACTGGTGTCCTTCTCGATCTCTGGACCCTCCCATTATTCTTCAGATTACGTTCAAAGTCTCCCTTCATTTTCCATATCCCTCGATGCACGGCCGAATTAGCGTTTGATCATTGGCTGATGAACAATGGCAAGTAGCATAAAAATTATTTGAAACTTTTTAAAATTCACGTAGCCTTTATATATAGATTATCCTGTGCATTACCGATTCGGCAATAAAATCGGCTTGAAATGGATTTCCAAAAAGTTTTGCTTATCGAAAAAAGTGAGAATATTTTCGTATGATTTAGACACTTTTACCACTGCTGTACGCTAAAAGTATAGATACCTTCACACGATTTCAGCCAAGAATCTCATCGTAATAATAATAATAATGATAATAATAATAATAATAATCTTAGTATAAAAAAAATGTTGATTTTTAAATTACTTTCTTTTTCTCGCAAGTACATTTGTTCAGGATTTCCTTCTTTCGTTCATATGATAGTAAAACATTGGCACTGCTACATTTCGACTAAGATGAGATAGTCGGACCTATAAGTCCAGCAAGTGTCTATAAAGGAACCGAACAGAATACAACAGATTTTTCAATTACCTGATTAAATTTTGTTTGAACAGTGGAAATATCAGATGCATCGATTGAAGTCATTATAAAGTTGCTAGTATAGTAAGACTCGGTTGTTTAAATTAAGATTAAGTTGTTTTAAACTCTTCATATTTTTCAGTAAAAATTTCTTGGAAATTCGGTAACATTCAAATAGAAATTGATAGAAATTATTTGAACTCAGGAAAAAGGGAGAAGTTAAAATATATTTAAAATGCTCTTAAGGAAAAATTCTATATCTATTCTGTTCAGCCTATTCTGTACCCATTAATGCATACTTATTTGGTACGTATAATATATTTATTACATTTAAGGATTTCGTAATTCAGTATCTTCTTCTGTTAGGTCATATTAATTGCTCCTTTGATTTTTCTACTAACTAATTATGATAAATGTCACTTGAAAATTTAAGCAGTCTTGTACGACAAAAAATTCTGAATACAGTGCTCGAATTTGATACTTCTTTTGCTGAGTAGAATTTATTAACAAAGACAAGCTATGGAATTTGGATGTCAGATTTGATTCAAACTAATCGGGTCTCTCTATTTAGATCATAAATAAACCCTGCAAAGTTTTAAGACATAAAATTCTCTCTTTCTAAAGTTATGATACTTTTTTCTTGCAATAATTATTTTGAACTCTTAATTAAATTATATATACTAAGTAGTCTTCAGATTTTTTTACAGACATCCTTACTTTCTGCAAAATCAGCACCAAAATAAAAGAATGTAACGAAAAAAATTTTTTCTAGCTTCATCATATATGCGATAGAAATAGAAAAAAGTCTTAATTTGCAAGTAAGTACATGTTATATTTGGGAACTGGGAGAGCGCTGAGTCCTAAGACTTTACAGTATTCATTGTCAAGTAATCACAGTTACCTCCCGCAATCTGGACCAAATTAATTACCAAATATCCTTTTCTTGTAAATACTTAAATTTAAATCATCAATAAAATGATATATAATAAATTATAGAAAACAATAATGTATTAACTATAATAACTATAGAAGAGACGGGTAGTAAGAAATTTGAAATGAAAATCGAAAAATATCGAATTCACGGAAATCTAAAGTATTCTATTTATATGCAATAAGTTCTCAATATTCATTGAAAATAGATTAAAATTGTTTTAGAGTAAAAGCCAATAAAAATGTTCGAACGAGTATAAATGGAAGGAGTATAAATCGAAGGAGTATAGATGTATACAATGCCAGCCATCAGAAATCTTGCAATATTCAAATGGAAATAGTCTTCTGAAAGTATTTCTCCAAATATGTTTTATGAGAATAAACAAACAAGTTTGACGACCTACAAAAAAGGCAAAATATACATTTCGTATATGAAATATGATCGATGGTCGGATTTGTTCATTGCACGCCTGACCATCCCAGCATTTTTCCACCATGTGCTACTGGTTGAAGTTATGCATTACCATTCTCTGTTTATTTATCAACACATGCAGGTGTACCCAAGACAGTTTCAAAACATAAATGTCTTTTAACGGAAGCTGATATGAGCAAGATCTTTATATTAACGGGGCTAACGGCAGTCCCATACTGGGTGATACCGTCAGAACGATGCGTTATCGCAAGCGGTAAGTACAAAGCTCCGCGTTTCGCGGATTGCGCAACTATATGCCGCGGCAACTAAAAATAGGGCACTGCAGTTGGTGTATATAAATATTATAAGCGGCCGGTATAAGCGCGATTAGTCGTCAATACAGCGGGAGGAAAATTTGTGCGAAAATTTTGCGTACGCGATGTCGGTAAGTTATCGGGGGCCGGTAAAGCCGAATCAACGATCCAAGGTGATTTCCGTTTTACCGACAAAAAGTTCCTAGTTTTCATTTAATGACGGTCGATCGCGACAGGGGCACGCTTTTATGCTACATACATAACATGTTCAGTGGCATCTGATGAAGTAGTTGGTATTTTACAGGACCTTGAAACATTTATATGAAAGTATACACATTTCACATACGAGAAGGGAAAGGGGATAATCCAACTTATGTATATAGTTCTGCAATCTATCAATTCATATACTCCGCGTTCCCGTTTTAAAATGACCAATATAATACAACCTCAAGCGGAACCGCATACTGTTCTAAAACTAATATTCTCTTTATTATTTCCAGATTTTCTTTTTATCAGAGTTAGGCCCACTTTTCTTTCTTTTTCTATAATTAGGCACATAATAATCAAGATTGATGGATTTAAAAGAAACGAAGAGGAAGGTACTTTTGAAATTGTGCGTGCCTGTATGCATATGCATGTCTGCATGCGCATGTGCGTGAGCGCGCGCACGCGCTGATGGTGTGTGTGTGTGTGTGTGTGTGTGTGTGTGTGTGTGTGTGTGTGAGGAAATTAATATGGACTCATAATGCATGCTAATCTGTGACATTGTTCGAATAATTATGGAACCAAATGAGGCTAAAAAAGAAAAAAATTGCTACACAAAGAGAAATATATGTTCGAGCAGTGATTTTATTTTTGCAAAATATTATAAGCAAAAATATATAAAGATATACATATACATCTATATATATTTAATCATATGATTGTACATTATACAAATATATAGCGCTAAATTCTTAAAATATATATATATATATACCATCACCATACCCACTCCATTATCTACTGTTAAACTCTTACACCTTTAATTTTGTTACTCTATATATGTTATACTAATTAATTAATGTTAATTACTCTTATACATTCGAGCAGAAAATATACTATGCTAAAGTAAAGTGTATAATAACTATAATAACTACTACATTCACTGCTATTCATACCATATAATTTAAAGCATCGGATTCATTCCGATTAAATTATATTCTAACTACTCTAAAGTGTCGTTAAATGTATATATATATATATATATATATATATATATATATATATATATATATATATATATATATATTGATCCAATAAGCCAACTGTTTAGTATAGGTATATGTGAATTCCAGACGATCAGCGCATACATCAAACCAGGTCCTCCGGAAATTCGCGGGTTTATACGACCTACATATACGATAATATCCAATACAAAATTACATCTTGATTTCACTTCACTTTTTCCCTCTGTCATCTTTCTTTCTCTTTCTCTCTCTCTCTCTCTCTGTCTCTCTCTCTCTCTCTCTCTCTCTCTTTCTCTCTCTCCATCTTTCTCTATCTCTCTCTGTCTCTTTCTCCCTCCCTCTTTCTCTATATTTCCCTTTTCGAAAGTAAATGCATCATTACACACTATATATATATATATATATATATATATATATATATATATATATATATGCGCACGCATAACAGCCATAAAATTACGAAGATACACGCAACAGCGGCAGCTTCACTCGAACACGGCGCGCCTCGCCGCCCTGCTACCGCAAGGATTGGCGCGCGTGTCTTTTACGAGAGGGAATAAAGGCAAAGCGAAAGAGAGAAAGAGAAAGAGCAAAGTAGGGAAAGAAGGGAGAGTGAGGCAGTGATGTGAGAGACAGATAGCGAGAGAGAGAGAGAGAGAGAGAGAGAGAGAGAGAGAGAGAGAAAGCTAAACAGAAGCTGAAGAGATGGAGACGACGACAGCTATCACGAAGACGGTGGATGGACGCGCCGCCAGAGAGAATAGAGAGCTGAGCAAGCAGCAGAGCCCATGAGACGCTCCAGGGATATATGGGTGAATCGGGTACTGGGAGTACACGCGCATCAGTGCGCATTATTCATACGCACACACACACGCGCGCGCGCGCGGGAGCGCGCAGCATATATATATATATTGAATACCACACGAGCGTGCTGTACAGCGCATATTACTTATTATATATATATATATATATATATATATATATATATATATATATATATATATATATCGTTATTCCGGCACGCCTCGCTCGTCGAGCTCGTATACTATACGTTTAAAGTACAAACACGCACGTGTGTCTAATTTTGTGTGCGTGCGTATGTACGCATGCACGTGTGCCTGCCTATACATATATATATACAGCACATTTGCACGTGTGCCTCCGACTTGACAAATAAAGCGAAACTTCTCTATGTGTACAGTACCTTACGGAGATGCCCACATATAGAAGAGCAGAGAAAAATAGAGGTGGAAGGAGAGAAGCGTCGCGAGTTCGTCCTCGTCCACCCGGTCGACGGTCGGAACGCGGGGGAGGGGAAGGGAACAGGTTGCTCGGCATCGCCGAGCACGAACTTGTGCGCGCGCTTTTTCCCGTATAGCGTCTCGAAATATATATATATATATATATATATATATATATATATATATATATAAACACACACATATGTCTGTGCGTGTATATATGTGTCTGATTAAAAATGCGACTGCGTCTCCTTAGGGACAGAGGGGCAGAGAAAAAAGGGGGAGGGGATAAGGGCGCAGTTATATGCCGTGCGAGAACTCGCGGAATAGGCAAAAAGACCGGCGCGGATTAATTTCACGACTCGTCGACCGGGAAGATTATGCGAACAAGGCTATATGGCTCGGCTGATAAGACAGTCTCTCCTCCTTTGATATATATATATATATATATATATATATATATATATATAATATATACGCGCACATACACACATGCAAGTGCGGTCACGCATTCAGGCACATACACGCACACACAGATGTGCGTGGTTAAAGCCGAATGAAGAGGGGCATTATTCGGAGTGGGGGCGATTCGTTCTACGCAGCCATTAAGGGTAAAACGCGCGCGATATTCATACAGGGTGTCCCAGATGAAATAAGTGCTCACATTAGCAGATCTTTAATTAACGATATTTATTGCAGACACGGACGAATGCGGCTGGTAAACCAGCCTCAAGGTACGCCATCGATAGAATGCTGGCTTTAATTTACGTAATTAAATTGAAATATTAAAAAAGAAGTATATGTAAAAATGCATTAACTCGATCCACGTAAAAAAAGAAAGAAGATCTTATTGGTAATTTGTTCTTAAGCTTTAATAATAATTGTGAATTTGTCTATACATAAAGATTAACGGTATGCTCGAATTGGTCGTTAAATTATCTCTTCAAAATTCACGACTATACTAAATTTTCGTGTTATAATTTATTTACATTTAGTAAATAATTAATATACAATTCTTGTATGTATATAATATTCTTTTTATTCTAAAAAGTATACGTAGTTAGTCAGTCCGATATCTCATCTAGTTGGTCTTAAGAGTTAATGTCAATGTTCCGATAATCAAATGGCTCGCTTTTACGACTACGTCCGTCATAAGGAGCTCCAAAAGTCACAGGTGGTTTCCAATATATTTAACAAATACTTTATAAAGTTGCGTAACAAGCTGCTAAGTCAAAATTTTCCTTCCGTTTTATCATCGGCGAGACTTTAATTCCGATTGACTTTTGGAAATGAAAGAAAGACGCGATATTACGGTGATTTTCAGCGATATGGCTATAATGTTAAAAAAAATTGAACATTGCCATATCGTGCAATTTCCTGTATTTTTTCACCTCATACCGAGAATCCGATAAAGCCTTATAGACAGAGTAGAAACATTTGTTTAAAAAAACACTTTAGCGACGGGTTAGTTAAGTTCAATATATATATATATATATATATATATATATATATATATATATGTACATAATATAATGAACGATCAGTGGCCATTTCGTTACGTCTACAGATTATCTGCCTATGTAGGTGTGCACTTATAACCGAGACACCCAGTACGCTGAATTCACACTTTGGACTGGAGTGTGCAACTCATGCGGTGGATTCGGCGGCGGAGGGGGAGGCACTTTTTGTTTCCAGCCCCTCTCCTCTCCGCTCTAGGCTCGTCATTGTATCGACCCGGTCTTTATGCTGCCATATATATATATATATATATATATATATATATATATATATATATATATACAGGTGACGAGGACCTTTATGCGCGATATTAGGGATCAAATGAGCCGTATAGCCGACGAAGCCGTACCGACATTGTAAGCAATCGATGCTCGTCATGAACACTTCTGCCTGTGCAAGAGTTTCGATGCAATGTATTAGTAATCGTTATTATGAATGGCTCAATTGGCCAAGCGATTAATTCCATTTAAAGCAAAATTTCCAGAAATTCGAGGAAACGTTGTTTACATCGTTTTAATTTAAAGATCCTTATATTAATAATATATATAGAATTCTGTATAGAATAAAATTATAGAATAAAATATCGAATTTTGTATAGAAAATATTTATGAAACATAAGAAACTTTTTTGCTTTCGTGAATTCTAAATCGCCTCTTTAGGATACTTAAGGATGAGTCCCAATGATGAAACTTGTGTCAATCCTATTGTGATAGAGAGCAAAAATTGAGATAGAAATATAGAGGCTAAAAATTTAGCAAAATCGAAATTCGATGTCGAGAGCTTCAAAATCACATAAATTTTCAGCAAAAGAAAATCCATAAAGTTAAAATATTACAATATTGAATATATTGAATGCAATGTAAAATTGAATATCTCTTAGAAGAAATAATCTATATTAGTGTGACCTCAACAACGTTTGTGAAAGGCAGCAATTTAAAGTTGTTGTTTGTTGTTCATGAAAATATACTACATAACCTTAAAAATACTCAAAATATGCTTTCGTAAAGACATCTTACAGTAAAAACATCTCCAAATTAGCAATGATTTATATCGGATCAAACGGAATTAATTCGATTATCGTCTACAGTAATTTTCTTTTGTTCGATTTTCATTTACAGTGAACAATAAAAGATGAATTATATAAACCGGAGGAAATTAATGTAGTATATGTTTTAGTAATAAAATTAAAGAAATTAATATAGTCGCTCTGGCAAAGGAACCGCTCGTATTATAATTATATTCGGAATATTGTATACACAGGAAACAACTCAGGCTACTGCGGTGCGCGAAAGAATTAGCTCCGGCTTATATTAACAATTTCCGCTCCCCCACCCCCCGCGGATACAAGATAATTCAAGATATAAAGTGTTATAATTGAGCTGGCTTATTATTCTCTTTTTTTCCTATTTACCGACTACATAATCATTACACAGTCTTCTCACAACGCTTTCCCCCTATACCGGAATATTATAATAACGAGACGTCCGTACTATATATATATATATATATATATATATATATATATATATATATATATTTAAATTATTTATGGCACATATAAGTTACGGATATTAAAATAAGTGCACTATATATATATATATATATATATATATATATATATATATATATATATATATATATAACTATAGGTAGCGCGTATAATAGAGGTAAATAAGTGAAAGTCCTCTTTTTGCATGTGGACAGAGCCAGAGATGAAGTATAGCTTAAATTACAATATATTTCATTACTTATTACTAAAGTTTAATGGGCCAAAGCGCAAGTACAAAGTAATTCGCCTTTGTTTCAAGCTTATATCCAGTATCAGCGACGTTACGGTCGAGTGTAAAAAAAAAATTAGACAATGGAAGACAGAAGACATCGAAGAGGTAAAACTTGTATATGTATGTGTATATATATATATATATATATATATATATATATACATATATATATATATATACATAATATGTAGATACAAGAGCCTACGGCTCCGTTCGAAATAGAACTAGGACGTGTAAAAGATTGTTTTTTTCTTCTTCTATTTATCTTCTTCAATAATTCATTTATATTCAAAGGGTACTAAATGAATTATAATGAAATGCAGCGATGATGCTCTTTATATAATATATATATATATATATATATATATATATATATATATATATATATATTGATATTAATTATATATTTAAATAGAGCAATCGATAACAACAGGAATACATATATGTATACGAATAAATCGCTAGAGCAGCAGAATTGCCGCCGTGTCGGCTGTTATCCTAAAATGGCCGTCGATCGTAAATTTGCACGCCCAGCAGAAATTCAAATTGGGATTAATATCGGGCGAGAGCGTCGGAAAAGCTTCCAGGCCAAGGAAGCGAGGTCCCGTACAATTGATATATAAAATTTCTTACGTTTGCAAAATACTACATGTATATAAATATATCTTATATATAAAATCGTACTTGAATTAAAGAAAAATTATATTTAAAAACAATATGCAGTTATGGAAGAACTCGGTATTAAAATATTCAAATATGCAGAATAATAATTGCATTCAAGTTAAATAATTTGAAAGGAGTTTCTCTACTTATATACTTAATTAACGAGAACTAAAAGATTATTTGGGTAACATGACAAAACTTAATTTTTTTTAATCGAAGGCAAAGTATGTTTTTCTCGATTAAAAAAAAAAAAAACAAGATGAGAAAAAGGGCACGTGTACAAAGACTACGCATAACAGTACAGATATATACACTGTCTTAAATTATATCAGTGAAATTTTTATAGATATGCTCGGTGGCTTGTTTTTTTACTGAAATTAGTGCTTGCCATTGCTACAGTGTCAATATAAATTCAATTTCCCGAGTCCCTTGGATAAGGCAAAAATTTTGAGAAGCTAATATTCTTTAACTTTGAATTAGTGAAAATCACCTCACTGCTAAAAACGAGTGAAATATCAACGACAAAATCAGTTAATATTCCACTGATAGACGGTATGATTTAATTTGTATTACGCAAAAGTAGAATATTTATATATTTATTATATTTCGTTGTCTTTTAAGTTGTGAGTCAATTTTCACTAATACAAAATTTAGAGAATAATCTCAAGAAAATCATTACAGTATATAAAAAGGTGGGGACCATTCGCGATGAGTTCAAAGATTCGTTTAAACTCTCAAGAATGTGCAAAATCAATGTTAAAAATGAGATATTCGAAAAATTATGTGAATTCACTTTGTCATTGATCTTACATTAAATTACAAAAAAAACTTGAAATATGTTATGAATATTACATATAAAATTTATCGTTCTGCAAAAAATAGCCACTACATGAGCATTAATGTTCTAATAATTAATGTTTTATTAATAAAGCAGAGAGCTTTCCAAGGCACTAATTTAATGAATAATTATTTACTGATTCTCAGAGGCCTACTTTGCACTATTTCAATCAGTATTCTTCTAACAACTGGTGTGTTCATATGCCCTGATTTATTTTTAGACAGTATATATAAATGCAATACATGTAAATGCATATATAATGAAAATACAGTCTTTCTGCTAATCAAATATAAATCTTATCATCGTATTCTAGTGCTAATCTAATTATAAATGCCAGTATTACGTGCATTCTCAAGACTAATGTGTTCTCTCTAAATTTGAATCAGTAATAATCGGCCCACTTCTAAAAAATTTTCTCTAATAAATCCGTGCGTATATTCACACTTGTTTGACGGCGTGTGATTTTTATTTTCCCTCGAAAATAAATGGAATTTTCATTGATTAGTAGAAAATTCACAATTCTTATCAGTGGGGAGGGGGCGATTTTCACTAATTCATATTAAGAGAGTGTGCTATAGAGAAAAGTATATCAGCAAGTGAGTGAGAGTGTCAGTGAGCGAATGAGCAAATGAGTGAGTGAGTGAACGAGTAAGTGAGAGTGAGAAAGAGAGTCAGAGAGAGACTTTGGAGTAATCTGGAAAAATTTGGAAAAATTTGGAAAAAACAGTCACGCAACGGCACACAGATAAAAATTCCATCGGACTTATTGCGTTACAGAATATTACATGACTATATAGATATTGTATAAAACAATGAAAAAAGTATATTTATATAGATATACCTCTAGCTGGCTTTAATGTATAATAATAATAATAATAATAATAATAATAATAATAATGACGACAGTAAATATTGGTAAATATTATAATTGGATCGCCGGCCTCTGTCCGCGCGCGCCGAACGGCGAGGGTCCCACTCTACCATTATCCCCGCTATCCTCTGGGACCGGCCGTCTCCCGTCCCCGCACCGCGCCCACTCACCGCCAGCAGCACCCGCCCTTAAACCAGCCACTACTACGATCTCTTACCGCGGACGTCGTGCCCTGGAGCGCGCCGGGCGGCGACCTCTTCGGCGGCCCCCCGTCGACGACGCCACCGTCGCCCGGCGCCCCCGCACGGGGAGGCCCGGGGGAGAGGCCGCCCTGCCGCTGGAGCCCGAGGCCGGACAGGGCCGCGGAGCAGCACTCGCCCGGGCACCGTTGGCCGCCCTCGCTGGCCGGGCAGCACCGAGCGGCCCCGCCGCGCTCTCTCAGCACCTCGCTGGTGGTGGTGGTGGTCGTGGTGGTCGTCGTCGTCGTCGTCGTCGTCATCGGGATCGGTGTCGCCCGCGCGGCGGCGGCGGCGGCGGCGGCGGCGGCTGCCGCGGTTCCGCTGTTCCCGCTGACGTTGGTCGTGTAGCCCTGGTCGGAGCTCGCGTTCGAGTTGGGCCTCGAGGAATTTTCGTCGGAGCTGCAGTTCTCGAAGGGCTTCTGGATCAGCTTCTTGCGCTGCAGCACGCCGAGCGGCTCCCAGACCTCGCTCGTCGTCGACGAGTAGCAGTTGTTCTCCTTCGTCTCGTTGCTGCGCTCGTCCACGATTTTGCCGCCGCGGGACACGGTCACCTCCTCCTTGGTCACCTTGGAGGACTTGACGTTGAGGGAGGTCTCCAGGCGGACGGGTACCCTGTGTTTTTTTTTTGTTTTTTTTTTTTTTTGCGTTCCGTGTAGTTGACGAGGAAGAAATAAAGAAAATTGTATGGTTAGTTCGAGAAAGTTCAGTTTCTTTTTTTTAGAGATGTATACACTGTCGATAATTTCTGTATATAAAATGACGGAAATCTTACGGCAAAAAGGAATTTCTTTTGGCTATATTTAAATTTACAGTTGAGAAGATAGTAAAATCGATTTTTAGACATCGAGTAAAAAGAATCTGTTATAAATAAAATTATATATCTCGATACTAAAGTATTACAAATTTGAATCAATCGTGCCCACCGTACGGAATTGTGAACGGTTTTGAAATGTTAATTATAATTTTATTGCGAAAGGAATTCCCGTAAGGCACAACGGATCTACTTGAAATTATGCTGTAATATAGAATAGACACGAATAAAGAAAATTATTGACTAAATTTTGCGACAGCTTAAATATAATGTACAAAAATCGTTTTAACTTTAACTTTAACCGAATCCGTATAAAGCAGCGGTCAAAATCTCAATGAAAAAATACTCGAAAAGAAAAATAAGTATTTATTACAATAATTCAAAAATATTTCTCATTATATTTCACTCCTTTCCAATATCTTCTCATTGATTTTTCATGTTGCATGTGCAATTGAAACAAATTAAAGCTACGTTAAATTGGATTTTTTCAGTTAATTAGTAAGAAATTTTCAACAGTGCAGGATATTCTATCGGGTTAAATTTTTTAGATATAACGAACTTACGAATCTAAAGCAATAATTTGTCCAGTAAATTTTTTTTAAATACATTTTTTAAGCTACCTTTATATTTTGTTTAGGCACGTATTAATAAAAGAAATCAATCGACGATCTGTCAATTTTATTGACTGACGCATTAGACGGTAATAAAATAAACTTCTGAGAAAATATTTGAAAATTTTTAAAATTTACGTAATTTTTTTATCGTCGACGTAAAACTTGAGCAAACATTTAAAAATGATCAAACGCTACTTTAGATTATAACGCACTATATTATAACTATAATTAATTGACTATATCAGGTTAGCGAGCGCAATGTGGAAGCGTACCAGATAACATATTGAATTTCACGTATACACCGTGTCCGATAACATTGTGCAGACAAGTATATGCAATATTTGTAATCTATATTTTATTTTTCTTCTTTTCGATTTATGGCTTCCATGTAATTTACATTACTCTTTCATGCATGCATACATATATACACACACAAAACGCACGAGCGCATCATTGTTTCTGCAGGAGATCGACGAGTCGACCGATCGATCCTCGAACCTTTATCGATCGCGCGAAGCGCATCGGCCACTCCGCGCGTATAAACACGCGTACGCGCAGACGTAGGCGCGCAAACGTCGAGAGCGCCCCCGCGTATTTATTGCAACGGGCCATGGGAGAAAGGCCAGACGATATGCGCGGGAGCAAAAATCCCGGGAGCAGTCGCTGACTAAATTTAGTAACGGGCCGCCTTGATTTACGAAGCTCGCCGCGCAGATGCTTCGCCCTCTAGGCGCGCGTGCGCATTTTTCAATTTTCGCGCACACACATGTATATATATATATATGTATATATATGAATTTACGTACCGCGGACGGATTCCATAGCCGTCGACGAGGCGGTCCGCGCGAGGCCTGCGATATTTCGATGAAACATTAATCATGCGGAACGCGCGCGCTCGGGGGAGGCCGCGGGGGAAGAGACGAAAAAAATTTTAAAACAAAAAAATAATAAAACCGCTTGGTTGAGTCTCTCTGCCGATAGACAGACAGCTCGTGACCCAGATATTCGCTCCTTTCAAAGGAGACGCGTCTGAATTTTTTTCGAGAATTTGATTATTGCAGCGTTCCGTATCGCTGATAAGGAAGAGCGCGGTGTCAGTTTCGTTATATATATATATATATATATATATATATATATATATATATATATATATATGCAAGGATATGCAATTTTTAATTTTAGAAAAAAGCAAGGAGATCGTTCTTTGCGATATCAATGGGACTATAACGGAATGAATGACCGAGTTTTCGATCGAAAGCCTTAATAAAGCTTGGAGAAGATACGGCTTATTTACTAGTATTATTTTTCAGAAGGTACCCACATTCAGTACTACGTTTCAAAGAACTTGCATCTATTTTCCGATCTTTTTTTTAACCGTCTTCGAACCGATTATCATCGTTGAACCGATAATGCATTTCCCGATTAACATTGACGATTTAAGCAAAAAAATATGCAATTAAAGAACTGGAAAAAGAAACAGGCAAATACAAACGCTTCGGAAAATCAAAGGATTTATTTGAATGGTTTGAAATATGACTTTTTAAAAAGAAATTTAAATAATATAACACGTCTAGAGTCTGGAAGTACTTTGAACGGTATTATCATACAATCTTCAAGAATGTACCAATAGGGGTTACAAGCATAAAACAGACCTCACGAACCGAGAATTGATTTTGTTAAAACACCCTGTTTTTGCCGACTGATTGGTCTCTTGAGTTTTTCTTTTTTCATCGACTGATCATCCTGCATAATTCGTGATCTACGAAATAAAAGTATTCGCGTCGTGCTCAACTTCCTGCTTCTCTAGTTGAATCAGTTTTCCTGTCACCTAAATCCATTTATAACTTAGCACGGCAGCTAATACGTGCGCATTTTTTTAATAAAAGAAAGCCTTTCAGTTTACTCTCCAATTGTTAACTTTCTTGGCTGTTAAACAAATCAAACCAAGCTTCTTTCGTCCAAATTCTTATAAGTTGTATAGACTGGCCAAGGAATAAAACGTTATTATTCAGGTTTCGATAAATAAACATCGTTAGTAAAAAATATAAAATATTCCTGATGATTGACGTATTTCTATGCTTATGAAAATTTTAAACTTGCCCGCGGTCTAATACTAGCGCTCCCCCACTACTTATATAACGTATTTTTCTCACTGTCTATTCTACTAAATTGAACCGTTCGCTGTTTTATTTCCTCTCATTCGAATTAATGAGAAATAAAATTTTATTCTTCACATTTTTCCCAACTATCCTATGAATTTTAAGCAGTATAGGTAGAAATTAAAGATCTTGTTCGAGAAAAAACATGGCATAAGACTATTTTGTTACTAGGATATCAACATTTTTTCAATTATCACATTTCTCCTCGCTCGTGAAGCCGCCGATCATATCGATACTTTATATATATATTGTCAGTTTTGAATTCTGACCGATTTTACAAAGCAGCGAGAATTCACGAAGACGCGAGTATCGACGGGCAATTATGAGCCTCTTTTCTTTTCCTTTTTTTTCTTCAAGTGGACCGTTGCCCGAATACAAACTGAATTGGCGGTCGGCACCATTTATCACTGCACAAATGAGTTTAAACGTGACCGCGCCAGCGCCGCGGACGCCGCGCTCTTTCACTACGCCCAATTGGGGTTACCAATGCGTAACGAAGTGCACGACTAATTTCCAAGAATTCGCGATATCGCGGCGGAAGATCGTCGTACATTTCTAGACGCGAGTATTTCTAGTCACGAGATTATTTGAAAATGGGTAAGACAGGGTTCGATTTTTATTGCAGCGGGCTGCTTTAGCTTCCGAATTGTCCATTGATGGAGAAGCGACCGAGTCCTCTTTTAGAGGGCAAGTGCACCTAGTCGCGCACTGCGTGCGTTGTCGGCCTTTAAATTACATCGCCGCCCAGCCACTCTATTCGACCTCGGATTCGGCCAGGCGTGCGACCCTTTTCACATTCGAAAAATCTCCAAATACGGGGATTGCCGAGAAGAAATTGCCAAGCGGTCATCATTTGTATACCGTAAACGAGTATCTGTACGCCAACGCGGACTAGTTTATTTTTCCGGAGTAGCAGACAAATAATGGGAATCAGGTTGAACTATAAATCCACGTTTCGAGCTCAAGGATAAGTCATCGCACCTGCTTGCTAAATAAGTTTTTTCCATTTTGCAAAAAAAAAAACAAGAAGAAAACAGGCCATTTTCTATAATTTTTATGAAAACCATTATCGTACATCCATCCCAATAGCTTCCCTCTTTTTGCGGCTCCCTTGCCCGCGCGGCCCGACCGATATTGTATATATATAGATATATATATATAGATATATAGAAAACTCTCGAGTTGCCGAAGAGATTTCATCTCGTTATAATAGAGAGGGGAGAGCCCATGCAGCCGCGCCGTCAAGGACCGGTGACAGCGCGTTGTGCGCCTATACGTATATACCTCCTCCCCTCACTCTCTCTCTCACCCTCTCTCTCTCTCTCTCTCTCTCTCGCCCCTTACCGTCGCCCGTGTAACACCCCGACATCGTGCGCCACCCTCGCGCGCGGATGCACGTCGTTATTATTGAAACGTCGAACGTCGCCTATCTATATAGACGAGCTCGCAGATGCGAAATGAGTCGTCGCCTCTGTATAACACAGGCGTACGGGCACGCGCGCGCGCACACACACACACACACACACACACACACACAGGAACACAAATCTATATATAATACCATTGTGAAAGAGCGGTATATACACTGAACTACCACGTAGATTTCGAGCGCGATGCTCGGACAGACGGGATTTTCGGTCGAGCGAATTTTGCGGAAAGGAAAATAAATCCTGATGCGTGTATATGTATATATATATATATATATATATATATATATATATATATATATATATATAAAGATAGATACGCCATGCGGTGCACAGCTCCGACGAGGAAAAATAATGAAAGGTTTCGAGCGCTATTATTTGACGTTCTGTGACGCTGATTTCGTTTGACTTTCCCCGACTATATATCCTCGCTTTGTCCCATTTCGGCTCTTACCGCACTGCTTATATAATATATAGTTTCATTATTTCGTGATGTACAAAAGAAATTTATATTTACCATATAATTTAATATTTCAAGAATGGGTTTTATTAAAATCAGCAATTATTTCACTTTATTATGATTATGAATAATATTATTGTTACTGTTATTATTATTTAGGTATAATTAAAATCTGTCATTCATAGGTGAATTTATTTATTTCGTAATTTAATTAATCAGATAAGACAATATTTTATATTCGTCCAATTGAAAAATGATTGACATAATTACGCTCATGTTTATTCTTCCATAAAAACAATTTAATACAATTATATCTCTTTCAATGCATATTAAGTACATTATTTAAATAAATTATTTACGTATTCACGCACAACTAGCTATTTATATTTAAATTACTATAGTTATTGGATTATTAATTAAATATATGATTATTTCGATCCGACGAAATATCCTTGTGCCATATATATTCGAAAATCATTTCCTCGTAAATACGAGAGCGCAAGATGTGAATATCAATAAATAATGCGATTTCGCACCGAGATTATGTTAGGATTATGCGCCGGTGTGCTGAAATCGTAATTAAGGCGGATAATAAAATACAAAAATTGATAATAAAGAAAACGAAAAGTATTAAGAAATATTTTTACATTATATATATATATATATATATATATATATATATATATATATATATATATAAGAATGAATTTGGTTATCGGCCGTCGGAAAAATCGTGTCGAATGAATTTCACGCGCTCGCGCCGCAATTCTCGAATAATGTTATGTACAGAAACCGCGCGAAAACGGCTCAATTCGGTACAAACATTAATTTTACTCGGTCGTTTAAATGTACGTTATATATACAGTGCACTTTCTTGAATCAAACGCGTTAAAAATTATTGGTTTTCTAAGCTGACGGATGTTTTAGTTTTTGTATCTAAGTAATAGATCATTATGTCGATTTATCGGCAAAATTTCAAAAAATTCTATAAGGATAGGAACGTATTATGTGTGAATCCCGAAATTGAGATTGATTGTGAAGGATGTTTGATTCAATGTCAAGATTTACTCAAGTTTTGTTTGTCGAAAAATTGCATTGAATTATTCTATTAACTGTCAGCAACATATTTGTGTGTGCGCGTGCGCGGATCTTAAACTGCAACATTGATTTTTATTTCTTTGAACAGAAATAAATTGTTTTTCCATGCTACATTACCGAAGCCCGAATCTCAATCAATTTGATAAATAATCATAATTAAACGGCATGATTTGTCAAAAAATGATATAAGCATTCAACTGCGCGGTCTCTTCTCTAGCGTTAAAAATTTTTTTACAGAACCAAAAAAAAAAAAATGAAAGCAGAATCGTCGGCCAAAAATAAAATGAAAAAATTACCGATTTATCTAATATACAATTACACCCTTACGTTTGAAAGTATATATCATCGTTTTTGTTGTCAATTCTGCTGATTTATATGTCAAACTTCATTAAAATTAGTTACCTAACATGTTAAAATCGCAGATGGTCGGAGAATGAATAATATTAAAAGAAATAAATAAAAATTTGCAATTTTCGGGGACAAAATTACCTTTCGGCAAAAGAGCATTCGGCAAAATTTATCCTATCCGCATATATAATATAATAACGCGACGCATTACCCCTGTCCGAAAATGATTCATTTATATTTAAATGCAGTGTACGACACATGTATATATATATATATATATATATATATATATATATATATATACATATATAGGTAATAGGTATTGAAAGCGAACGAGAAAAGTTCCGTACTATATGCAGCATATATACGAAATACGTCAAGTTTACGAGCTACAGAATATATATATATATATATATATATATATACTTTCGATTTATTACCACCGAGGTTTAACGCATATTAACTCATCTCCTTTTGCAGGATGTGCGCGCGCGAACCTGGAGCGAAATGGTACACGCACAGTACACATACCCACACACACACACACAGACACACGCGCGCGCATATATGCTGGATCGATCGAGAAATCTGGATCCTACTTTTTTTTTGTTCTGAGATGAAAGAGGTGGGAGAAGATAACGACTCGGAAGACGGCGAGCGGCGCCTACGGGCTTTCGGCTTCTTTGATTTTATTAAAAGGCACTCAATTGTTTTCAATCGTGTCTGTATATATACAGGTGAGCTATTTATAAATTCGAATGGTAATTTATCTCTAGATCGATGTAGTTACATAATTACAGTATATATATATATATATATATATATATATATATATATATATATACACACATTTCTATATCGAGAAATTATTTACAAACTTTGGCTATGATCTGCAATATTTATAATATACCAATCTCTCTTTTATCCTCGTGGAATTAAGCTATAATAAAATAAGCATATACTTAAATCTTGCATAATGCTACCGACTTATGGTTTATGATCATTTAATCATAAATCATTTACAACTTTAAAAAAGTCTAACCTAATTCTTTTTCATTACAATGTTACTGTTAATTACCTCGAATGTTCTAAAACGATCTTATATCACTATTGATAAGCCCCTCAAAATTTTTATACACGTTTTCGCCCATCGTTCGCGTAACTTTGATCGACCTTCTGTACGGCCAATTATATCCGGAAGTTTTCGTACAAAAATAAAGTTGATAAAACAGATCTATTTTGAGATGTAGGGGGATCATGTCACGGGGGGGGGGGTGATTATTTATTCAGAACAACGAACGTGTGTATACATATATATGACACGCCAAAAATCGCACGAATGCATTTGCGGGTGCGGTTTGTGGAAGAGACCTCTTAATGTCTTCTTTTCCCGATGTATAAAATAAAAATTTAACATTTTTTTATTCTCGCGCTCACTGTATAAAGACTGCAAAATCATCGTTTTATAATATATTCTGAAAAATTCTCGTTCTCCGCGCGTATCAGATACATTTATATTGATGGTTTAATGAAAGAGCTTAAAGTAAAAGTAAATGAGCTATACGAACCGTTCAAAAACGAATTCCTATGAAACCAATGCGACATTTTTTTAAGGATCGACTGCATGTTTTCGCATAAAAATCGTGTACTTGCTCACGGACACGTAATTTAACGCCATTCGTAAGCGGGTCTAACGCGTGGATCGTATACAAATCTCTTTTTCGCGTACCGATTCGGCCACTTAATATGACATTATTCGCTGGCATGACCCACACCTTATACGGCGTTCCTTTGTGAAATCGTGAGCCAATTCTTCAACTCTCTATATACAGTAAAATGAGCCGTTGCAAAATGTTATAGAATGCCATTCTACATTATCATGAATTTAACAGGAAGATTTTCGAGCGCGCTAATAGCTCTTATCTCATATCTGACTCTCGGTTTATTTAAAATTAGCAATTTTCTTTGTTTTAGCTTCTTTTTTTTACTTTTTTATCAATTTCTAGCTCTTCGGAGATTGTCGGAGGCACATTTTTCACTATAAACCTTCAAATAGTTTTCTCAATTAAAATTCCTCCAGATTTTTAATAAAAATACTTTTAAAGTCTCACACACGCGCACGCCCGCATATCTCACAACTTTAATTTTATTACTGATGAGATTTTGAAGAAAATGATAAATTACAATAAAGATAAATCAAATGATTTTGTGAAAAGTCATAAACTGAAGTTTTAACTCTTAATAGAATTTCATATGTTCACTTTAATACCTTACAGATATATTTTTATCATGTAAGAAGCAGCTATCTTCAAGAATTTTTTGACACTCCGATATCGGATCGAACTCTCACATTCAATGAAATTAAGCGTCGAGCCACTGATAACACGATTATAATACGTACGTATATATGTGATACTTTAAACGTATTTCTATTGACGAATCGAAGAGATTTTACACAAAAAATCATATGAATATATCTGTATAGAGCGAAAAACGTATGCACGAAGAGCTACAATTACTCAACGTATTAGGCAACGACCAAAAGAAAACAAAGCAACATTATCGATTTCATAATTTTTGACTTATACATCTTTGCCAGAACGTAAATTTATTGACAAGAAAAAGGTCGAATAATAGAGGATAATTGAAAATTTTGACTCTCGATTTGCACAGCTCACTTAATATATAAGTAGAAAATATATATATATAAATATATCTCACCTCTGTATCCCGGCGCGTATCAGAATGCGATTGAGAAGATCGCACGGCGGCACCTGGCCCGTGACCATCGCCTCGCGTATCGCCACCCCGTCCGGCTCGTCGAGGGTGATCTGCACCCCGTTTATCAGCAGCACCTCCTCCTCCTTCGTGCAGGACTTCTTCTCGCAGTCGAGGATCTTGGCGTCGGGCCCGAGGATCGACTCGACCGTCGACTGGATCTCGCTGTCGTCCATTTCGCCGAGTTTGGCTGCTGTTGTTCCTTCTGTTTTTTTTTTTTTTCTGTTTCCTTGGACCTTCGTTTCGCCTTCAGCTTCTACTTCTTATTCTCTAGCTGGCCGATGGCGATTTATACGTGCAAGGGTGTATATTTCGTCCCGTGTGATTGTTCTGAGACAGATTTCAGACAGAGGTTCGATCGTCAGTCGTATGGATACGAGTGTCGTGGAGGGAAGGGCGGAGGGGAATCTTTGACTCTATAGCACGCATCGCGTCATTTTCATCGAGCACGCGTAAAATTAAATTATAAATCTTCGATCGAAACTGACTATTAATGTACGTACGTTTTACACGAAGAGACAAATGGAAAACAATCAAATAATTCTGTAGAATACTGGAATTTCACCCTTTTTGTCCAAAACCTTCAAAACTTGATCGCAATTATTTTCACAAGCGCTGATAATGCGTTCTTTACAATATTAATGCTCGTAAATTCATATTATTTATACGTATTTGGTGACTTTACGAATGTATAACGTATCTAGTTTACGTATGAAAATATATTAATATCGCGAAACTAATGCCACGCCCATAAAACAACAAATACAACCAAAAGAAATATTTACAGGGCGTAATCTTAAAGAATCCATCTTGTTTTTTCAAAAATTCCGATTGAGAAACAATCGATATCAACAAAAAAATACGCAATTAGTACAATTTTCTATAATCAGCTTGTCTTTACAGGTGTCTAAATATTGTATGTTTTTGGAAAAAATGTTCTCGAAAAATCGTCCATAACGTTCCTTTTTGAAATCATTTATTAATTATCTGATCGAGGGATTCGAAGGAGCAAGCAAGAAACTATCAAAGTTGCAATTTTTTAAAATTAAACGTTACGTTAATGAATGTCGCGTACAAATTTTTTCGACATTTTGGACGAAAAGGATTGAATTGATTCTAAAGCGAAATATGTTATAAATCAATTGACGTTAAAGAAGCTGGTACAATTTTAAAATAGGGCAAAATCGAAGGATAATACATTTTCACTTATAGGCATTAAATTAATTATTAAGTTATAATGTACTTACCAAAGCGATAGAACATATTCAATTATACATTCACACGCGTGTATGTACGTATGTATACATATACATATACACGCGTACATAACTTTTACCCGCACAAATCTCATATCTTTAGTATACATAGGAACGAGAAAAAAAATAAAAAAAGAAAAGAAAAGAAAAGAAAAGAAACGAAGAAAAAATAAAAGAAATTCTCGTTGGACGAGCCTCCGATGCCGAGAGCATATTTTTTTTCACTCCCGCCCCACTACCGATGTTTTATGCCTTTTCGCACAATGGCAGCAGCTCGCGCGCGCGCATCCTCGCGCCAAACGGCGAATGTCATCGTCGCGAGTATAATATATCCTCCCTATACAGATACGGCTGTTATTTTTTTTTTTTGTACACCTCTCTCCGCTCTGTCCGATGCGCCCTCTTTTTTACGAGCGAAGAATTTTCATACCATTATGTAAATCCGGCAGTAATATGCCTATATATATATATACCTAATAGATCATAACATCGAGCAAAAGTGCGAGAAGAACTCGGAGAAATATGCCCCAATGTCAAAGGTGATAGATTTTTCAGGTTTTGTTTAGAGGTAAGATTCACGAAAGCAATAATTAATTTACGCACAAGCGTTGAAAACATTGTTATGCGTCAGATCAGCCGAACAATCGTCTTCAAAATTGTGATTTTGAGGTTGGAATCATTTAACGTACATTTGTACACATGCGCCTAATTGTATAAATGCAATTTTAAGACCTGCATTTAAAACTTGGAATCGTATTACCTTCGTAAATTATATAAAAATATTGCGGGAAACGATAAAAGTATTACATAAATATAAATGCAAACAAATATTTCAATCGCTAAATCCATTCTTTTTCAAATTCTATAATTCGAAAGTGGCCTATTATCGCCTATATCGCTGAACTTTCCAAAATTTCCTATATAAAAAGCCCATAAAACAATACGGGCCCCAGACAAGGCTCTGCCCGCATAGCCTCGATTCGAGCTCGCGCTCATATATTAAAACGCGACCTTCGTCTATAGAGAAAACCAAAAGAGAGATAGAGGGCAAGAGAGAGGGAGAGAGAAAGAAAGAGAGATAAAAAGAGTGAAAGAGAAAGGCAGATAGAGACAGAGGAATGGGAAAATAGGAGGTGAAGTAGACCTTGTGTAGACACGCAAAAATCCTCTCTTCGGATGTCCGTTGGTCTGCTCTCTCTTTCTCTCATTTCTCTCTCCCTCTCTCTCTCTCTCTCTCTCTCTCTTTTCCTCTCATATTGTTATGTCTCTTTCCCTCACAAGCACCACTATTATTTACTGTGTATATACGCTGTCCCTGCACCCTACTTTTTTCTCAACCTGGTAGAGGGAATAATTACTGGCTTTCGAGAAATATATATATATATATATAGCTGTTGAAAGCGGATGCTTTACTACTACCAGAAGAATCTCGCATTTCGTATATTATAGATCCCCATTTGTGCCGACAGTTTTTCAGCTTACTGATACTTCTATCTGCATTTATATATGCTTTTTCTATATATATATATATATATATATATATATATATATATATATATATATATTGCTATATATTGTTATACATATTGTTATACATATTGTTATACATATTGTTATGTGCGCAGTACGAGAGATAAAGCCAATAAACATAGGAAAGTAATTTTTTTAATTTTTCTCGAAAGGTATACATAATAATAATTATTGTAGTCTGTGAACAATGGAAAATTAATTGCCTCCATTCGAAGCATAATGCGTGTATGTCAGAAATAAAATAGTATAATGTATAGAGCGATTTATAGTTATATTTTCATTCAAGAAAAGACGAACTATAAGAATCGATTATCTCCTTTTGCTCCAAGTAAGTTTAAATCGAGCATATATATAATACAGCTATATGAATTCATTCGTATAAGAAAATAACCATGAACTTCATGATCGATCAATTGCGCATTGTGAAAATTATTCAGATATATAACCATTCTATCACAAAATATACGATATGAGACTGTGACGCCATTTGACTAGTGACCATCGCGAAAACTGTGACATCTCCTTAAGATATTTAAAAACCCGTGAAAACTTACCACTTCAAGCTTCACAGTGATTTTTTTCATATTCTCATACGATATAAATCTTAAAAATTACGAATAAATAAGTGTATATTGTTTATCAATAAATTATATCGAGATGTTTTACTCTAAATAAATTAAAATATTGCTTATTCGATGTATATATATATATATATATATATATATATATATATATGTATGTATATATATATTCAAATGTTACGCGAAATCCACCGAGGGAAGAGAAAGAAGAGAAACTAATTACGAATACACGGGAGCACGACGTGCGCGGGGAAGAGCCGAAGTACCCTCTCGTAGAAATGCCCCTCTTTCCATCCTTACATCTCTCCGTTCCTTTGGCTTTTCTTTCGCCTCACCCGACCCCTTTTTCCTCTAAATTCATTATACGCATCGCGAATCCCCCCCCCTTCCTCTCGACCCACAGCCCACGATGAGAGTCCAAGTAGTGCGCGTATTATATTTGCTCTTGGTAAGAATCCCGCATCTTTACCAAAGAAGCTACCGTTCTTGGCTTTCTTTCCTATTTTTCTCTCTCGCTCTCTCTCTCTCTCTCTCTCTCTCTCTCTCTCTTCCAACGACTTATTAATTGCAAAAAATTTTTCTGCCAATTCTCTTCGCTTCGAAAGTTATATATATATATACATATATATATATATATATATATATATATATATATATATATATATGCGTTTGCATTTGAAAGTTTGTGAAGTAAAATTTAAGGAAGAGGATGAAAAACTCTCTTGAATACATAAGTGCGGAGGTATAATTTGTAATTTGCCCACGTGCTCTGAAAATTTTCGACGGCACACGAAACGTTCGTAAACTTGAAATATGTATTTATGATTCGTATATAATCGGACTTTTGTGGTATATTGATATTATTGAGTCAAGGCTCGCATTGTAATTATTCCAGTCGTTGCGCGAGATTATCGCAATTCTCAAAGTCGATAACATCGACAGAAAGATAATAGAGTGCCATAATTTTTTAAAAAGAGAAAAAAGAAAGAAAAGTGTGCTATATTTATCATCTCCGTCTACGTCGCCGCATTCTCCCATGCGTGCTCGAGTATGAAGCAATCTTATACCGACGTGTATCTAATGATTTACTTATTATTACCCAGTTGACCGAGAAGAAAAAAGAAGTCCGAAACTTTTGAAATTTCAACAACAACAAAGAGAAGAAGTACATATAGCAATATTGAATAATTATTTGTAATTGACAGAGGCAAAGAAAATTTTCGTTCTCATTTCGGTAAAGTACAATTAACGTACATATATAGTCGAGAAAGTCATAACAGAGCGTATATTATTAATTTTGCGAGAGAAACAAACGTCGAAATTCTGCGAGGCAAAGTGAAAGCATTATTAGCCGTGAAAAATCGAGAAAAAGTTTAGAATTCACAAACTGACTGTTTGCCCTACTTAAATCCGAAATAATAGAACGGGCGAGTTCGCTTCGTCGAACATTTAATAATTACTCTACAACCGTTGTTAATTACAAAACTAAATGAAAATTATTGATAAACGCTGTTCTCACTTTAATTGAAAAAATTCATCGACAATATCGATTTCACGATTGAATTAGACGAGCTATATTTGTACGTTGAGAATATGCGAGTGACTGGCACTGATTCTATCGGTAAAGTATATGTCACAATTGCGCAAAGTTTTATCGTTGTATTTGCCAAATCTAATAATAATTCTATCATTTCTCTTAATTTTTACGTATCGCTAATAAAAATTCAATGAATAAAAATATTAGAAATTCCTCAGTTGTTAAGAAAATTAATAAATATTTATAAAAAAAAAAAACAACTACTAACAGAATTCGTAAAAACAAAAACAATAGAAAAAAATTCGGTCAACATAATATTTTGTCGCGTTACTTGTTTAAAAAAGTGCCAAGGGCAACGATACCGACGATCGAGCCACCGATTGGGCAACATATTGATAAGAGGCGCGCGCTGTTGTTCCTTCGGAATAAATTTTCAAATAGACAATGAACGCGCGTTTTCCATTCTCATTTTAATGTTACTCCTGAGCGGGGCCAGACAGATATAGTACAGCGGCAATTTTATGCGCCTACGGGATACTGATTGCAAAATCTTCATTATTTCGATTATATCAGCAGAATGGATAAAGTACAGCTTATTTATAATTTGCGACTTCTTTGTACAATAATGCATGAATATTTAATTAAGGAGTTGTTTATTCAAAGTAGAGGATCCTTGTAAAGAAAAAAGCTTATATATATATATATATATATATATATATATATATATATATTTAGTTTAAGCAATGTCAATCCTTGAATAACTCACAATATTATTCAAAAAAATTGAGATTCGTTAAAAAGTTTTTTATTATAACCCAAGGCCATTGTTTTAGTTTCACCTTAGTTCATTTTATAAGAACCCTTTACATTTGTGACCTCTGATTCGTATAGAGCCGAAAATACTTCGTATAAATGTGATAATCGTTTGTTACGCAAAGTAATTGGAATCTATAAATGTGAGAAAAAAATTTCCGCTCTTGCTGTCTTAGGGGTATAAAAATGAGAATTCCTATTGATAGAAAGAGAAACCTAATTTTGAAATGAGCTCACGATCAAGATCAAGATTATTAATCATTTCACTGCACCAAATCCTATATAATTTTTTTACGAAATATTTTCTTAAATAGATCGGCCCTGGAAAGTCGCAGAGGAGGATTTTTAACCCTCTCGCATCGCTCGCATATTCGATAAAACGACGATTTATTGAAATAAGTATTATTTTTATTATCATCGTCGTCATCGTTAAAAAAAAAAGAAGAAGAATTAACAGAAGCATATTTGGTACTGATCCTTTCATCATAAAACGCTGCTATTATACCGCTTCCACTTTAGCAGACCATTATAGTCTCCGATTCACAAAGCGAACACGTTAGGATGAAAAATTGTAGCGGCAATTAAATCCAGCCACTCCACCCCCCCTCCCCCAACGCCCTCGTCGCCCAACCCGTCCATCCTTCTCCTCCCCCTCCCTCCCCCCTCTTCTTTTGAAAATCGAATCCATTTTTCAAGCCTTAAGTGGCCAATTTGCCTGGATGGCGGCAGCCCAGCGCTTTGCCAAGCGAACCGTCCGCGGCCCGACGCTTTGCCCGGCGTATACATTATTATCACAATGGTACGAGCCATTTCTCAAAGCGCTCTACGGCCGCCGATTTCGATGCACACAATGCGGAACGTGATAGAGCGATTCGATTGTTGGCGCTCTATTTTTTTTTTTTTTTTTTTTCAACGAGAGAAGAAAAACAAAAACAAACAAACAGAAACAAAGACAAAAAAGAAAGAAAGCATGGAAGATGTTTTTCTCTTCCGTAGGAAGTATACTGCTGTCGCAAAAAGGATGTGAAAGGGAAAGCATAAAAGAGACACGCTTTGTGATTTTCCGCGGAATTTGCGGATGTTCGAGGATTGACGCAATGGACGTCAATTTATACGCGTGAAATTGTTGGGAGTGGATTTGTTGTGCATATATATATATACGGAAAACTTTGAGCACAACACACCATTCTGAGCTAAAGTCCATATTTAAGCTGCGCAATGTACGTGTTTACATTTTCAAAGTTCGCGATTAAACAGCGTGAGATATACGGGGTGTTCAATTGTCCTCGCTCAAGGTAAATATTGCGGTAATTATATTGGTGAGATGCAGAAAGAAGAATGTCAAGCGGGAAAATGTTATGTATCCGAGGGGCTCGGATCATGCTCGATGGCAATCTCAAGCTCGATCAGAGTGATGGAGTCATTTGAAGATCGACATGGTTATTTTTTAAATAAAAAAAAAACACATATTGTTGATAAAAGATTCCTAAAGAAGAAAATTTTTTACGGAGGAAACGGAAGGATGCTAAGCACGTACATCGGAATAAATGCGTATAGTTTTGCAGGTATCCTATATTAAATCTACACACTGCTGTACAAAAAAATCTATTCGAACATAGATTGGATTCCATCTTTTTTTTATGTACAAAAATTTCTCCTCTCTTATCCATTTGAGGAAGAAACAAAAAACAAAGCTAACTTTCCAATCACACCCTGATATTCGACGTCAAGCCCATGATCAACATCAATCCGAGATGACCTCCTCAGATTTAAAAACTTTGTATTGAGTTGCCTATCGTTGTACCTTTGTTATAGTTTCGAGAAATTTTTTTCATTATGAAGGTGACGCAGACGGGAAACCCGATCAAATACTTGATGGCAAAACGTTAAAATGAAACTCCGGACGATCCGAGTTCGTTGCACGAGAAACTTTTTATTCGTACTTTAAGGATTATCTATTAGATTATGCGTTATACCAATGTCAAATTCAATATTTATAACGCAGTCTCTTCGGCTCGGGTAACGAATAAAAATTTAACCCCTCTGACTAGGGGAGGGGCGGAGGGGAGCCGACTTAATGAGTTCTCATAGCCGTGAAAAAAGTTTAATAATTTCCCGGCGTCGTCGGGGCTTTAACTCGACGACTTATTTTGCATTCTCTCTCTCTCTCTCTCTCTCTCTCTCTCTCTCTCTCTCTCTCTCTCTCTATCTCTCCCTTGGCTCTTTATTGCCTGACGCATCCCTTCTGGACTAGTGAAGAGATGGGAGTGGAGAAGGCTAGCGGAGTAGAGAGAAATTGAGAAAGAGAGCCGAGGGGAGCCTAAGATTGCGCGACGGGGCAATGACACGGTGAGGGTGGTAGGAAAATCGTCCAGGGGGTTGACTCGCCGCTCTCCGGAGTGCCCGGAATAAGTGGAATTCTCCACGCGCTCTGTCTCGCGCTCCCTCTCCTCTCTCTCTCTCTCTCTCTCTCTCTCTCTCTCCTCTCTTCCCTGCCCCCTCGCTCCGTGTACTTTTACTCCGCGTTCTACGGGCTCGTTCTATATCCGTCGTACTTTTCTGTCTCACCGCCATTGCGCGCGCAGGTTCCCTTCTTTTGTGTGCGTGAGTGTGTATTCGGAGCTTCGCACTCGGCCACGCGCTCGTGCACTCGCGATGCCTACTTTTCTCGGCTTTATTTGTCATTTTACCCCGTGCCTTCTATATATACATATAGGGACTGAAAAAAGCCACTGCAACTCTTCTCTCCCTGTCTCCCTTTCTCCGTGAATTACTTTATCTTTTTCTCGCTTTTCCTTTTAGATAGAAATGTATATATACGGAGCGTAAGAGATTGAATACTATATATGCGCGCACGCGCGCGCACGTGTGTGTGTATTCTCGAAAGATCTCAGGAAAATGAAAAATTGCTTTTTGGACTTTGTATTTGGCAAGAGAATGGCTGCGCAATTCGAGAACAAAGGGACGAGATAGAGCTTTTTGAAAATAGGCCGTTTTACAGAATTGAGCCTGATGTTCAAGTTTTAACGCTAATCAAAGTGAGAGATTATATAAGTGTTTTTTTGTTTATAATTTTATACCAAGCATACATTAAAAGATGGAAGGTCCTTTGTTACTCGCTTCGCTTCTCGTCAATTACGTACATATTACTGTATAAAGAATATAATTATCCAATCACAGATTTGCTCGTTTATTATTTCATATCTATGCCGCCGAAAAAGTGAAAATTCAATTCGATAAATATATGCCGGCTCGTGGTCGAACGCAGAAAGTTCGCGTCATCTCGTAAATTCTTCAACTGGAAGACTCAAATGAATTTCTCCACTCCGTCGTCTCACTCTTATAGTGGGAGTCATTATAAACTCTTTTCCGTATTTGAACTGCGAGATGAAAGGAAAAAAAAGCAAAGGAAATTAAATACCTTTCTTTCTCCATGTATGTGTGTGAGTATATATATAAAGGTTGGAAAAATTCTCCACTTCAAAGTTAAACATCGCATGCTCCCGCGCCGCATATCAGTTGCGAAACGAGCAAATAATGCACTCGATCAGTGTCTTCCTTATTTCACCGTTCGTGCATTTAATTCTATACCGTATACGTTGTTCTGGCCATGAGGGCGACCCCCTCCCCGACCCCCTCACTCTATTCTACCCTCTGCTATCTCTCTCAATTCTCTCTTTCTCCCTCAGCGTCTCGCGGTATCGATCCGCCGTGACTCAGCTTGCTACCCCCGTTTCATTCCGCATGCTTTGCTCTCTCCCTCACTCTTCTCATTCTCTCTCTCTCTCTCTCTCTCTCTCTCTCATTCCTTTCCTTACGCGTATATAGAACGCACCATCTCCCTCCATCTGTTTTGCACCCCCTCTCGTTCCTCTACCCTCTTCATTCTTCTTCCCGTTCATAAAAGGAGAGAATGAGCCAGAGATTCCCCGTGTATTCCCTCTGTATTTCAATATATATGTATATGTCTGTATATGTGTATGTACGTATGTGTATATATGTATGCATGTACCGAATAATAATGTGACATGGACTTTTGTACGACCTTGCGAAGTAAAACTGCATGCGATAGTATTGTATACTCGCGCGTATCTCCGTCCATATATTCTGTTATCGCATACTTTTCGCTGTCTCTCTCTCTCTATCTCTCTCTCTCTCTCTCTCTCTCTCCCTCTCAATCTCTCTTCTACCACTTATTTATGTTACGAAAACACGCGACCAACGTTAAAATACGATATGCGCCCCCAGTCTATAACGCGCCAGACGATTTTGCGCGTGCGCACCCATTATTTCGCTAAGGGCCAAGCTCGTATACTTCTCTACGCATACGCGTTTTGGATTATATATATATATATATATATATATATATATATATATATATATATATAGACAGAGAGAGAGAGAGAGAGAGAGAGAGAAAGAGAGAGAGAGAATCTCTCGCCCCTTCCTCCGGTACACTTCTTCTTTTTTCGAGCGCGTCGCGGGGGCGATGCCGGGGGAGGGGAGGCGTGATTAGCGACTTTATTACGCGTAACGAATGGCACTTCCACAGTTGCCGCGGCTCTGTCACTCACGGTTCGTACTCCCTGCTTCTGTTTCTCTCGGTCTCGAGTATAATATATACGTATAGTATAACTACGGCGCACAAAGCCACGCTGGGGAAGAGGGAGCAGCGCAACTTTTGTTATAAACACACACACACACACACACACACACATACGTACACGTTCACACGCCAGCATATATATATATAATTTACTTATATACACACACACAGCGCGAAAACCAGGATTATTGAGGTCGGACAATTTGTAACATCCGATTAGAGAGCAATGGCGTGGTCTCGCTCTTTCTCTTTAAAATTACAAGTGCCGTAATGGCGTATATTTTGTTTTTAACTATAACATCTCATTTGTGCTTATTTCGACATAAAGCATTAGGAGGATGTATAATTAATAGAGAGTAGGTGCTCCTCCGTTCAAGAAGTTAATGCCAAAATAGGACTGACGATTGCTAAACGAAACAATGCGAAACATACAGGTGCTGGTATAATACTATAAATAAGACATAGTATCATTATTATGCAATTCAGCTACATCTATATTTGTTATTATTCATGTTCTCCGAGGGAACATTAAAAATTGATTACGACAATACTTGAATATGAACGACATTGGTTCTAATTTCCTCCTTTTCCTTCCTAAAAAAATACGGAGAAGCCTACCTGAAAGCTATTTTTCATGTCCATTTTTTATTTCAACTTTAAGTCAATTTTTGTCAAGTGTTTTATCAAGCAATATTTTCAATGTTTATATATATAAAAGAATATTTAATATGTATTTATGTATTTCCAATCTCTGATTTTCAAATACAATGTTCGAAGTCTTTTCATTTTGGATTATAACGACCTGCTCGTATGTGCACATATGTATATGTTTGAAGTAAACGCTGATCAAATCAGCATATGTTCAACTGAAGAATCAGATGAATTATCAGAATACGGAATACTATTTTTTTTCGTTTTTTTAATCCGCCTCCTCGATCGGATTGTTTGCTTCCATCTCATTCACCAATACGATAGGCAGAGTCACAATCCCGAATCTTCTCGCACGTCAGCATTTCGAAATCTATATAGATGTACATTAAAAAACGCAATGCATCATCTGAACTTAAGTTAAAAAACACGTTTTTGAATACGAATTTAACGAGTAGACGTATGACGATCCCAACGAAAATCTGACGGTCTCGTTTCATGCGATACTAGAGTTGCACAAAATTCGCAGTTAAAACTATATCAGTAACAGCGCTAGAATTCCGCTCGTTTTCATCGAAGCTCTAAATTAAATCAGTCCTTTCAAAATAGACAAAAAAAAAAAATTCAATAAACGGCCAACACGGATTTTAACTTATTCGGACAATGTGTACTTTTATAGAAACGAAGCTCCCCATTTAGACTGAGATCGCGCGAGAAGCAAAAGATGAAAAAAAAAGGGAAACAGCACACAACAGCACGAAATCGAGTCGGCGCGCATTTGCGATCGAAATTTTTTTAGTCGCGCTCTCTCGCCGTCAGCCGCTGAATTCGGCTGAAAAGCGATACAAAAAATTTGAAGGAGGGTGAGAGGGGAAAATGAGAGCAGTTCCCCGCGGTAAAACGCGTATGTATAAGCGGCGCGCGGCTAAAAGGCTAAATAGGCGGGCTGCGCTTCGCTCTGAATTCGTCCTAACAACTTTCCATCCTCGCCTGGCAGCTCTTGTTATTCGGAATATTTTTCTTCTTGTCCCGTATACCGGAGACATTCTGCGCGCGCGCGAGAGAGAGAGAGAGAGATCCTCGCTCCCCTCCCCTCCCCCCGACGCTGCTCCACTGCTACCCCCGAGAATTAACGAAAAAGCCATTTATTCTTATCACTGCTATTCATTAATGCGTTCTTTTGCGCGCTCTCATGCGCCCCCCTACCCCTCCTCCCGCCCCCAAGAGACGCGCACGTTATAAACTTGTACGCCACTGAGCTCGCGCTCGCGAGATTTCGTATGTGATTTATATATATAGGGGGTGGGGGTGGATTTTCGTATACGCATGTAATGGAAAATAACGACGATAAAGAGGCAGACGGGCGGATAAATCTTGGGATAAGCGACACTGATTCTTAATTTAACTTTCATGACGACTTCTCACTGCCATTTAATATCGGCATCGATTATTGTAAAATTTTGTGGATGGCGCATCGCGTAGTTAGCGCTTTACAATCAGTTATTTGCAAAATGGTGGCACTGACCATGCTCGTGATAACTATTTACATCTAATATATAATATTAATTTATAACAGCCAGGTAATGTCTAAAAATTAATGAACCTTATTATAAGATAAGGAAAAGTATAATAAAACGAGAATAAAGTGTATAAAAATAAATAGGATGAAATGATGGTTATGTAACTAAATGCGTATATATATGGGTATGGGATTGCTTGTAAGTGAGATAGTGCAATAACGCTATTATAGCGATATAAAAATTATTGCAATATAATGCGAGTTATATTTCAATCTTAACATCGTCTTTTTTTTATCGAAAACAATTATTAGATAAAAAAAGATTCATAATTTTTTTTTCGTATCTGATGGTATATTATAGGAATTTAATTTTTGTTTATAATATAATTAATCGGATCTAAAAAAATTTGAATAATGCTCTTGCGTTGAACTGCCGATGCCATGTCTCGCTTCTGTCTCTCCGATTTGCCACCCCCCCCCCCCATTATAGTCGCAGTACCGACACTTTCGGTCCGTGTGGTTGACTAGGAAAATCAAATGATTCGCGATTGGAAAAAGGGAAAGACAGGTTTTTCCTCTCAACAGTCGCGAATTCATCAAACCATCCAACTTCATTGTAAGTGCGCGTAATTACTATACTCGCATTTACTTGGTTAAACGATACAACGGCCCATTGGATCGTACACGTTCTTAAAGTTAATCCAAGCGTGGGTAACAAATAAACCTAAAATTTTTCCCCAATCAAAAATGACAAGAAGGGTGGCCTCTCGGCACGCTCGCGAGACTGTCTCGAAGGAGGAGTTTTGGGGGGGGGGAGGACGCGGAGAAGGAGGGAGGCAAAAGAAAACGACTATCGATCGTTCACGTCAAGCTCGCTGTCGCGAAATCTCTCCTACTCTCTCCCCCAACACATTGTCACAATCTCTCTCTATCTCTCTTTCTTTTCTCCCCTTCATTCAATATATATATATATATATATATATATATATATATATATATATATATATACTTCTTTAGATTACAACACAGGCACAAAAACCCGTCTTATACAGTGCAAATGTCCGTATATACCGGCTCGCCTCGCCGCACGCGGCATTATAATGCCAAAAGGAGAGGGTGAGCGGAGAGCGAGAGAGAGGCAGAGAGAAAGAGAGAAAAAGAGAGAGAGTGAGAGAGAGAGAGAGAGAGAGATTGAAGAAGCATTTAATCGGCATTGATGCTCCCGCGCCGTGACGTGCCACAGCGTCTCGGACGCGTCGCCGTCGTTCTCTCGATCGATATCTCGTTTAATTACAAGGGCGAGATATAGAAGGGAAGTCGAGAGAGAGAGAGAGAGAGAGAGAGAGAGAGAGAAAGAGGAACTGACTCGCGGAATGGGTTCTGTGTAATAAAAATCCTCGACAATTTTTACATCGCGACCATGGGACGGAGTCGTGTGTCTCGTCGTGACTGAAGGAGGAATGGTAGTGCGAGAAAGAGAGAGAGAGAGAGAGGGAAAGAGAGTGAGAAAGAGGGGCAGATAAAGAGGAGACAAGCAGAACGGATGTATAACGAAAGAGGGACACAAAGCGAACGCGCAACTCTTTCTCCCTGTCCCTCTCTCGCTCTTTTACCTCGAGGACAGCGACAAATAGGGAAATGGAGACAAACACGCATACATACGTGTATATATATATATATATATATATATATATATATATATATATCTACGTATGTATGTATATACCCGCACTCACCGGTTTTGGACAAACAGAGAAATAAGTGCATGGGGAAAGAGAGAGAGAGAGAGAGAGAGAGAGAGAGAGAGAAGAGAGGTAAAAAGCGAGAGAAAGAGCAAAAGGGAGAGAGAAGAAGGCCGCGATGGGTTGCCGAAGGCAAGAGAAACACGCTTGAAACACAAAGAGACGGTGCAAAAAAGAAAAAAGAGAGAGAGGCAGGGAGAACTCTCGTAGATGAACGTACAGATATAGAAGGTAGACCATGGCTGCTGCGTCGACGACAGTGCTCGCCGGAGGGAACAAAGTTCCTCTCTCTCTCTCTCTCTCTCTCTCTCTCTCTCTCTCTCGTTTACTCTCTCCCTTTCTCTTCCTTCTCTCTTTTTTCTCTCTCTTCATTTACCTCTCCCAACGCTCTGGCTTCATTGAATAATCATAGAAGGATTAGAAATGGTCAAAAAACCATACGTGGCTATGTGTATATATATATATATATATATATATATATATATATATATATATATATATATAATAGCTGCACGTATTCGCAAAGCTGCACGAGGGACGCCTACACGCTTGGCCTACGATACGTACGTGAGGATTGTATATAGGTCTGTTATATATAGGTCTGTTATACTATCAAGACAGTATTTTCTCTTTCTGTCTTCTCGTCCCGAGGCTGTCATTCGCAGGTAAATATTGACCTAATCGGGAGCTACGAATTTCATGAATATTGTATATTGTAAATTGTTTATATTTAAGTAAAAAATTACCTGTGGACTGGTCTCATGGTAGCTCAAATACAATTCGGATAATTCCAATTGTTATCCAAATTAAGAATTACGAATTCTTAACTGAAAACATAATCTGAAGTAACACAGAACAACTAGATGCTTTAGTAAATATGATTACACTTCGTCTTATTGCATTAGCTATTTAGCATTATAGTATACGTGGAATTTTTAATTAGAATCGTATTTCTTAAAACTTGCACATACAATGGTATTATGATGTCATTTGAATAACTATATTGTCTACTCTCAAGTAATGATCTAGACTTACGTTTGAAAAATCAATTTACATTGTGTATAGAATGATGCAACCTAGACAGATAATGTAGAGGTTAAATCGAATATTAATAATTTTAATAATCCACGTTACTTGTTCTTATTATATTAAGTCTTAAGTTTCGCATATTAAATTTGAATTTTATTTTTGTCTTCATTGAAAATAAAGATATGAAGATCTTCATTTAAGGTGAAAAAAGCATATTCTAAAATATGAACAAAACAACGTCCAAAGTAAAATCTACGCTAAAATAAGAGGACGCACAGTCAAAATCCTTGGATAAGAACTGCAAGCAGTATTACAGCATGATTTTTTTTTTTTTTTTTTTTTTTTATGTTATTTAACGTCGCTCTATTTATGCTTCCATATATCGGTGCTAATCAGCGACGGAGGTCTACGATGTGTTTGTAAACAAAGCACATGTAAATTATTACAGCGGTGCTTGTGTCAATCGGCCGAGACCGGGATTTGAACTCGGATCACCGAGTTACTAGTCCTTCGCTCTAGCGATTGAGCCATCGTAGGCCTCCTTACAGCATGATTAAGAAAAAATCTCAAAACCAATAATGCGAAATAATATTATATAATTGATTTAGACAGAAGAGCACGAAAAGACAAATTCCCAACAAATCAGAACAAATTGAAATTCGAAGGGAGATCGGTTTCGATTATTTCGTAAGTGAAAACGACATTAATAAAATTCAATGGTCTCGAAACATAGCGCCGATAAATTCGCAATTTTTTAAATATAAGCGCTGGATCGGTTCCACGATTGAATTTCGATTTCTGCGTGAGAAAAAAAATACTACATGAAATGATTCTTCGAATGAAATTTACTTCGATCGGCAGGATAATTTTGTCGACCGAAGATTATTTAAGAGAGTCCCAATGAAGAAGCGAGAACTTTCTGCGAATAAAATCGATTATATATCCTCTCATTAAAGCTCTCGTGCCCATTGAATTTCCTCGGGTATATCAAAGTTACAATGGAATTAAAATTCTATCCATATAATATCGATCGGGAACCTTACGCTAGTCATTTCGCTCATCGTCCGTTGACAATTCACCCACAAATAACCGAGATATTCGGCTTAATTCGTAATCAAAACTTTCCATGACCCCCAACGCGAGCACATATTAGGCGTATAATTCAACTAACATTTCGCGCGGCCTCTCACTCAACATCCTATAACAACAAAAGATCCGTCACGTAGGGGGTGCCAACGCGCACACACACACACACACACAGATCCTGCAACGAATAACAAACAGCCTCCGCAGCCGACAGATGCTCCGTTACGCGTTTATACATCGACCACCCTCTCGCACCCCCTTCCGAATACTAATTAAACGCGGGCGAGTTTCGGGTCCTGTACACGCGTGCGCAAAGATACGCACATAGACGGGGAGAACATCGGCCAACTCCCACTCACTACCCCCGGATATTGAGGGGACTCGCTGAAGCCACCATGCGCGATCACTGCTCCACCGCGTTTTCCTCCGCTATGTCTGCGGGGTGTTCGTCCACAGGCAAGGGAGACGGTAAGTTTGTATTTTTTTTTTTTTTTTTTTTTTCTGGAAATTGTCGCGAACGATCTTCGAGCTCTGCTGAACTGCCGATGTCGATCGGACAACGGGGAAAATTCGTCTCGCGTCGAGGGGTCGAAGAATGGCGAAGAACCTCGGCGGAAGCGCTCGGCCGACCGCTCACTCCGAGGATGGCATTAAGCGCGCCCCTGCAAGTGCGCGTGCCCAGAGCAGTGCCTATTCTACCCCTCGGATAAATGATGGATCCGAGACGGCGAGCGCAATCTTTGTAAACGGCAGGATCGGCGACCGCTGCCCGTCATCGGTCCCGCGACCCCGTCAATTAATCGTCGGGACGCGCGAGGAGAATCCTCCTCCCACCCCCCGACCCCCCCCCGCCCCGTCGGCGGCGTCGCGAGCGGGAATCTCGACGCGGGCGGGGCGGCTTGCGAGCGCGCGCGCTACTCCCAAAACGGATTCACGAGCGCGCGTCCATCCGCGTACTGCTGTGCGTGCATATAACCGCGCTTATATGGCGAGCGCGCGCGCTCCGCCCGTGAAATATTCCGTCTGGCCTACGGTATCGTGGAGGGAATGAGGAACGTGGGGAGGAGCACGAGGGGGAGGGGGGAGAGGCTGCGGCCTCGTCTGAAATTCCGACGCGGGGGCCTATATATCCGGCTATAAATATATATATATATATATATATATATATATATATATATATATTATCCACCCTGTCGGCTCGTCTTCGCGAATGACGCATCGGTCCCGGGATGCGGGGATTCGCACGCGCGCTTTAGTGAGAGAGGGAGAGAGAGAGAGAGAGATATTCTGTATAAGCCGGTGCTCCCCTTTATTTTGTATACCGGGCACGTGTCTACTGGGGATACTGGCGAGGGTTGCTGTACAGCCTCGAAATTACCGAGGGGCTGCTCGAGAGACGGGCCATTGGTCGCACGGTATTTTATTTGCGCCGGCCGGGCTTGATGTATTTCGTATCTCTCTCTTTCTCTCTTACACCATATATATTAGACTTGTGCCTATATAATTGCAAGCATAAATATAAATGTTCCTGGCAAACCAACTTTTCTCCCAAATCTTGAACACCAAATCGAACGGCAGAGTTTCTCACTACGTCTTCGTTATTTAATTGTAAAGAATGGAACGCGTTTAAGGTAAAAAAGAAACATTGCGTCTATCCACAATGGTAATTCGTAGAGCTTTGAATATTGATAGATTCTCTTCGTTCGACCATACGTTTTCATTGCCCCGAGCTTGAATTATTCATCCTTTTGTCCAGAAGCGCAACCTGAATTCTGTATATTTAAAAGTGACTTAGCAAAAGCATTAAACTTCCTATAGTCTTGATATGAGCATTTGTTGGTTCTGATATTGTTCTGCACGCACATTAATCTTAATCCCATGATCTTATAAATGATAATAAAAATTATTGAAAAATTTTTCCAACTGTATATTTCAACCTCTTATCGCTAAAAACTATCTAAACTCCCTCTCTCTTTCTCTTTCTTCCTCTCTTCTCTATATCCCTCCATCCGTATACACACATTCATTATCTATCTTATCTAACGTGCATGTACATATGATCCATTGATTTTATGGGCTATATATATATATATATATATATATATATATATATATATATATATGTATATATTGATGTCTATATATGTATACACGCTATAAAACGTCATCGGGCGGCACCAATGCCGAGATTGCCTCGAGGATTGCCTGTATTTACCGCTGCACCGCGCCGCCGTCATCGGTCATGGAAGCGTGATCGTCCATATGCAGTAAACCCCGATCCACGATATAAGCGTAATCGTTCGATTGGAACTCTTTCATCGAGCGCGCGGAGGCAGGCGTTCCTTATACGTTCCGCTTTGGTATAACGTATTTAATAAAGGGGAAACAAAGGAGCAGGGCGCGTCCATTATGAAAACTCGAAGAAAACGGAAAACAATTAATATACCACGTGCGCCGGTATAAAGACTGTAGCCCCGACTTTAACGACTGCCGAGCTTAATAACTTCGTATACAGGGTGTAACGAAAGTAACGATAGCTCTGTATATATTGAACAAGAACCGTAGTTGTCAAGAAAATGCTTCATATAAAAAGTATAAGATTGATTAAAAAAAAAAAAAAAAAAAATTAACCTCGCCATCTTCACTTTGACCCCAATTTAGGAATATTAATTTAGGTTTTTAGGAATATTAATTTAGATTTTCAGGAAATCTTTTTCTTTGATCCCGGATTAGGTAAGAATGGAAAATTCTGTTTCAATGTACCGTATCACATGCGTAATGTGGAATCTCATAAACCCAAAGGAACGTCAATTTTCTTTATCTTATTATCCAAAAGACCTCGGAAAAGTATATTTTTTAACAAAAACCATTTTAAGTATGACGCTTCTTGAAATGTTTATTTTAAGAATCTTTATTTAGACCTTAGAGGTCATTCTAACGACGACTTAAAAATGGTCAAATTGAAAAAATTGGATAAAAACGGAAGAGTCTCGTGACCTTAGAAGATACGCGGACTCCGCATATAATACACCTCCAAGTATCGTTTTCTGCTCTTTCGAAATCCGCGATTAAAAATATCTATTCATATATTTAAAAAACAAATAATCTTCCAAAATTCCCACGGAATCAAAATCAGGGCCATCCGTCAATTCTTTTTCAAAAAAAGTGTTCAAGAAAATCGTTACTTTATTATATTCTGTTTGTGTATGTATGTATGTATCCATACATATAATATCTTCGCGAGTCTGACGTGCTCTTTTTCAATTGTTCAACAAATCTAGCTGATCTATCTATATAGCTTGCAGTCACTTCCTATACGTTTTATATACACCTTTTCCTCCATCTATCGAAACTAATAATTCGTCACGGTGGTGGAAAAATGAAACATCGTCACCTACGCTAACGCTGCGTTATCATTCCACGCTTCTGCATATATGTATATATATATATATATATATATATATATATATATATATATATACATATGTATATAAAGGTATCGGCTTCGCGCTGTTTCTTCCATTATTTTACCATCCGTCGTCGTCGCCTACTCGGTCGCATCTCGTTCACGGCGCCAGCTAGACCCTACTGCACGGGAGGTCGGAATATGATCCTCACATACGCGGAAGTACGGACACGAGCTCGAGAGAGAATGAGAGAGAGAGAGAGAGAGTGACCCGGACGCCGGACCCGCGGCGGGCGTGACAAATAACCTATTTTCCCGAGCGACACACGCGCCTGCACGCGTGCGGGGGCGTCTATGTAGACGCGTCATCTCCTCCTTCTTCTCCTCTTTCTCCTCCTTCTCCACGCTCTCCTCCTTCTTCGTTGCTCTTGCGCACTAATGGCACGGTCGTTAAAAGCCGGAAAGATAGGGCGATCTTATATCTACGTGCGCACGACTATACGGATTATATGTCTGTACGTAATGTATATATATATATATATATATATATATATATATATATATATCGGAGATTCGCCGGCGGGTGGATTATTATATATATGTGACGAATAACGGAGAGAACGATAACGGAGAGTGGTGAAATTGTATAGGAGGGTTGTCGGCGTCCGAAACGTTATTGGTCAATTGGTTCTGCGATAATATATATATATATATATATATATATATATATATATATATATATATATATATATATACATATAAAAGGGCGAGTCAATGTTTACGCACAGACCCGTGCCCTCGACGACATTGCAGAGAGGATTATCGGTCCTGCGTGCGTGTGCGTAAAAAAAATTATATTCGGTTCTCACATATAACTTCGTGTGAGGATGATGTAGTGGCGCACGTGCGCGTACGTCTATTATCTTTTTAGTGAAGTCGGAAAAATAAGGCACGAGTACGTATTTTTATTCGTTGGTTTAATGTATTATTAAGGCTGACACTTCTTCACTTAATTGGATGAATTGTTATTTTTCGTTGTGCATTAAGGGGATTCTGGCACTTGACTTCTCGACTTGCCAGATACACACACACACACACACACACACACACACACACACACACACACACACACACATATGTATCCCCAATATTTATGCTATATACTCGTCGATTTCAATGATTTTAATTATTATCGTCGTAGACGGTCGTATAACATAAAAATAGTATAACAGTGTCTACATATTTTTCCGTCTGAAATTTACAGTCCAGAATGATCGCTAGAAATTTATCAACGAACGTTTGCACAAGTATTCTTCAACCGCAGTGGATTCGTCGCTTCGAATTTTAACGAACGAATCGCTAAAACCCCTCATTCGCGCAATTTATCTAATAGTTTTGCCGACTAGTTCCTTATTTCCGTATAATTATATTGTATGGGGGATGTTTCAACTCACGTTAATACAGGGAGAGCTGTGAAATTAAGAGCACGAAGGCGATCGAGAATACAATATTCCAATGGGAAATTGGAGGATGGGAGGGGTGGCGGGGTGTTGTGACAAGTAGTCGCCCTCGCCTCGACATGTGCCCCCGTGCACTTCTGGCATTCTGTCCGTCGGAAAAGCAACTTTCGCCGTTTCGGCGAAAACGCGCGATGGCCGACTGCCAAGTGCCGGCCGTCGCTCTGAAATTTCGTTGTCCGCCGCGTCGCCGACCAGTGAGTCGGCTGGGGCCGAACAATACGCCCGCTATTAACCCTCAACAAGAAAAAAAAAAACAAAAAAAAAAAAACAAAAAAAAACACTTTACGGGGCCGTCGCCTTGACGCGGGAAAAACGCGCGCCCCTGGCCGTACGGCGAAATTTTCGCGTTTCGACGCGACGACGCGGAAAGAAGTTGATCGACAACGCGGAATCCCGTTCTCTGGGGGTAGCGTCTCGTCTCGAGCGCAAGAACGCGAACGCGACGCGGAAAAAAAACAAGCGCGACGCCCCCCCCCCGTTCGAGAGGATGGACGCCGCAGCGTCGTCATCGCCTTTAGCGACTGCGTGGAACGTGACGGTGTTCCATTTGGATGCTTTTGTGAGAAAATTTGCAAACGATAAGGGTTGCGGCGAAACTTGTCCCTAGAACTCCAACCGACGCGACGTCTGATGCGTGGCAAGTTTTGGCCACAGATAACATGGGACCGTTCGTTCACCCCCTTCCTTACTCACCTGAACGTACAGCTTGCAACTTTTCTTCCTTATTTTCTATACTGAAGAGCGGAACTACATGAAAATGTTACGATTGCAGAATAAGTGTGTACAAACAGAATGTAACTTTATGAAAACTGTTTTAGACAACGAATGATACCAGTGGGGTAAAGTACTACAATTAGAACAAAGATTACATTTAAGCTGATGAGGATGAAAAGACGATGCGGAATTATTGATTAGTAAAAGAAAATTTTCAAAAATTAAACTTGAACTAAAGAGAACTATAATTAATGTTTTCTGAAAGACCGAAGAATGAGGCTTAATATTTATAGAGAGTATTGAGTATTGAAACTTATGATGGTACGCGAATGGAAATTGAGACTTTGTTTAAAGGAAAAATTAACTAGAACTTTATTCTAGTTTGAAGCTAACTGGAATTAGT